>CM052709.1:59058841-59090518 GCA_028551405.1 Uromys caudimaculatus | reverse complement strand
CTTTTACTGTTGTGTCAATGTTATCTATGGTATCTTCTGCTCCTGAGATTCTTCTATCTCTTGTATTATGTTGGTTATGCTTACATCAATGACTCCTGATCTCTTTCTTAGGTTTTCTAACTCCAGGGTTGTCTCCCTTTGTGATTTCTTTATTGTTCCTATTTCTATTTTTAGTTCCTGGATAGTTTTGTGCATTTTCTTTGTCTGTTTGATTGTGTTTTCTTGTAATTCCACCTGTTTGATTGTGTTTTCCTGTAATTCTTTAATGGGATTTTGTGTTTCCTCTTTAAAGGCTTCTAGTTGTTTATCTCTGTTCTCTTGTATTTCTTTAAGGGTGTTATTCATTTCTTTCTTAAAGTCTTCTATCATCAACATGAGAAAATGATTTTAAATCTGAGTCTTGCTTTTCTGGTGTGTTGTGGTATCCAGGGCTTGCTGTGGTGGAAGAGCTGGGTTCTGATGATTCCAAGTAGCCTTGGTTTCTGTTCCTTATGTTCTTACCCTTGCTTTTTGACATCTTGTTAACTCTGATGTTAGCTGGTCTTACTCTGTCTGGTTGTGGCTTGCCCCTCCTGCAGGCCTCTGTGTCAATACTCCTTGAAGACCAGCTCTCTCTGAGAGGTGTTTGGGTTTGGAGAGCTCTGGCACAGGGTCCACTCTGGGGTGCAGACAGAAACCAGAAGGATCTTGTCCCCAGCTCTCCCTTGGTTACTGTGTCTGATGGTTCTGCAAGGGTCCCTCTTGATCCATTGAGTTTGAACAGAAGTGGTGGTTTTGTCTGTGCTCAAAGGTGTGTCAGCACTCCTGGGATACCAGCTCTCTCTTGGAGTCCTGTGGCCCAGGCTGAGGTCCCCAGGCACAGACCCCTGGTGGCCCAGGCAGAGGTCTCCCCCCACAGATGGAAACCGGAAGATTCAGAGGTTTCTTGTCCCCCAGTTCTCCTTAGGCCCTGTATCCTGCTGGTTCAGGGCGGGTCTAGGTGAGCAGTGTTGCTCCCCTTAACCCCACTCACGGCTTTTCCACACTCCTGGGAGGGTAGCTCTCTCCTGGCACTTGTTGACTATGGACCCCTGGTAGCCCAGGCAGAGGTCTCCACTCACAGATGGAAACCGGAAGGTTCAGAGCTCTAGCTAATTTTCCAAAGAACTTTTTGTCTAAGAAGGTATAAAACGACCAGAGAAAAGAAATAAAGTTGTTGGTTGAACAGTTTGTCTTGGTGAGCTTTGTCCCATCCATCCACCCATCAATCCATCTATCCAAATATGTATGTCTGTTTGTCTACATGTATGTGTGTAGGTATATGTGTATATATGTAAGCATGCATGAATACTTGTAGAGTTAATTGTGACAGACATTTGGGTCTGGTCAGAGTGTGGGTGTATGAATGTTTGAATGTATATGTGTCTGTCCGTATTTCCCTTTATAAACCATCCTAATTCTTTTCCTTTCCTTACTTTATGGTTCACAAAGAGTTAATGAGCTTAGCCAGAGAGGCTTGTGGCTAGCTCACCAGAGAAAGGATCATTAGCAATGAATCCTTTCATTTCATTCCATGCTGCCAAACAATGTGTGTTAATTCTCAGATATTACTGCTTATTAAAAGTAATAAAGAGTTAAGAAAGTGTTAAGTTTTAGTGCTTAATGAAGCACAGAACAGTAAGACAGAGTTAAGTTCTTAGCACAGAACAGTAAGAACGAGTTAAGTTTTCCTAGGGTGTATTAAGAGTTAAATAAAGCAAAGAGTTATAATTCTTAATAAAGCACAGAGTTAAAGAGAAAAAAAAAGCCAGTTTTTTTTTTTTAACCATAGAATAAGCAAGAAAGGTTTTAGAATCTTTTAGAAGTGCTCATCAAGCATTCAGTAGAGTTAGAGAGCTAGAAGGCCAGAGACCATCATTCTTTAAAGCAGTGTCCAATGCTGTGTCCTACTTCAAGCCCATTCTAGGCTGGGCAAGTTCCCAGCAGATTTCTGGTGGTCTCTGATGGTCTGTGGGGATCCTGTATTCTGGGTATAACAGTCCATCTCTCCAGTTCCTTACATATCATTTAAATGTCTCAGATTTATTATGTTTCATATTAAACATCTGCTGTTCACCTACTTAGACACTTCTCTGCAGCCACCCCTCCACCAGAGGCCTAAATATGTTCTCTATGAATGTTACCTAACAGTTGCTTCATAAGTAAAATTTTGTGTACTTTGTTCAGTGTTGCATTTCATTGTCCAGGCTTTTTTACACAAATATTTGTTGAACTAATGAAAATAACTCACCCACAGTTTACATATGCTATGTGCCAGTTTAATCAGTGGGAAATCACCATGACCGGATATGGCCTAGGACACTGTAATAACCTATTGTTTGCTTTGTGGAGAATAATTTTTGTAATGTTTATAAGTTACATGTCAGTATGTGCCTGAGACAGTATATTGGAGAGTATTTATTACATCTTTTTATTTCTTCTTCACATGGAAAGATAAATTTAATTTAATGAAGAAACCTATATCCAAAGAAAACCTGTAAGTGGCATTGTGTGAAGGAATAGAGAAGAAAGTCTATGATCATGTTTACATCAATGTTTGTTGCTCACTGTCTAGTGTACTTATTCAGAGGATTTTTGTCACTGCTTCTCAGAAAGTTAATGACAGGATGGTGTTATATATTCCCCTCACTGACTTTCTTTATTATACATTACACTTTGAGGCCCCACTGTGAATGTCAGGACCTTCCCAGCTTGACTGAAATGCTGCTCCTACAGACCTGAGAGGCCCACGTTACCTGAAAGTCCTTGGCACCTGTCATCCACCTCTAAGTTTTGGAAAGTTTTCAGAGCAAAAACAGTCATGCAGGTTCCATCTCTCCAGTTGTTCTCTTTCCTTTCACATTACACAACAAGAAATGTACACTTATGTTTAATTTTTGTTGATTAAGCTATTCCTTTACTTTACATCCTGATTGCAGTTTCTCTTGCCTCCTCCCAGTCTCTCCCTTTGACCTCACCTTCTCCACCTCATCGACCCCTCCTCTCCCTCTCCTCAGAAAAGGGGAGGCCTCCCATGGATATCAACCAGCCTTGCCATATCAAGTTGTAGTAAGACTAGGCTCATCTCTCCAATTAATGTTAAACAAGGCAGCCCAGTTTGGCGAAAGGATTCACATGCAGGCAATATAGTCACAGACACAGAGACAACCCCTGCTCCAGCTTTAAAATGCTCACATGAAGATCCAGTTGAACAATTACATATATGAAGAGGTTGTAGATCCATCCCATGCGTGTCTCTAAGATTCACTATAGGCCCAGGTTAAATGATTCTGTAGATTTTCTTATGGTATTCTTGATCCTTATGGCTCCTTCAATCCTTCCTCCCCCTCTTCCACAGGATTCCACAAATGCTACTTAATGTTTGGCTATAGGTCTCTGCAACAGTTACCATCAGTTACTGGATGAAGGCTCTTTGATGACATTTACCTTAGGATCCTGTCTGTAAGTAGATCAGAGTATCATTAATAGTGTCAGTGGTGGAATCCCTGTCATAGCATGAGTCTCAAGCTGGATCAGTCATTGATTGGCCCTTCCCTCAAATTCTGTTCATAGCAACTTTATGTGTAATATCTAGAAACTGGAAACAACCTAGGCGTCCCTCAACTGAAGAATACATAAAGAAAATGTGGTTCGTTTACACAATGGGGTTTTCTCAGCCATTAAAAACAATGAAATTTGCAGGCAAATGGATGGAACTAGAAAAGATCAGCCTGAATGAGGTAACCCAGAAACAGAAAGACAAACATTGTATGTGCTCACTTATAAGTGGATATTAGTCATGAAGTACAGGATAACCATGTTGCTGGCTTGTGTAAGAGTAGAGAAGTCGCTAAGCACTAAGCATCCATCCATACACTCTCTCAGTCCTTGATTGTGGCTGTGTTGTGGCCAACTGTTTTAAGTTCCAATTGGCTTGAATTCTCTGCTATGATGGACTCATAAAACTATAAAAATATAACCATGCAAACATACTTGGCTTTTACAGTTTCATAACTAAAGGTCATGAACATCATGACATGTGTCAATATTTTATTTTTTATGGCAGTGTAACATTCTTTACACACACGCACACACACACATATATGTGTATATATATATACATATATATATATGTACATATATATATGTATATATAAAAATGCTTATTCTGTCATCTATTGATGCTCACTGTGCTTGTGTTCATCTTTTATCTTTTGCTATGGCCATTCCCTATACTTCCTTTTGCTGCTCCCTAGCTTCCATAATGTAAAGTGAGTTTTGTCTCATAGAGTTTCATCTCATATTCTCTGCTAACAGTTCCCACCAGTATAGGCTGACACTCCAAAATCATGATTCTTCATACATTTTTTCTTATTTTAAAATGTTCTGGCAGGTATTCTGGCCAAAAACATAAAGATCACACCAGACCATTGTGCTAAAAGCTGGTCCACACACCTCTTAATCAGTTACCTTTCTTGCAGTTCTCCAAACTGCTTTAACATGTATCCAAAAATAATTTTCTGTTTAAAATTATGTGGTAATTTTTAATTGCTCAGAGCAATAATACAAAATTCCAAGGGATAATTTCTTTCTAAACAAAAGGAAATTGATGCTTTGGTATGATTAAAAAGATCTTCTAAGGTCACAGTGCAAGATGTGTGGATGCGAATTCATATCTCTCAAATCATATTATATGTAAGAAATGTCATTGTAATAGATATGAAAAGCACATTTTATTGTGCTCAGAGTAGGGCATTCATGAGATTTTAGAAATCTGATAATCTGAAATAATTGATCCTTGTCATATTGGCATGAATATTTACTGAACCCTAACAAACTATTGGGACTCTCAACAACAGGATATAGTTGGGTGGATGGCAGGGGCCTTCCTGAGTTCTACAAGGGTCTGTCCATAGGCTGGAGACCCTGAGGCTCAATTTCAGTAAAAATGCTCAGAGTGAGGTAACTCAATGTTTAAACTCTCATTTCAAGTCCAAAAGCATGACTACCTAGAGTGGGGACATTGGTGCACAACCAGATGTCCCAAGTCAGCAAGCCTGAGATTTCGTAACCAAGCAGATAGCTGAATGTGTCCTATCTCATGATGGGTGAAACTGACAAAAGATTGGAGTTGTTCTTCCATTGGATGGACTTTTTGTATCTCTACCACTTACCCTCATAAAACAGACTCCTCTAGAAGTCCCATACCAGACGCATCCAAAATAATCTTTCACTGATTTTTATGTATTCCTTAACAAGTTGACACCTGAAATTAACCACCACAATCTTTTGACACATTTAAAACAACACTTAAACAGTTCTCACAAGTGTATGTAAAAAATACTATCCACAGTGATCTGCCTTCATGGGCCTACATGACACTGTATCCCAGCCGTGCCACCATAATATGAACTCATTAAGAGACCAATCCATTCATGAGATCAGAGCCCTCATAATCTAATTATCTCTAGAAATGCTACCAAAGTCACCCCAGATGTGTGTTTTACTAATTTTTTCACCATTTTCATTCTAATTGAGTTGAAGAGAGTAGCAATCACATTGAGGAAGTGTGAGAATTATCTCTGAGTATTGATGTTATTGATTCACTCTAATAAGCAGTAAAGTTCTTGGAGAGGGAACCCTATTAAATTAATGTGAGTCGCATAACCCGTTACGTAGTCTATGAAAACAAAAAGTAATTTATTTACTAGCTCCTACAATCCTGAATTCCTTTAGAGAAAAAATTCTCAAAGACAAAAATCAAGCTTTTGTACTTAACACAGTAGAAATGTCTGCGAGTCTTCAATGATGATTAAATAATATTTTACATTTAAACATTTTGAATGGTTGATACGCAACTCACAACTATGGATATATAGTTCTCAATGTCTTTACTCCTGTTGCTTATGTTAACTGGATAATCAACAGACTGGTAAATGCACTGACATAGATTCCTTAGGTGACTAGGCCTTCTGTCTAAGAATATGGGACATTTTAATAATTATAACTTGATCCCATTAGCTCTATTAGCTTTACACATACATTTTAGTACTTGTTTTCTTTAAGGGAGTACACATGTGTGCCTGCATTTAAATCTGCATTGTTTATTACAAGAAAGACTTTGGTCAGGTATAAAGCAGAGACTTCCTGTTAAAAGACTTCAGTCCTAGTAAATACTGTTTTCTTATAGATCATATAGATCATGGTTAACATTCACCTTATTATTAAAATTATGTTTTTCTTAGACTTTTGTTAACACTGGTTTAATCATTACAAACCAACCAGCATAGGTTTACCTGAACACTTGAATTTTCAAACATCTTTGGGTAACTCATTTGGAGCTACAAAGCAGGCATTCCAAGTTAACAATTGCTTTTTTTTTGTTTTTTTAGGAATGGTGCTCTCAATATTACAAATGAATGAAAAAAAAAAAAAAGCAAAACAAAACAACAAAAGTCTATGTATTTCTATTTCCACCCTGGAATTAATTTCCCTAGAGCTTGAGAGTTAGAAAATCTATCAGCCAATTAGATAAAATTTTGCTCTAAAAGTGGATCTTAACATTGTACATTGTTGCTGCAGAAACATTTCATGTGAATGACAGGTTCCATATCACTCAAAATCTGTTAGAAAATCAGAAAATACTATCTATTTTCCAGCAAGATGAGTTCCATCTCATGGTGAAGGCCTTATATATAATAATGAATAGTTTTTAATACCTGTTACATTTGTATCACTAATTGCACAAGCAGTCATATCTTTTCAGGGCAATCATTATTTCAGCTTTGAGGGATCACATTTTGGTACAAATATTTATTAACTTTCCTCTGCAATAAAATGTTTAGTTTTGGTGAGTTTCAATTTACCAGATTTTGTTTCATTGAGTAGTTAATAGTTATCTTTTATCAAGTGAATTTTAGCATAAAATAAGAAGCGGACAAGATAATTTTCTATTTTGAATGCATATTCAATGACTATAACCTCCCTTTTTTTTCAAGATTTCTGTTTCTTGACTCAAGTAAAATATTATGCATTGACCTATTTCTAGACTACTAAGAAGTTATGTTGTTCTCACAGTTTTCTTTTTATGAATATAGAATGTACCACAATGACATTACTATACATTTAGGGTTGGTGTTGAGTTTTATATCTCTTACATTTCTATATGAACCTCAATTTACTGTAATTTTGCAAAATTCCAATAATATTCCTCATAGTTTATACAATTCTATATCTTAAAAATATACAAATATATCATAGATCTACCATAGCAGACTAATTTTCACCTCAGAGTCTCCTTTCTTTCTTTGCCCCTGTCTTTCATTCTTTACATTTCTCTTTCTCTGCTCTCTTTCTGTTCTGCTCACTGTCTTATGAAATATGTCATCTCATGTAATATGTAATAGACATGATGACTATGTATATTTTCTTTTTCTTGTATAAGACAAAATGGTACAATATTCAATAATAGTATGTGGTATTAATTATAGTTTTTTAAAAGTCTTAAACCGAATTTTTTATTTCTAGTTTTCTAGGAGCTTTTCTTAAATTAATTTTTTTTACTTCATAATGCTTTCTGTACATCTATAAATCCTGATGGGTTTCCACCTTTATAATGTCAAGTAGTGAATTCTATTGACTAATTTTCTGATTATGTTTCTAAAGTAAACAATAATTATGACAATCTGTGTTTTAAAAATGTAATTAAATTCAAATTCCTGGTAGTTTAATCATTAGTTTTCCATTTGTGTTCACAGGGATATCTGTGTGATATCATGGGAGAAAATTCTTTTCTGTATTATAAGATCTTGGATGGATCTAGTTATCAGCATTCTATGGGATATCTGAAACAATGAGGACCAGTGTCTCTGATATTCTAAAGAGGGTATTGACAAGGTGGGATGCTTTCCTCTTAAATGTTTGATAGACTTCGTCAGTAAATTGACTTAGGTATAAGAGATAATAATGATGGGTTTTTTGAGAGACTAAGAAAATATTCAAATATATTTTGTACATTTCAAAATATTTGTCAAGTTCATTAATTTTTTTGTTTCCACATATTCTGTTTTATTTATGCCAATAGGATTTGTACTGACATTGCAATTTTGGCAGTCTTTAAACCATTTGATTGTTTAGTCCCCTCCCCCCCTTGAGGCAAGATGTCATCCATCTAAGGACGGTTTCTACCTCAGTTTAGCCAAGGACCTCTCTACTTCCCAACTGTGAGGATTAATAGGAATGTTCCACCATATCCAGTCTTGATTTTTCTTTTACTTTTTTATGTCATTACTTTTAATAAATATATTCTTTTTGTCCTCTTTACAAAGTGAGATGTTTGATTGTATTGATATTGCTATGTAAATACCTTCCTTTATTGTAATGGTTAAAAAAATTGATTATCTTTTATATATATTCCAAATACCTTAAATAAAAATAATTTATGGAAAGTAAAAAAATACCTTCCTTTGATTTTTACTTGGTTTTTTTTTTTAACCTTTTTGCTTTCTGACTTTTTTGTTGTATAAGATTTGCTGATCTTTTATAGATTCTTAATATTAAACTTCAAATAAATTGTGAGTTTCTTTTAAAATATATAAATTGAGAGCTACAGATGCTTTGTATTTTCTGTTTATTTTATTTATAAATGAATGCCAGCACATTTTCTTATCATTTCATTCCAAATATTTCAACTTTTTTGTTTTTCTTACTTCATTATGACACAGTAGAAATTCAGATCGGCGTTCCTTACTGTACAAATACTTGACAAATTTTATAGTTACCACTTCTGCCTATTTATTCTCTATTTTTCCACAATCAAAATGTATTCTATACAATTCCATTGCTTTGCAATTTATTGAATTTTGTTCTGTGATACTGCATACTTTTTAGTGAATGTTTTACAGGTTATTAAAAATAAGTCATAAGCTGTAGCTGTTTAGTATAGATAGGTAAATTTGGTCAACTTGGTTAATGGAGTTATTCAAATCTTTTATAACTAGCTCATATTTTTGGCTGCTTATTTATTTAATTTGTGGAAGAATTATATTATAAAATTTTACCAGGGCTGCACTTTGACTATTTCTCCTTCGAGTTCTACTATTTTTACCTTATATTAAATTTAAAGCTGTGTTATCAGCTAAACAGCATATTTCAAATTATGCTTACCTGTGAGGTTTTTTTTTTAAGACTTTAATGAGCTACTTTTTAAAATAGGCAATACCCTTTGAATTAAATTTAATCTGATATCAAAACAACCATACCAGCAATTTGTAGTTAATTTCTTACAAGGCTCATTCCTGTCTTTCACTCTTCTCAAAACCATATTTTTTGTTGACTTGAAAACAAATCTAGGCCTAGATTTTTTAATCTTCTAATCTTCAGTGTTTCCTTGTGTTTGTTTGTTTGTTTGTTTGTTTGTTTGTTTGTTTTGGTATAAAAATTATTACAATGTTAGACACCAACACAAAAATATATTCTTCTACACTTTTATATGTTAGAAATATAAGACTTTTCCTTACTAATCTAAAATGAAAATACCATTAAGGTTATGTTCCTTTTAGGAGCCTCTAAGATAAAAGAGAATAAGGCAAGACTATTTCATTGCTTTATTTTTGGTTTATGGAATGTAGTTACCCCCCTTTGGGATATCTCCTATCTATGTTCTTATCAATCATATATATCATCTCTATGGCCTTCACTCTGTCAAGACTTTTCCTGAGTCACCTGGGAAAGGCTGTCTACCTAGACAGTAGATAGTCTGCATCTCAAGGCTTACGACCTCAGTCACATCTGCAGTTCCGTTACTGGTTAAGATGGCACATACGTGATCAAAGGATTAGATGTGCGCCTGTTGCATGGGGATCATTATTCTGTGTACTAGAGCACACTTGTGTCTCCTTTACATTATTATCAATATGGTTACATTTAAGTTGATTATTTTGGGAAAATTTTATGTTCAGCTTCATAAAAACTCCTCTCCCTTTTCTATAGTCAAATTTAAAATTAGTGTTTTCATGAAATGATTACTTTATTCTATATTTTTGTAGTTCTTTTTATATTGGTGGGCACATAAACAAATGCCCTTTAATTATTTCTGAATGATATATATATATAATATATATATAAAATTTGTCCCTTTGTCAGAAGTGCTCATAACTTCCAGTTTGTTACATCCTGAGTTGTTTTATATATATATATATATAAAAGTTGTGTTATATATATATATATATAACACAAAAATTTATACATATTCTATTGTTAAAGCTATTCATGTATTTTTTTGCTGTTCCGTCATTTTTCTTCTAAGGCATCACCTTTAATGTTGATTTTATTCTATCATCTTAAATTGCCTAATACTTGCTTAAACGTAATTGTGTCTTCTCCAACAGAAAAATAACTTCATTCTGTTTCTGTTCCTGCCTTCAGCCTCCAAGGGTCACGTTAACCCTCTACCTTAGCTAAGGCAGACCACGTGCCCGGCAAGAAAGTCTAAGGAAATATAACCTTGAACTCATTTCTCAGCTGTACTTTTAGTTAACAGACATGTCTGGTGTCCGTAGTGTTTTCCTTTGTTCTCAGTGCTATATATGCTCTTCCGGGATGCATCACAGTTCACAGAGACTCAGTTCTGGGTGATATGGCTTTCTCCCATAGAACTGTTCCTAGAAATTCACTGTGACATGACACTACTCACTTAAACTGAGAACACTATTAAAACTGCCTGTACCTAGCACTTCCTCTAGAGGTACCTATAGAGGCAGTATTTGCTGCATTGTATCTAATTACCAAGTAAGAACACAGAGAGTACATGCTTTCTCTAGATCTAGGATCAGAACTAATCACAAATTTTCAGCTAGGATTTCTCTTGTCTATGCTACTGAAAAGTACCATTTTTGCTTAGATGGCCAGTAAATTCTTAGTGGAGGCACACCTATAATGTATTTATGCAACAGCCAATTCCACTACCAACTTATTTTTCATTCTCTTTTTTCTCATTTCTAAGAGGTTCGAACACAATGAAATTTATTCTGCTACTAGAAGCAGAAAATATTCATATTTAATATGTACACTATACACTAAACTCAATAGAAATAGCTAATACATAATTTCCTTTCCAGTTTCTAAGTTATTTTAATTTTAATACCCTTGGCAAACATTTTTGAATCAAGAAAGCAAGGTAAATGCATTAATACTGAGAGATATGAGTATGTTAGTTCATATTTTTAATTGTAAACCACAAAAAGAGAATCAAGTTAAATAACAGTCAACTTTACATCCAGGTGCATCCAGTTGACACTGGTTGGACTAGTAGGCACAGACACACAGACACACACACACAGACACACACACACAGACACACACACACACACACACACACAATTCAGATAAACACGTAATTGAGAGGAGGACTCGGGACACAGGAGTTGGGGGATGGAAAGGCAGATGTGATCAAATGCATTGTACTTATCTATGCAATTCTCATAAATGTCAGAAAGGAAAGAAAAGACAAAGCAGTTGTTCATATTTACACAATACAAGGAAAAAATGCTATTGGGAATTTTTACAAGTTACTACAAGAAAGAAATAATGGCTAGAAACATGGTTTTAGGGCAGTGCTATTGGGCAGTGAACTCTGGTTATGCCTGTGACTTCCCTCCTTTACTCATATTTCAGCACTCTTGGGGACAGTTTTTGGTTGGCCGGTCTTGGGTTTTATGTGCCTATCCCAGGATGTTCTGGAAGGTGAGCTCCTCTGTTTTGCAGTTTCAGCTTTTCAAGGAGGAGGAACCCTGTGGTGATTGGTACCAGAGAGACTAAAAGAAAAAAAAAAAAAGGCATCCATGATAAACAAAGACACAAATTGATAGCAGCTATTAATTAGTACTGGTCACAGAACGTGGACAGAAGGCAAAGTTTCACATGTACTACAGTCTGTCTTTGCAGTATACAGTCAGCAGTGGTGGTTAGAACAGTAGCAAGGAAAAAAAATTATGTTTCCCTTTGTAAAATAAAAAGAGTCCATATGTTACAAAACTGTTTTTAGGGGAGGTTAAAATATGAAGTAGGAAAAGCAGGAGGGCAGGAGGCTGAAGCTCTAGCTTTAAATTCTAGTTCTTTCATAAAATATGTGACTTTATGTTAATTGTTCTCTCTGTCAACCTTAACATCCACTGGAAGAATACAACACACATTCTGCACACTTGCTGTGAGATTTTGATAAAATGATGTAAGCAATATCCTAGACACAAGTACATGGCTTTTATTTCCTTCATGTGAGTTTTATTTTTGCTTGACATGGATGTTCCTGTCTCAACATTCTCCTTTGCTTAAGACCTTGATCTTAGCCACAGTCAAAGGTGAAAAATGTAAACCTCTCCTCTCTTCCTATTGCCATCAGAGGACAAGAGCCATGCATGGTCCATTTTGTGCTTTATTTTAGAGTGTGTTATATTTGCCTGAATTTTGAGGCATTTTACAAAGTGTATTAATCTAGTTATATTCAATGAATACACAAGTCGTGAAGGTTGACCTGTTAAGATGAGGCTGTGTGATAGAACCTGAAGTAGATAGAATAACTTTGTGTGAAATCAGAAAGTAATGCTGAATGTTGCTTTGTATTGTGGAATTTGGGGATGATATTGCAAAATGACACAACCAGAAAATACCACCAGATGTTACCAAAGGTTCATAGGAAAACGCCCATCATCTGATGAAAGCCAGAAAGCAATAGAGCCCCTGGAAAGACAATCTGTGATCCCTATGGAGTACAGGAAGAAATCCCACCTCAATTCTCTGGTCTGATTCACAAAAGACACTTGAAAGCACAACTTTGACATCACTCATAGTTCTAGTTTCCTACTCTGCAACCTCAGAGATTGTTAGTAAGATAGACTTTCCTTTGTCAGCTCAGCCTGATTAACAGTTTCCTTTACGATTATTTCTGCCTCACAGAAGAAACACCAGAATACTGCACTTTCTGGAATCTCCTCTCCATCAGACGGTCTCTACTACTGAGAGACCCTTGCATAAAATCTAAAAAGTGCATGATTAAGACAGACCTACTGTGGTACTTTGAATGAAAATGGCCACATAGGCTCATAGGGAGTGGTACTATTGGGAAGTGTGGTACTGTTGGAGTAGGTATGTCATTGTTGAAGGGAGTGTGTCACTGGGGACAGGCTGCGAGGTCTTAGAAGCTCAAGCCATTCCTAATGGCTAAATTCTCTTCCTGCTGCCTTAGGATCAAGATGTAGAACTCTTAGCTCCTCCTCCTGCACCATGCCTGCCTGCACACTGCCATGCTCCCTCCCTTGACAATAATAGACCAAACCACTAAACTGTAAGCCAGCCTCAATTAAATGTTTTCCTTTATAAGAGTTGTTGTGGTTATGATGTCTCTTCACAGCAACAAAATCCTAAATAAGACACTGATTTACTCTCCAGACACAATTGTGAATAGATGCCTGTGCCGGTATCAGAGGCAGCAATGCTCATTAACCTTCTCCAGTTCTAACAGTTGAGGTGCTGCTGGGTGAGTCACCAAGGTCAGGCTTCCTAACTGAGAGCCTCTATACTCTTAGCAGCTGCTATCTGAGCAATTCTTAATTTCTTTTAATTTTGTCCCCCGATGTAAAGTATACATTTCAAACTCATCATGACTTTTTACTTTTTTCTTTTTGTTTTGTTTTGGTTGTGTGGTGGTTTGTATCATCATTGATAGTTATTCCTATACTATGGCAGTTTTGCCAAGTACAGTAGTCTAGGCTGGCAATTGTAATTTAAAACTTAGGGTATATTGATCGATCCAAGTTCTTGCTTCCATAGTGTCCATTGAGAAATCAGCAGTTACTCTGATGGCTTTCTTTTATATGGTTTTCTTTTCTTAAGCAGCTTTTTAATACTTTTTCTTTGTTCTGTATATTTAGTGGTTTTTTATTTTTATTGGTTATTTTATTTATTGACATTTCAAATGTTATCCTCCTTCCCAGTTTCCCCTCTACAAACCTTCCTATCCCATCCCCCTTCCCCTACCTCTATGAGGGTGCTCCCCCATCTGCTCACCCACTCCTGCCTCAGTGCTCTAGCATTCCCTTACCCTGGGTCATCGAGCCTCCACAGGACCAATGGGCTCCCCTCCTACTGATGCCCAATAAGGCAGTCCTCTCCTACCTATCCAGCTGGAGCTATGCCTCCCCCATGTGTACTCTTTGGTTGGTGGTTTAGTCCCTGGAAGCTTTGGGTCTGGTTGGTTGATATTGTTGTCCTTCCTATGGAGTTGCAAACCCCTTCAACTCTTACAGTCCTTGCCCTCACTTCTCCATTGGTGTCCCTGCGCTCAGTCCAATATTTGACTGTGTGCATCTGTATCTGTATTGGTCAGGCTCTGGCAGAGCATCTCAGTGGACAGCTATCCAGGCTCCTGTCTAAGCGCTTCTTGGCATCAACAATGTTGTCTCAGTTTGGGGTCTGCAGATGGGATGGAACCCTAGATGGAGCAATCTCTGGATGACCTTTCTTTCAGTCTCTGCTCCACTCTTTGTTCCTGCATTTCGAGACTATTTTCTTCCCCCTTCTGAGTAGGACATTAGCATCCACACTTTGATGTGGTCTTTTTCCTTCTTTCTTCTTGGGTTTCATATGATCTGTGAGTTGTATCGTGGGTATTCTGAGCTTCTTTTTGCTAATATCCACTTATCAGTGAGTACATAACATGTGTGGCTTTTTGTGACTGAGTTACCTCGCTCAGGATGATATTTTCAAGTTCCATCCATTTGCTGCAAATTTCATGAAATCATTGTTTTTAATAACTGAGTAGTACTCCATTGTGTAAACGGACCACATTTTCTGTATCCATTCCTCTGTTAAGGGACATCTGGGTTGATGCAGCCCCATGTAACAGACAAAGCTTCCACATTTTGGTAACAAAGGAGCCAGCTGCTGATCTGAACCAACTTATAAATTTAACAATGGAAAGCAATATCTAGTGACAAATACAAGAATACAATTCCCGTTGGATGCTGAGTGAAAGTCCTTTAAATCTTGTTCATGAACAGTGGCTCTGTGTTGGATCCAGGAATACACATTGCATTACCTCCCCAGGACAACTCTGATTCAAGTGAACTAAAATATAATTTAATGAAAACCAGTGCAACCCCTGAGACCTTTTAAAATAAACTCTTTTGTTATATTTTGTATCTTTTCATTCATGTGTCTATTCAGGAGAAGAGAGCAATCCAAGGATTTCAGAGCCAGTTGATTGGAGTTGGTAAGGAGGCAGGGTATATGCGTCCTACAATTTTGTTTGGGAAGTTAAAAGAAAGAAAAACAACTCAGTTATTGCATTTTACTTTCTAATAGACTTTTTTTGTAGGAAACTCTGGAGAATTCAGGGTGGAGGGAGTCACAAGAAAATGGAAACAAATATAAATAACTGTGTGTTTTCCTTGGAAACTTTTGAAAGTCTTTAAACCAGTGGTTCTCACTCTTCCTTATGCTGTGAGCCTTTAGTACAGTTCCCCATGTTGTGGTGACCTGCAAGCATAAATATGCTGCTGTCATGAATCATAGCATAAATATTAAATATACAGGATATCTGGTTGTGACCCATGTGAAAGGGTCATTCTTCTCCCAAAGAGATTGCAACCCACAAGTTGAGAACCACTTTTTAAAACCATACTCAGGGACAGAGTCAATACCTCATCCTGTGACCACCTGTAAGCCTCTGTTGGCTTATTGCAAAAGTAAGAAACAAAACTTCTAGTTTAGAAATAATCCTGTATCTGTTATCTTTTGCCATGGTAACACTGCTGACAAAGAACCACAAAGTCCCAATTGCATATAGCAGTAAATATTGACTTTAGCTTATGGCTCTAGGATTGTCCAGAAATTTAGTCCAGAGTCAACTCTCCTTGGCTGGCCTGGCTTATAGCTAGGCCAGCTGGTACACTGGCTCAGAGCTGGCTCATCTAGGAGAATTTCAGCCCTCTGGACTCTCATCCACATGTACTTTTTTCCTACAGCATGCTAGTGTTGTTTATCTTCTTGGTTAGGATAGATGTATAAGTGAGAGTAAAATAATAAATGAGATCTTAGGTGATTATTTCCAAAGTAGGAAAGTGTCACTGCTATCTTGGCCAAATGAAGTCACGGGCCATTTCAGACTGAGGCTAGGGAATGCCTCTCTCAGGACTCTGCAAGTGGCTGTAAAGAACATGGGTACAGAGAAGAACTGGGGGATCTTTGCAATCAGTATGGCTTACTCTGAATGGAATCCCATCCTGTCTATGTTTTAACCTCGCTCTGTTTTTGTGTTGCATTTCACTGCCAGCCAGCCAGAAAAATAGCGCTTGCCATATGTGCGACCACAATTCAACAAAATCATTTTCCTATTCAGATAAATAGAGATGAATGAAGGAGAGCTACATAATAGCACTTCAAGCCTCTTTAATATCCAAGGAAAGAGAAAAGCATCACACTTCATTCATGGGTTTTGGTGTCAAGTTGGCAATAGCTGCAAACATATTCTCTGCCAGTAATTCCTGTGAGGGTCTAGGTTCTAAGTACTCTCTATCAATTGCTAGGGATGAAGGGGATTGCTTTCTTTTGCCCTCCTTATATTCCATTGTTTTGTGAATGCACAAACCTTATTGTGCTGGATGAAATGCAAAGATGAAACATGAGGGGAAAATATGAGAAAGGAAAGAAATAAAATGGTAAGTGTGGAGACTCTCCCACAGCAGTGAAATGAAATGTTTGATTCTGCCCAGGGACGTGTGGGTTTTCCCTGCTACAGCAGGCAGCCTTTATACTCTATGGAAGGCCTCTGTGCACTTGCCAGTGCCCTGATTTCAAGAAGAGTCTGTGCAATGACACACAAGGATGTGATCATCAGACCCAGAACCTAGGTGAAAATTTTCAAGAAAACTAGACAATTACCCCAAACTTCAAGAACCTTGTCGGATGGCTTGATTTATTTAACATGACAAAAAGAGACTGTCCGACCCAGAGCCCTCTAAGCTTCAGCTAACATTTAAAGAATGTACAAATTTGCAAGTTCAGCTCCGTTTTCTCAAAGGAATTCTCTGTAGTGAAATTCCCTATCCTGGACTTCACAACAGTGTTCAGTAATAGAAAACATTCTAATAATGAAAGAAAAAATTAAACTAAGAGAGTGCTTTGAGCATGGTCATTGTGCACACTGGGTTGTGCGCGTCCATGTTCTCGAAGTGAGGCATTTAAATTACTAATTTCTGCTGCCCTATGCAGCCAGTCCTTCCACATACATGCACATTCTTCATTGTTCCGACCCATGTTGCATCCTCCCATTTACGTACTAGTGTTATTTTAATTTATTAAATTAAAGGAAACAAGGCATTATTAACTGGTACGCAATGTACCACAGTCATGGACATCCTTCCTCGGGTTTGTTTTGGTTTGGTTTTAATACAATCTTCCTGTCTCCAGATTTGCTTCCCTATCCCACCTCAGACTCTTCACTCTATTCTTCCCTCTGGCATTTTTCTTCTTCTTAAATATTTACTTATTTTCACTATATGTATGTGACTGCATGTGTCTGAGGAGGCCTTTAGCTCCCCTTGGAGCTGGAGTTGTAGGCCTTTGTGAGCTGCCTGCTGTAGAACTAGGAACTGAAGTTTGGCCTTCTGCAAGAGCAGTGTGCACTTTCAATCACCAAGCTATCTCTCTAGTACCTGACATCTTTTTAAGCTGCAGAAATAATTTTAAGAAAAGATATGCTTTATAATACATTGTGTTCAATTGATAAAACTTATAAATGCTGCTGATAGCAATGGTTTCATTACTAAGAATGCAGAACGTGTCATAGAAAGAAATTATGTAATTATCTATCATCCAGAAAGGCTTTTTGTCAGTTGTGAGCTACCTTCAAATGTGCTATTTTAAGAAAATACAGAAAATATTTATGTAGCCCTCCAGTCCTTAGTCATTCTTCGTGTTTGCTCTGTGAACTCAGCATAAATAAGAGAAACACAGAGAAGGATAGTCATTTTAACTGGTTCTGCACATTTCCTAACTCATAGTCCCTCAAGTTGAGAAGGACTATGCTGGGCTAGATTCCATTTACCTACAATCTTAGTTATGCTTGAATTGCTGTGATAAAACACCATAACTAGTAGCAACTTGTGGAGGAAAAGTTTAGCTCATTTTGCAGTTGGTAGTCCTGCATCCAGAGAAGTCAGGGCAGGAACCAATGATAGAAACATGGAGAGAAGATGGAAGACAGCTTTCTGGTTTGCTCCTCATTGCTTTCCCAGCCTGCCTTCTTGTAATATACCATCAGCCCAAGAATAACACTTCCCACATAAGACAGAGCCTTCCCACATCAAGCATCTATCAAATAAACATAGGCAGTCTTCTCAGTTGAAATTTCCTCTTCCAAAATGACATGTGTTGAGTTGATTTACAACCAGAGAACTCATGTACAATGTATCTCAAATTAAGGAATGATCCATAGATCCACAGATGCATTTTAAACATAGATCTATAACAGCCCATAAACAAAGACGCACCTCATCAGATTCAAGGGGACATAGTCCTGTCATTTCCCTTGTGTTTCTTTTCTTTTCTTTCACCAGTATTCCACCAGGGAAATTAACAGTGAAACAAAGTTGCCTCACATCAGACTGAGAAGCTCTGAAATAATTTTTCATTCATTTAAAGAATATGCAATGCTAAAAAGAAAAAAATTGATACAAGGAAATTTAAATTCTAAATTTAAATTCTAAAGTATTTAAATATGTTATCTTTTATATAAATAGGAAATTTTTTGAAATGTAACATTTGTATCTCATTCAAACCCACCTCTCCATTGTTGCGGTCCTGGTGTGTTATCTGGTGGTGTTCAGGAGGGAAATGTGTACTCTTCTGATATTTCCATGAGCACTAACTGAAGATGCAGACATACATAAGGTTGCAGTCCTAGCATTTAGACATTCATCAGAGGGTGGTCCTAGCGCATCGTTGGATACCTCCCCTTTGCAGGCACTAAAGTCGGCCATCATTTATATTCTTATATCAAGGATTAGAACCAGATGACTCCTGCATATATTTAAAAATGAAGTAACAGAAACTGTCCCTTCTAAACTCAGGTTTAACAGCCTTTGATGAAACAGTATGTAAAAAGGCATCAAATTTGGCTGGTGGAATAGCTCAGTGGATAAAAGCATTCCCACAACACGCAATGACCTGAGTTTAATTCTAGGCTCCACATGGACAAATAAAAAACTCTTACCTATGTGTTCTTCTCTGGCATTCACATGTGCACCAGTCCCAATCCCAAATCGACACAGACATGGTAATAAAAAAATCCATAAACTATATTTAGAAAATATGTCTTCATGATCAAATCTATATATTTCTCATTTCCTGAAGGGAACCATAAAACAATTAACATTTCTTTAGAATATCTAACAAGTATTGGGATTTTATTCAAAGGCAGTCTTATTTTTTTCACCTTCCACTCATCCCCAGCACTCACGTTGACTGTTGAAGATGGAGCTTTAGACATTGCTTGAGGTGACTCTTTAGAAACTGCTGACTTCACTAAGGTAAAAATAAAAATGAAAACTATAGCTCTTGACATCATAGCCTCTGTTGTGCAGAATACTGCCTTGGTATCGTTGGGGGAAAATTTAAAGTGTATATTTCTCTGGAAAGGTCCTGGTAATATCAAAATATAGAAGAGTGTAACTCTAGTGGGTAATAAAATTCTCCCAAATCCTGACAAACATTTGCAGCCTATTCACAGTTTTCCTATTTCATTTTGTACAATATAACAGAGGCTGCGAGCTCTTATAAATCCTCCTCTGGCTTCTGTCCTGTTTTGTAGTCTCAGAGACTCCTTCCTCAGATTCCAGGCTTTTAGTTCCTGTGTATAGCAGTAGAAACATCTGTCATCAGACCCACTCTAGACAATGTGGTCTTACTAAACACATGGGAGTTCCACATTTGGATTTTAGCTTAAATATTCAAATAGAATACTTATCCTGCTCAGTGTGGAAGAAAGCCACTGGAAACAGAACAGCTGACCATGTCCCTGGGACAAACTGCCTTCCTCAGAATAATAGATGGGGACAGCAGATCTGAAGACACCAATGTCAGAGATCCTCAATATGGCTAGGTCTGTAATGCTACAAACAACTGTAACATAAATCTCTGCAAACAGACGAGAACAAATTCTACTCCCTGTAGAATGCCCAAGAAGGTACAACATGCCAGGTTGACAAATTATAAAACATATCTATAATAAAACCTTGACAAATCTATTGTAACTGTAACAGACCTGAAACACATTCAGCTTGTCTCTACAGTCACTTTTCTTTCTCCTTTTTACTGTTTATTTGTTTTGTTTATCCAGCATCTGTATTGCATCTGATAGGCTGCACAGTTCCTCACAGGGCAACTCACACTACCTTCCCTTGACTGTTAAAACAGATAGTGAATCTCACCAGGAAACAAATACAAACATCTTAATTTGACCACACACTACTCTTCACTTCTACCTCAACTGCCTGTATATCAAACACCAATTTGCCTACCTCTAAAATCAGAAGGATTTGTGATTGGCCATGGATTACAAATATACAAAGGAATGTTTCCAAATCTATACTAAAACCAAACAGAAGCTTCATCAAATTCAATTGTTTCTGGGTCTTTTCAGGAAGGAGACAGAAGATCACAAAATCAAGGAAAGTCAGAGAAAATTTTCTCTGAGGAATTTGACTGTATCCTTGCCTATGGGGTCTGCTTAGATCCTCAGACTGATGCATTGGGTGAAAGAGAATTAAATGAAGTTGGGCCTGCTTCCAATGGGAGTAAGCTGGAGTATACAGGATTGGTTTCTGACAGCTGAGGCTCCATGTGGTACACTGAACAGTGCAGGCTTCACGAGAGAGTTGGCCTATGTGTAAAGGAGCACAGCACAGGAGGCATAGCAGCAAGGAGTGCTGACAGAGCACACTGCAATTGGTACTGTGGAGCTGGATGTTAGACATTTCTCCACCAGGCACCAACTGGCTTGTGTAGCACTAACTGCCAGCCTTTAATCTGAGCACTTGGGAGGCAGAGGCAGGTGGAGTTCTGAGTTCGAGGCCAGCCTGGTCTACGGAGTGAGTTCCAGGACAGCCAGGGCTACACAGAGAAACCCTGTCTTGGAAAAAACAAAACAACAACAAAAAAATGTCTCTTGCTTAAATGATGAGGATGCTATTGATGACTACAAAATAAAGATGGACTATTTCTTCATTATCTGAATATTATGTACTTTCATATTTTCCATGACTCTTGAAGAAAGTTGGTAGTTTCCAAACGACTAACTTCCAAACCCCAAAAATGCTGTTAAGGTGCTGCTCAAAAGTCATGTGTGACTTGGCTTCCCATAAATGTGAGATTTTATTCTTTTGTAACAAGATCAAAAAGCGAGCCATATGTACATTGTGCCTCTGTTAATCTGAGGCACGGAAATTGTCCTGTAACTCTTTACCAGGTACAAAAATCAAGAGGTATTACTCTTCTGATTTGCACTGAAAGATTGGAAGAAGGATAGGAGCAGCTTCAGGATCTGGCTCAGTTACAGGAACGCTGATTCCACTTGTTTTAAAGAGGAAGGTAGCAGACTTAGAGCAAGTCCACCTGCTTAAAGCCTTACAATAGTCTTGTTATAGGCTGGTATACTTCATGTCTATAATACTGTCTTTAAGTGTATGGATTTTTTTGTGGTACAGCAGATCACAGCAGTTGGGTTAGACATAATGTAGCCCACAAAAACCTAAAATGTTTACTATATATATAAAACATCTCTTCTAGAAATAAGACATGTAATGCAAGCCCTTGTGGAACAGAGTGAGCAAGGCAGAGCAGCTGCCAGGCCGTAGAGCTGTCCAAGCCAGCAGCCAAAGAGACAAGCTAGTCGGCTATTGATTCCAGCAACAGCAGCCTGTCTTCCTGCCCAGATCCAGTGCTGGTTGTTCTCCCATCCATTTTCCCTCTAGTCCTGCTCTGTCTCAGGGTTTTCCATGTCTCTCCTAGCAGTTGCCTGTCAGCAGGCTTCTAGCTGCATCAGGGCAGTGAAAAGTACGCAGGGAAGCTGGGCAGGAACTCAAAGAGTGCCTGTGATTCTCTGCTTCTGGCAGATTCTTAGGCAATGCTTGGACCTCTTCTATGAATCCAGCTCCTGACACATTCTCCTGTGGCTACAGCTTCCATCCTTAGCCCTGACTTCCTCGCTAGTAACTTCTGGTTTCGATAGTTCTCCAACGCCCCTGCAGGTTTAGAAAATTACTGGCTTCATGTTGCAGTTGATCTTGGTGTGCATAAACTATACTGGAATGCTTAGTCCTCATCTCAGTAAGCAACTATTAAATTCTTGTTATGTAGTTGGGAAGATGGCTCATTTGGTATAGTGCTTGCTCTAGAAACATGATCACCTCAGCTAGATCACCAGAACATATGTAAATACCATGTTGGTTAGAAAGTGTTTATATCCCCAGAAGTGGGGAGGCAGAGATGGGCAGATGCATGGACCTTGCTAGCCAGACACACTGGCCTATTTGTGGACTTCTGGGCTAGTGAGAGTCACTTTATGAAACAAACACAGTGGAGAGCTCTTGAGACTGAAAAACAGATTGTCTTCTGATCTCTACATATATGTGTGGGTACACACACACACAAAACACACACACACACATACATACACACTCACACTTCCCTGGTGTAAGCACTGAAAGTGATTTCTACCCCTTGAAATCTATGTCAATTATCAGAAACCATGAGCATGACCAGTCATCATCAATATGGCATGCTTTGAAGTCACGTCTGACACATTCTTAGAAACAATGATGGGTAATAAAATCCCTGTATGAACAGGTGAAGGTGTGGCATCAGAGAGACATGGGCACAACTATTCATATGACTTCAGTGATGCTGAGAGCTGGGACACTTAGGCCATAATGATGATCCCACGTTGAACTGTATTGCTATTGATTTGTTATGTCGAATGCCATTCAATGCTTTTCCAGAAAAACTAATTGAATTACCATTTCGTCAGTGGAAAGCAAGAGGGGAAACTGAAGATGTATTGATCTAATGATGTCCTTGTTATTGTTGCAAAAGATATGCATAAACTTTCCAGCTCAAGGCACCCAGTCCAGTTCTGCTTTGGTCCTTATCTTGCTCTCAGTAAGATCTCCGAGAACTCCCAAGGCCACTATAATTTAAACTCATAGCTTGATATAAATAGCCCTGGTTAAATGCCATCAATCGCTAATGCAGTTTGGACAGTTTAATTATGTACTTGTCTGAATCCTTGACATGCTTTGGGTGACTTCAAAGCAATGTAGTCATCTTGGGCACTAACATTTGCAAAGTGTTTTATAATGGTCTTTATTAGTGCTTTTTCACATTATATCACTATAAGACACATGAAGAGGTTAAGTAATTTGACCAAGACTAACCTGAACTGACAGGAAAAAATGAGAACTAAAACAATTAGCTAAACAGTTCAAGTGGGATTAAAATGCAGCTGTGGGGGTTGGAAGAGCAGAGGGGGCAGTTTAAATTGCTAACTACTTGACAACAACTCAAGCTTTCAGATATAAGAGTAAATAAAATCCATGGCCTCTCAAGTTAGTGTCAGGATATTTTGTGTATTTTAAAATTATTTTTAATGACGTTTGTCTGGTGGCAGGCTCACGAGTGCGAACATGATGAGCTCTCAGGCTGGAGAAACTAGGTGGGAGCGTTAGTTCCCTGGAGCTGGAGTGACAGGTCACTAGGAGCCTCCTGAGCCTGTGCTGGGAACTGAACTCTGCTCCCCTGTAAGAGCAGTACACATTCTGGCCCATCTCTCCAGTCCTGTGGATTTTAAAACAAAATTCTTGTCGTACTTTAACATACAATATAATGGGTTTTTGTGACACTTTTATACATGTAAATCAATCGATTTCATTATTGGTCCTCCGTAACTGCCCTCTGCTTTCCCTCTTGCTCCCTCTTGTGGCTCCTTTTAATCTCCTCCCAAATAGTCCCTCCTTCGGTTTTCCTGTCACAATCATTCTCTTTCTTTCTCTTTTCTATTCAACTCCATTATTTATATTTGCGTGTATTTCTTAATGTCACACTTTTTATTTGAAAATTTGAATCTCTGCATTCTATTTACTGATTGTTAATTTTCAAGCCATTACATATTTATATCGCCACCTAGTGGACAGATCTGTAACGAATGCAGAACCCTATACTCTGGAAAAGATGAGAGAGGTAGCCTAAGTGTCGACCTCTCAACAGACTGTCTCACTTCTAATACCGAAACTAGATTTTTTTTTTATTTTACTATAAATTCCCAGAGAAAGGCACTACAGAATCATTTCTTAACAGTCTGATCTTGCCTCCTCAAGGAGAAGTAAATAAATGAATATCCCACTGAC
Organism: Uromys caudimaculatus; assembly: GCA_028551405.1. Classification (NCBI taxonomy): domain Eukaryota; kingdom Metazoa; phylum Chordata; class Mammalia; order Rodentia; family Muridae; genus Uromys; species Uromys caudimaculatus. Next base: position 59,066,045 of record CM052709.1, on the reverse strand, counting down.
TAGGAAAACACAAACATATGTTAAAGTCATTAATGGCTGTGTGGCTTCTGTTAGCAGCAGCAAGATATGATGATGCTACTGATCTTTTGTCTCATTTTGAGGTGTTAACATGGAAAATAATTACAACAGTGGAGGCAGAAATGGCAGTATTCTCAGAAGCAGAGTGAAAGGATTAATTTGATCCAAATGCATCTCTCCTGCTATAAACAATTCGTTTTTACAGAAAATAGATGTGAGACTTTCATGATGAGACACAGATCTTGCCCTGTTCGGGATTCTCCTTCTGTGTTCCTTCATGCTCCTCTGGCTTCTCTTTAGGGCAGAGCTGAATTCACTTAAAAGTCCAACTTGTGTTAGTTGGCTTTTGTGTTAAGACAATTTCTCAGGGTCATTTCTGCAGGATATATATATATATATATATAAATCTAATATTCTTCATATGTCCAAGGCACTAAGAGTTCATGCCTTTGCCTTTTCAGATAATGGTGTCCTTGTAACTGACAGGCATTTAAAAAAGGAATGAACTTCCTTCTGTTGAATCAGCTCCTCTCTTTCTGCACAACTCCGCTAGCTTTTTGAGGCACAGTTACCGCAAACAGTACGTGAAAAGTATCCTCTAGGTAAGTGTCTTAGCAATTCTGAGTGCCTAAGAAGAAGCTTAACCCACACCCTTTACCTGACTCCTGTACTCTGGTTATTAGCAACTGCCTCAAAATTAATTTGATACATTCGGTTAGTATTTTATATCACTTTCTTCCATCTATTACTTTTCTAATTGTCATCAGGAATGATAATTAAATGCACTAGGAAATCCAATCAAGAGAAATTTGGTGACTAAAATAATGTAAAGCATTGAGAGTTTAAAATTAGTTTAAACAGGAAGCAAAAAATTCCACAACCAGTGATTACAGTTGCTTTTGTTTTGTTCTATCACAAAATAAATGCAGATAATGTTTGGAATTTCTGGGAAAGTGAATAACCTGTACTGAATCTCTAGAGATCGGACAGTACAGAACACTGAGTAGGATATGTAATAAAATCATCCCCTTTGCAATTTAAATACACTTCCAAAACTCCAGACTCTTTCTCTATGTCTCTCTTCCTCTTTTTAATACAACTTTCTGCCATCCCTAACTCTCCCTGGGATTTTTGACATTTAAAATCACTTTTGAACACATGAAATTCATTAATCCATGTGGGCTTTCAAATAGTCTTTGGAAAGTGAATGTGTGTGCACGTGTGTATATCTGCATATGCATATAGCTGTGCATATGTGTGTAGATGTATGTGCGAGTGTGGGTCTATGTATAGATCTGCATATATGCATGTGAATGTGTATGTGTTTCTATGCTCAGTGATTGAAGAGTCATGATATTATGAATATGCTTCTCTGCCCTGTGCTCAGTATTATTATTTGATATCATTGTATGAAGAAGTTTTTGGATGGCATGGTTCTTTCCCTCCACCATTTGATCCTTCCTTTCACAGCAAGCTATAACTTTGTGCAAAACAAAGACATGACTGGTGTGGTAGAGGATCATATTTATGAAGAGGCATTTTTGAAGGAAAAAAAAATCCCCTACCTCCTTCAATACAAAGAATTCATGCTTGGCCTTCTAAGGATGGTTAATATTCACCACCAATTTGACTTGATTTGGAGTTACCTAGGAGACCTTGGGGAGCATTTCCAGAGAGGTCTAACTGAGGAGGGAACACTTTGAGTGTGGGTGGCGCCACCCAGCAGAATGGTACTCAGATGAGTAAACAAATGGTTAAGTAAAAATCAAATATTAAAAGGCTGGAAGAGCATTGCCATGCCTCTTTCTCATTGGGACCACAGACCAAGTCAGCTCTGCTCCCAAGTATCCATTTCCATGACAGAGCGGATAAAATCCCTTGCCCTTAAGTTGTTTCTCTTTAGATGTTTGAGCTCAGAAACAAAGTAACAAATACAGTCCCAATCACTCATGATTTCATATAGATTGTAACTTTTAGCATTTTAACCAGTGTCTTTAAATAATGTGGAGCTGGCAAAGCTAGGAATCCGTTCTATTTTCTTCCCCCCTCTCAATCCTAAGAAACTTCTCAAATCTCAGTCCAGTTTCACTCTATCTTTCAGTGTCATCTTTGGGTAAGAATCCAAGGCTATAGTTTTACAACGTCAATGATAATTACTGATATGTAATACGCTAATATGTACTGCAGAGTGGATGTGATTTGTCCCTTCCAAAACTCATGCTGAAACATGATTGTTAGTATAATGGTGTTTCAAGATGGAGTGGCCACTGAGAGATAATTAAGCTTGTGACATCACCCTCATGAAGTTGAATGCTTTTCTTGCAGGAAAGGTAGAGTCATCCTGGATATGCATTGTTGTAATCAAGGTCACCCTTATAATCCAGCTCTTCTACATGAATACACTGGCCTGCCATGAAGCAGCATAGGGTACTCACCAGAAGCCAAGCAGATGCCAGTGTAATGCTGTATGACTTCCGAGGCTCAAGAACTATGATCTAGGTAAATCTCCTTCTTTATAAACTACCTTAGTCTCTGGTACTCTGTCATGGCAATGGAAATTAAACTGTGAACAACAAAATTACATTTTCCCCCTGAACATTTCTATTCTTTTTCTCAAGATAACAAGTGATCTTTTTATTTTTATTTGCTTTGTATCCATGATTCTTACCTCATGTTCTCCTTCTCCTTCCTGGCACATGCTCTCCAAATACCCAAATTCATCAGGCAACTCACTATGGGAATCTTTTTGATGAATTTTCTTTCTGAACCTTGTGAATTGCTACTGTTCTCTAGAAAAACATACTTCATGTAATCTAAGCATATACTTCCAAGAGAACCTTTATCACTTGCTCACTTACTCTGTCCCTTGGTCTTTGCCTCTCTCCCCTCCCCCTGCTTTTCTGCCACAGTATGAACTGGCTGTCTACTGTGCCTGGCCATCAGCTGTTATCCTCACACTTCCCTTCATCCTCCTGCTGTGTCTGGATCGCTTTCTTTCTGCAAGCCTGTGAGTATATCTTTCTTGGATTGCTCCATATTTGACAGATAACAGTTTACGCAAGTGTAGAGGAATAGAAAAAAGGTAGGAGACCTTGTCTGTCCACATCTTCACTGCATTCCTGTTTGATTCATAACAGACCTGCTTTGTAAGTCATGTTTAGATGTTCTTTCCTTCTTAATTTGGAAGCACCTTTCTCCTTTCTTCCAGGCTCCATGGCTGTTTAGAGGCCCTGGAATGATTAGAAATTCTGATCTTTTGTGTATCACTGTGTCTTCTTTATATATAAAATTATAGATATTTATAACTGCAACAGAAAAGAAGCAGGTTGATGGCTTCAGTTACAATGAGAGGCAAAAAACATTTGGGGGCCTGTTTGATCAAGGAACTGACACAGTTAATGAAAACACCTGACCTGATCGCCAGGTAAAGCCACTCCTCCAACAAAGTTCACATCAGGGAATAGGCTTTTTAAGAAAGGCATGTTTCAAAATTGTATGTGTGAATATTGTACCACATATGTGTCTGGTGCCTGTGGAAGCCAGAAAATGCTGTCAGAATCCCTAAAACTGCAGCTATAAATAGTTATGAGTCACCAAGTGCATAGTGAGAATCAAACCTGGGCCCTCTTCAAAGGCATCACGTCTCCCTAACCACTGAGCCATCTCACCAGCTCTATGTGAACAGGCTTTAACATACTGATTCTGAGGAGCAACATGGACATTAATTCTACAGAAAAGTTCTGGCTATAGTAACTGTCTACCATTGAAACCATCTTTATTTTGGTAACAGGATATGGAACAACAAAATATACCCACCTACCATTTTTTCTGTATCGTCAAACCACAGACTGCGTAAACAGAAAATAGATGTTTAATGCGTTATTTTAAATTTTGTGCTCATTTTCTATGTAGCCACAGATAGGATGTATGCTTGATGCTGCTGACTCATGACACATTTGGACCCTGATCCCATCAGGTAACTTTTGAGATCTCTTCACCACAGGCTTGGGATTCAATTTGTTCAGGTCTGTTAAATTCCTTGCCAACAATAACACTACTGTTTCTGGAATCTCTCTTACTGTGCCCCAAGCTTATGGATGTAGGGCTTTGGAAAATAAACTCTCTTCCTCTCTTTTCAGAGGGGTATCTAGAAGATTTATAGAAAATGCATACAACCAAGGTCCTACCTTTATTTGAAAATCTGTCCTTATGTTCATTTGCAAATATCCAGTTTTCTTAGATTTATGCCCCATAATTGGACTCTGTATAGAACGGTGGCTGTGTTGTGTATTCTTTGTTCTCTCAGAGGCTGAGTGAGTTTGCAGCCAAAGAATGCTCACCTCGCTCTTGCTGCCAGCCATCCTGCTGGCCTTTATTTATTGCTGTGAATGATCAGGGCTTTCCTTAGACCTATGTCTGGTTTTATGCCTCATAGTACCATTTTAATTTCTAAATAATCCACTGAAAAAATGTAATAAGTACCAAAAACACTGAGAATAATATTTCCCCATCAACTTTTTCTATAAGTTTAAAGCACCTCAAGCAGTATACATATTGAATTCCTTATAACTTGCTTGTAAAGTGAAATTTTGGTAATATAGATTCACGTATTTCATTCTAGAAACTTCCATGAAACTTCGTTCCCTCCAGTAAGACATATTCCTCTAACCTGAACACTAAGACCTCCATCTACTAAACCTCTTTACCAGACTTCATGTTTATTCTTTTTCTCCACTCTTCAGGTTGTGGCTTTTTAACTTAGCATCATATAAAATAGTCTTTTGATCATCTTTTTGAACTGGGCTCGAGATTTATGTCTAATGACAAATCATAGACAATGGGATGAAGCAAGAGCAGTACTTGTCTCCGAAGATGTAGAGCTAGGTACTGTCTATTTTTTAGTGCCGTGCTTGCTTTTCTCTGAAGTCCTAGGTGGTCTGTTATCATCTCTGAGCTTTCAGAGTTCCATCATTTATCAGTGAGTTAAAGTTATCTCTCAGGCTCTGATGGTGTACTCCTGTCATCTCATCAAGGTGGAGAAAAAAGTAGGTGGACTCAAGTTCAAGACCAACCTGGACCATGTAGTGAGTTCAAAATCAGCCTGGGCAATTAGGAGCATTTAAATAAATAAATAAATGCACAAAGGAGTGGGACAGTAGCCCAGAGGTAGAATACTTACCTAGCCTACACAAGGCCCGAGGTTAAATTCTCAATGCAGTAAATAAGTAGCAGATCTTACCTCAAATTCTTTTGGCAAGGGGCTGGAGAGATGGTTCAGTGGTTAAGAGCACTGACTGCTCTTCCAGAGGTCCTGAGTTGAATTCCCAGCAACCACATGGTGGCTCACAACCGTCTGTAATGGGATCCGATGCCCTCTTCTGGTGTGTCTGAAAACAGCGACAGTGTATGCATATACATTAACAAATAAATAAATCTTTAAAAAAAAAATTCTTTTGGCAAAAGATAAGGATCTTAAAAGTCAAAAGAAGAAGAATGTTAAAACATTTGTACGAAGCATAATGAGATTGTTAAAGTTTAAAGCCAATGTAGTTAGCAGCAGACAAGGCCTTGGCCCCTGTACAGTGAAGACTCACCTCGTAACTGGATCTTTTTGCAGCTTTGTCTTTGTTTTAGTTTCTTCCCTCAAACACTTAATGTGGACATGTTTTATTTTATGTGCATTTAAGGATATTTATTAAAGATGTGCACGATTTTTTTTTGGGGGGGGGGTTGAGACAGGGTTTCTCTGTTTAGTTCTGGCTGTCCTGGAACTCACTCTATAGACCAGGCTGGCCTTGAACTCAGAAATCCACCTGCCTCTGCCTCCCAAGTGCTGGAATTAAAGGCATGCGCCACCACTGCGCGGATGTGCATGAATTTTAAGTGCATTAAAAAGTACAGCTAAAGAGGTAACATTAGCTTGCTTATCTTGCTTTGAATTCTATTATTATTCATGTCTTTAGGCTTACTAGTACTAGGACACACATAGGGAATACACATGTTATATATGTGTTAATATTAACACATGCTTCTCATGCACCATTAAAACTGCTTCTTAATCACATCTTAATGTGATATTTCTAAATTAAAATGGAAATTATATCATGAACAGCTTTTATGTATACTTTCCAAATCAAATTGGTTTGAAATTGTCAGTAATCAATTTGAAAATGCACACAGGATATCTTTCTCAAAATGCTTTTCAGTGTCATATCAAGATAGACGTAAATTGGACAATACATTTCTTCTTACAGGCCCAGAGTTTATAACGCATTTTTACACAGTGGCTTCTCTTCTCTGCTTTGTCATATGTAATTTCTCCAAGTTTTCTACTAAAAAAATACTTTTATAAACATTAATTTTATATTTAAATATTCATTCCTGCCACAATGAATCACTTTCAACTGATCTTTAGATTTCTTAAATATTTTTTATAAATAAAAATAATTCAACACAACAGCCTGAGTCTCCTCATCCTCATCCCACTGACCTGTAAATGTGAAATGGTCTATAAGCTAAACTCCAAAAAAACCAAACAACTCAATAATAATAATTTTTTTAAAAAGGATATAGAGCTAAACAGAGAATTTACAACAGAGGAATCTTGAATGGTGGAGAAGCACTTAAAGAAACGTTCAAAGTCCTCAGTCACCAGGGAAACACAAATCAAAATAACCCTGAGATTCCATCTTACACAAATCAGGATGGCTAAGATAAAAAACTCAGGTGACAGCACATGCTGTCAAGGATTTGGAGAAAGAGGAACACTTTTCCATTGCTGGGAGGATTGCAAACTGGTACAACCACTCTGGAAATCAATCTGGAGGTTCCTCAGAAAATTGGAAATAGATCTACCCGAAGATCCAGCTATACCACTCTTGGGAATATACCCAAAAGATGCCCCACCATGCCACAGTGGCAAATGCTCCACTGTGTTCATAGTGGCCTTATCTGCCATAACCAGAAGCTGGAAACAACCCAGAATTCCCACAATGGAAGAATAGATACAGAAAATGTGGTTCATTTACACAATGGGCATCATGAGTTTTGCAGGCAAATGGATCGAAGTAGAAAATATCAACATGATTGAGGTAACTCAGACCCAAAAGCACATGCATGGTATGTACTCACTAATAAGTGAATATTAGCCAAAGCAGTACAGAATACATAGAATAGAATCCACAGA
>CM052709.1:58989653-59058741 GCA_028551405.1 Uromys caudimaculatus | reverse complement strand
GGAACATGATCAGGTATGGGGGGGGGGGGCAGAGACAGGAGAGAAGCCCCGAGGGCCAGCAGAACGAATGGAAATATGCAACCTTGGGGGGGGGGGAGGAGGTTGGGGGACCTTCTAGAAAGTACCAGAGACCTGGGAGCTGAGAGACTCTCAGTACTCAAAGGGAGGGACCTTAGATGAAATGCCCTACAGTGGGGAGAGGGAACTTGTAGAGCCCACCTCCAGCAGAAAGACAGGGCATCAAGTGGAGGGATGGGGTTGCCATCCCACAGTCAAAAACTCTGACCCAGAATTTCTCCTTTCTAAAAGAATTGCAGGACAAAAATGAAGAAGAAACTGAGGGACAGGAGGTCCAGTGGCCAGCACAAATTGGGATCCATCTCAAGAAGAGGATTTAAGATCTGACACTATTATTGATGCTATGGTGTGCTTACAGACAGAAGCCTAGCATGGCTGTCCTCCAAGAGGCCCAACAAGCAGCTGACTGAGACAGAAGCAGATACACCCAACCAACAGACTGACCCATGTGGTTGAATTAGGGAAATGTTGGAAGAAGCTGAGGAGGAGTATGACCCCATAAGAAGACCAGCAGTCTCAACTAACCAGGACCCCTGTGATCTCTCAGACACTGAACCACCAACCAGGCAGCATACATAAGCTGGTATGAGACCCCCAACACATATACAGCAGAGGACTGCCTGATCTAGCCTCATTTGGAGAAGAGGTGCCTATCCCTCGAGAGACTTGAGGCCCCAAGGAGTGGGGAGACCTGGCTGGGGTTGAGCATGGGAGGGGTAAAGACATCCTCTTGAAGACAGGGAGGGGAGATGGAGGGGAAGGAATGGGATGAGGAACTGTGGAAGAGCAGACTGGGGGGTAACAACTGGACTGTAAAAAAAAATTTAAGAAAGTAATGAAAAAGCAAATATGGCCGGCAGATCATTGAAAGAAAACCACAATTATTATATAAAGGAAGAATGACTGTGTGCCTGTAGGTAGTTAAATCTTACAACATGGATACATAAATTATGCGAACAGTTCTGAAGTGTACCACAGTGAATTATGCATCTCCTCAACTAATATTTTACGTCCCCAACATTTTCCTCGGAGCTAATTTTCACAGTTGGGAATTGAAAGGACACACTACTGTAATCTTTGTCTGTGATGGAAAAAGATCTATAACTTCCCGAAATCAGATTCTTAACACAGGTACCTTGTTTATCTTATTGTCGGATATTAGTTGTGTTCTCTCAAAATGTATTCTGTTTTTCTTATACTAACATACAGGATGAAGAGGTTTCCCAAAAGAACAGCTACAATAATTCTGCATCCCATGCCTGGCCCAGGCTATCTAATATTGTAGGCATCTTTTCTGAGCATTCCCAGACTTTTGGCAGAAGGTCCTATGCAAATGTGGAGAAGCATGAAGCACATGGCAGAGATCCATTGTCATTGCTGGGCTACAACACTCATCTTCATTGTACAAGCCTCTAGGCTTAAGTGGATTATAATACAATAATCTAATTCAATTAAAAGTGCATCTGGAGAACCATGTAAATTTACATTCAGTGTTGATAACTTGCTGTGTAGCTGTCAATATTTCTAATCGTGTACTATTCGTGACCCTCTTTGTTCTGTCTTCCAATACTGCTCTGAACATTTTTTACTCCAGTCATTCATTGAAAATCTGTAGTCAGAGTTGTTCTTCCACATGTGTGGCTGGGTATCGAGGGAACAAAACACACACCTACCTTGTTACACAGATTAGATATAAGCTTCTTCCAGAACAATACGTTTATGAGATTAATATCTTGTTAGTGAATGGTAGCAATGTTTTTCTATCAATATTTAACAAAAAAAGAACTTGATATCCATTTGCCAATAATTAACACCTATATTGATTTTGTAAATGAAGGGATTCTGCACTCATTTTCTATCACCATGATTTGAGAGCACGAGGAGGAAATGCCACTTGACAACCTTTGCACATTCTTCATTCCGGGGAGAAATGCGTTCTGCTAGCTGTCCAATCAATTATGTAGACAAAATGAATTTCATCATAATTCTGTCAACAAAATGCTAACTTGGTTAAATTATTCTCTCCACAAAATGAATTAACTTAAAAATCCTCTTGTCCACAAAATAGATTTAATCATTTAGTAAAGCCTTGTAAATACTATAGTCTGTTAGTTTAGTATGCATATGCAAATGTATTTAGTTTAGTTTAGTATTTATAATGCAAATATGTGGACTGGCTAGATCAGCATTTTCAGGTCTTCAGAGGTTGTGGACCTGTCTGGTGTAGCATCCCTTTTTATTTAAGGTCAAATGGAGAGCAAGGTCAATTATCTGGAGAACAGCATGGGGTAGATGAATGTAGCACTGTCTGAAACTATTATAACTTAGCTACATTTGAATGTCACAGACTTTTATAAAGTATAATTTAATATGCTTACGAACAAAGTCCTTAGAGATCCATATTCAATAAGTCATCTTAGTGATAATACTTCAGGAAAATAAAAAAAGATGGATTGTTTACATTATTGATAACATACTATTAGAGAAAATAAATTCACTATTTAACACTATGTCATTTTCAAACTATCCATTAGCACTTTCAAGTTTATTAGTAATTTAAAATAAATACTTTAGTGAATGTATGAAAGTTAGAATTTACAATGTTTTAGTTTTAATAACAACAAAAATAATTGGATAAAAGTTAGTTTACTTAAGCAATCTTTTAAAGGAATCATTCAACAATGTGGTGTTCACAGCGTACAATTTCATATCCATTTATTTTTAAATATTAATTTTATATGTTGATGAAAATATAAAATAGCAATGTGAAGGTAATATTTGTCTGTATTTGCACAGTCATAAACTGGTACATATATGAAATGCAAATATAAGTAGAATGGAAAACTATTGAAATGTTACATATTGCCTTATCTTACTGGTTTTAGACTGACAATTTATTTTATTCCATTAGTTATCAATGATTTACTTTGGAAAATGATGCGTTTTTCCTCACATCTTCACAAAACTCTTCTTTTGTTGGATTGGAAAAGAATAGATGAAGTAGAAAAAGAGTTAGTTTGAAATGAATTACATAGAATTTATAAAGGCATTTCTTTTGATTGAGATGCACAGCTCATAACAGATACAGCAATAAGAGTAGGACAGGAAGGCTGTGCCTTTAGCAAACATTACCAAAAATTCAATAAGATTATGCTGTCTGCTTAAACAGAAATGACATGACAGTTCTTTATCACTTAGTAAATGACTATATCCTCAGAACTTGATAAGACTCTATTGTTGAAGACACTATAAACTATGGTTTCACAAGGTAAGAAATCAAGTTGGTAATGGCATGAGAGTTTCATCACTGCTGGATGGATTTCACTGTCTGAAGGTGCTCTACAGGATGCTTAGGGAGAAAAATCACCAATAATCTTACCAGCTGTGAACCTTTTGGGGGATGTGGCTAAGCTGCCTAACCTGCAGTGAATTTTGAAAATACTAGTTATCATCTTCTGGAATGTTTTTCTTCTCTTTCAATCTTTTAATATTTTAAAGTAAATACACCTATGCACATTGGGGAGAACTGATTTTATTCAGTGGATTATATTTTTAAAAGAAGAAAAATCTTGAAATTTGGAGTGAGGAATGTTGAGGGAGAGTATCTGGCGTAGGAGAGTTAGGTACGAAAGTGGTGAATAGATAGGAACAAAATACAAATTCTCAAAAAATAAAATAAAATAAAATATATATACAAAGCAATCAATGTCCTCAATGGTTTCACTGTTTGAGCAAATTGAAGTAAACATTGTTTATAAATGTTATCAAGAGCAGATGTTTATCTTGATAACAAACATATTCTGTAAAACCATTTAGCAGAGTACAGGCTGATCTTTAACTTCATCCCCATTCCCCCAAAGTGAGAGCAGCAATGAGATTATATATACTTGGTATATTTTGTGGAAAACTGAAGTGATCCATATAAATTCCTTTTTTCCCAAAGTACACTAGAATTCATGTAATTTAACCATAGAGTTGATTTCCTCTAGAACTCTGAACTGATTGTCGTAAATAGCAACAATCTGTGGTAAAAAGGCACCACAGCACAGACAATCTTGCTGGATTATTTATTTACCTTAGTACCAGGCACTGAACGTGGGGTCACACACATACTAGGCAAGCATTCTACCACCACACTCTATTTCCAGAACCCTGGACTTACCTTATTTTGACAGAAAAGCAAAATCATTATTTACAGAATTAAAAATTAGAGTCCTGGAATAATTTATTCCTCTTATTTGGGTCAAATATGTGCACACAACTTGGGCTACCAGCCTTTCCTCAGATTATTTTTTATTCTGCACCATGTAGGAATTAGAAACTTTTAAACAATTAGATGTGAGAGAATCCTAGACAGCAAATATACCCCAAGCTATGCTGCTGTCGATAAGGAAGTCAAGGACGTTCGACAGAAAAATGCAAAGGTTCCAAGGCTCTGATAATTAAATCCTATGACATAAATCATAAATTCTAACAAGAAAGAAAAGACACCTGGAAGCTTGGGGAGACAGCCTCCTTATACACTGTCCTGTTCTCACACTGAATATATGAATATATAAGCTGAATACTCTGGAAATAGTATGATAAAAACAATTATTATGGCTCTCAAAATTGCTACTGGGCAGACTTACTACTGTTGTTTATGATTTTGTAGTTACAAGAGAACACCAGTGTGCATGCATTTGTATTTGTGTGCATGTATATGCTTATCTATGTGTATTTACAATAGATAATCTGTATCCATGGTTGCATTTTCTATCACTTTAATTCCTTATAGACATCTATGTGCTTAAATGTTAAATGACAAATATCAAAATATGAAATACATAAATTCTAAGCTGTGTTTTGAGTATCATGATGAAATCACAGACTTCTCCCTACTTGCCAAGAAAAAAGGGGGGTCATTCCTTTGTTCATGTATCCATACTTTGTTGCCAGACTCTCAATAAGAGCACAAAACTCAAGACCAAGTGGATAAAAGACCTCAACATAACACTGGATACACTAAATCTAATAGAAGAGAAAGCGGGGATTATTCTTGAAGTCATTGGTACAGAAGACAACTTCCTGAATAGAATATCAACAGCTCAGGCACTCAGATTAACAATTAATAAATGGGACCTCCTGAAACTTAAAAGTTTCTATAAAGCAAAGGACACAGATTGGGAAAAGATCTTCATCATTCTACATCTGACAGAGGGTTAATATCCAAAAATATATAAAGAACTCAAGAAATTAAACACCAACAAAATAACCCAAATAAAACATGGGGTACAGAGATAAACAGAATTCGCAATAGATGAATCTTGAATAGCCAAGAAGCATTTAAAGAAAGTTTCAGTGTCCTAAGTCATCTGGGAAATACAAATCAAAATGACCCTAAGATTCAATCTTACACCTATCAGAATGGCTAAGATCAAAAGATCAAGTTACAGCACATGCTGGCCACGAAGTGGAGCAAAGGCAACATTCCTCTGTTGCTGGAGTGAGTACAAGCTGGTGCAATCATTTTGGAAACCAATTTTTCAGAAAACTGGGAATAGTTCTACCTCAAGATCACTCCTGAGCATATACACAAAAGATGCTCCACCAGACCGCAAGGACACTAGCTCAACTATGTTCATAGCAGCTTTATTTTTAATAGCCAGAAATTGGAAACAACCCACATATTCCACAATCAATGAATAGATAAAGAAAATGTGGTATATTTACACAATGGAATACTACTTAGCTATCAAAAACAAGGATATCATGATTTTTTTTTAGATAAATAAATAGAACTAGAAAATATCCTGAGTGAGATAACCAGATCCAGAAAGACATGCATGGTATGTACTCACTTATAAGTAGTTATTATCCATAAAGTACAGAATAACCAGTTTATAATCTAAAGACCAAAAGATGCTAAATAGCAAGGAGGGTTCAAGAGAAGATGCTTGAATCTCATTCAGAAGGGGAAATAAAATAAACATCTGAAATAATTGGAGGGAGGGAACTGGGTAGGAGAAGGTAGAGAGGGAACAGGGATGGCGAGTAGAGGCTGGGGAGAGAATGGAAATCATTGTGGTGCCATCTCTGGGATGTGGGAGACTTCCAGGATTCTTTGACTCTAGCTGAGACCTTGACCAGGGTAGGAGATATGGAGCCTGAATAGTCTGCCTCCTGTAGCCAGATAGGACTTCTAGTGGAGGGAGAGGGACACCAACCCTCCAACAAAGCCTTCTACCCAAAATGTGTCCTGCTTACAATAAACACAGGGATAAAGATGCACCAGACAGCAAAGGAATGGCTAAACCAAAGACTGGCCTAACTTGAGACACACCCCATGGGAAAGAAGCAACCTCTGACATTATTAATGATATTCTGCTATGCTTGCAGACAGGAGCCTGGCATAATTGTCCATCTGCTTCATCCAGCAAATGATGGAAAAAGATGCAGACACCCACAGTCAAACAACAGATGTAGTTCCATGAGTCTTGTGGTCAAGTAAGGGGGTAGGATTCAGGAAGCTGGAAAGATCGAGGACACAAGTAGACCTACAGAGTCAACTAACCCGGGTCCACAGTGCCCAGAGACTAAACTACCAAGCAAAGAGCATGCAGAGGCCCCCTACCCAGATGTAGCAGATGTGCAGCTTGTTCCTCATGTGGATCACTTAACAATTAGAGCAGGGGCTGACTCTGACTCTGTTGCCTGCCTTTGAATCCCTTTCCTATAGTTCAACTGTCTGTCTGGTCTCAGTGGGACAGGATGCAATTGGTCCTGCTGCAATTTGATGCTATCAAGTGGGGTGTTATCTATGGGGATGTCTTCCCTTCTCCGAGGAAAAGAGGATTGGGGAATGGGGGAGCTGTGAGGGTGGGGCTGTGAGGAGAAGAGGGATGGGGCTATAATTAGGCTGCAAAATAAATGAATAGTTAAATAAATAAATAAATAAATAAATAAATAAATAAATAAATAAGAAAAAAGAGTAGTTGCCTTGGTTGCTGATAGAATACCAAGATGCCTTCGAGCTTGGGTTTAAGTAAACATTATTTTATTTCAGTAGTAACTGAAAGTATGAGGGCAGCAACACAAAGGAGACGAGAGGTTGTGAAGCAGGGAAGGTCTGAATAGCACTTGCAAAGTTCTGTGCTTATAAAAAACATAGTGAAATATTTATTCCTAGTTCCAGTTTCTGGGACTCTGGAGGGTTGTGTCTGTTTTATTTTAATTTATTTATTTTTCTTGCTTTTATAAAACACCATTTTAAGAGTAACTTAAGAGTGGGGCATCATGATCCTGAGGCCAGCCTGGTATAGGTAGTGAGCAAGTTCCAGGGCATCACCAGCTGACTAGTGAGACCCTATCTCAGAAGAAGAAAGAAGAAAAGACAGAGAAGGGGGAGGAGGAGAAGAAGGAAGATGAGGAAGGGAGGGAGGGAGGGAGGGAGGGAGGGAGGGAGGGAGGAAGGAAGGAAGGAAAAAATCAGGCACCATAAGGAAGAAATTGATCTCACTGCTCCAGGTTTATCTCATGCTCCCATCATGATGGAGAAGTGAAGCAGCTGGTCATTGTAGCATCTACATTCAAGAAACAGAAAAACGTGAACACTTGTGTTCATCTCGTTATGGCCCAGGATTCTAATCCAGTGAATGGTACCACTCACAGTAGACAAGTCTTTCCACCTGGCTAGATAATACCACACAGGCATGCTCAGAAGCCTATCATGTAGGTGATTCTAGATCCCATCTAGTTGACACTTGCATCAACCATCAGAGTCTTCCTGAGATGAGCTGGGTCTACTGCATATACCTACTTGTTTAGGTCCTTGTAATTATACATGAATATTTTATTTTTTTTCTTTGTAGATTAGATTCTACATATGGTATACATTCTGTATCACATAAATGATATATGAAAACTTAGCAACTAAATATCTGTCATATGATTGATACAAAACACATCTACATAAAAACTTTTACAATAATGAAATAATGAAATATTACTTTATTTTATATTGCTCATTTCTTTGTCCACATGATCTTATAATAGTATATATTATTTTTAATTTCAAAGAATTATTTAAAATTATATATACTTTGGTAAAACATTAAAGTTTTAAATAAATAATGGAGGGTGAACATTTGAATGAACTAATTTAACAGCATAGGTGTTTAAGGCTAACTACATAGCACATACAAGTGTTTGAGGGGCACCTCTATGACTGTATTATGATAGCAGTCTTTATGCTACAACCTTTGGAACTTAAAGTAATAATCATTGCTTTATGTAGGAATAATATCAATATTTCTTGGAACCTTTAAGGGTCTTTTCTGAAGCCTTGAATGGTTCCAAGGAAGGATTCGACAGAACTGACTTTGCCCTTCAATACAGTGTCTACTTTAGCCTTGCTAAAATATGACAAAGTATCTGGTGAGTGGCAGTTCAATTTCTCAGACGTTTAGCTGTCATATTTTGTCATCATTCAAGAATGGAACTTTTATAAGTTTTCTTAATTAAAATGATTCTTGTAACTAATTCTTCAGGTACTTGAGTTTTTACTAGAAAGTTTATTTATATTATATTTTCTGCATTTGCAACAGAAGGAAGCAGGGAGTGCTACTATATTTATGTTTTCTATTTTGTGTTATAATTATTATCCTTATATACAACTGTGTCTTGGAAAGGAAGAGTAGAAAAGAAGCATGCCAGGGTAAGCAAAGAATTGAATTGCTAACTTCATGCAAACAGTGTCATTCTCTTGAGTTGCCAGCATTACACAATAAACTGCTTTGGAGCTAAAATGATAACTTAAGATTGACTATATCCTATCATTTCTCTCCTGCATCGTGTCTAGTCATTATAGTTTTGCAGAAGCAAAATTGAACAATAATAGGAGCAAAATGTTGCATTAATATTTAATGCAATACCCTTGAGAATATAAAACTATTCAAATGCAAATGCAATAGACCAGTTAGAGGTTTTCTGAGAATTACCTTCATATTCCTAAGGTTTGCCTTGTGAGAGATAAGGACACAATTGTCCTTATCAATAAACAGGTATGAGCTTCTAATATTTTTATAAGAATCTATAACAGCCTTCTCATTTTTCTTGTGGTTCTCTAAAACAATCACTTCTAAACTTTGAATTTTGTATATCAGAAAATAAAGACATTTTAAAAACCATATTAATTAACAACAAGCATAATTTCAATACTTGGAAGAAATAATAATTAAATAAATGTAAACTAAGTGGTAGTCTTTGTATTGAATGTATTTTATAAAACAATGTTCAAATAATTTCATTTTTCCCTCTCCTCATTAAAGAACACAGAATCTAGGTTTGGCATTTAGAATGCTTTTTTAATGCATCATTACTGGAAGAAAAGATACATGACCTAACTGGGTACTAAACTGTTTCTATGAGCTAGTTAACTTCTGGTAATTCCTATTATATAGTTTAATAGCTGTAAGATTGTGTCTCCTTGTAATGTCAGAAGCTACCCCCATAAAGGCTCACCAGCATGCCTGGCCATATATAAAGTAAACAAGGACAGCAACAATAGATAAGTCAAAGTGGATCGGGAAAGACCACAAGGCCTCAACCCTACAGACAACCAAGGAACGCTCAGACTGGGAAAAATAGCCAAGCAGTGATGCCATATGCCTTTAATCCCAGGACGAAGAAGGCAGATGCAGGCAAACCTCTGTGAGTTCTAAGCCAATCTGGTCTACAAAGTAAGTTCCAGGACAACCAGGACAAAAGGAAACCCTGTCTGGGGGTGGAGGAAGGGGAGAATGGGAGAAATAGTCTTCCCTAGAGAATAGTACACCAACTGGTTATGCCATACCAATTGTCATCTCTGAAAACATACATACAAGTAACATTATACCGACTGTTATACAGACTTAGCAGGTTTCATTTAAAAATATATTTCTATATATGTATACGTATATGCATGTAAGAACAATTAATTTTAAAAATGAGGCCATGAATTTGAGAGAGAGCAAGAAGGGGTAACTGGGAGGGTTTAGACAGAGGGGAGGGAAGGGCTAATAATTATATTATAATCTCAAACTTTCTTTTAAAAAAAGGCAAATACTTGAGTAATTTCACTTTCTTTGGTCTTTTTACTTTTTTAAAAGTTTTTCAAAATCAACATTTTGATTGCATATTTGAAGAATTCCATTGTAATTTAACATTTTGAGGCCATGGGGATGGCTTAATGGATAAAGTGCTTCTGTCCAAGCAGGAGAGCAGTCATGTAACAAAGCTAGGTGTTCTAGTATATATCTGTAACTCTAACACCAAAAGCGATGAGTGAAAGTTCAGTCACAGATGCTGTCTTGGAAAATAAAGTGAAGGGGTTGAAGTGATGGCTCAGTAGGTAAGAGCACTGTCTGCCTTTGCAGAGGACCTGAGGTTGGTTCCCAGTACCTTAATTGAGCAACTCACAATAACTCCAGTGCCAGGAGATATAAGGTTATCATCTGGCCCCTGTTGGTACCTGAAGTCTTATGTTCATAGCACACAACACATACACATACACACACACACACACACACACACACACACTTTTAAAACTAAAAAAAAAAAAAAAAAAACATTTCATAAGGTATAATGGTTTATGAAAAAGCAGATTGAACATTTTATAAATTGGGAAAGTTGGCTATTAATTTAAAATACATGGATGAGAGGCTACTTTATGTTAAAGTTATTTTCTCTTTCTCTTGTGATTTATGGCATAGAACAAAAAGGAACACTTAATCCCCAAAGCTATTATATTGCAACATCTGAATTCATGCATATGTTCAAAATGGCTTCACAAGCTTGCAGAGAACAATATGAATGTCAGTGGGATATAATTCATTACTTTAATATGTTATCGTCATGAATTTTAAGACAAAACATTGGATTCCCAGGAAGTAACTGGGCAAATAATGGTTGAAGCAAATTTAGACAGAATTTCGTTCTAATCCCTATGGCTTTGGTAAACTAGTTCTAAGAACTATATTCACATCAAGAAAAATTTTAAATTAGGTAGAAATTGAGAGGTGAACAAAATTAATAATTAAAGAGATTTATAAGAAAATAACAAAATAGATGAGGTATAAATACAGCACTTGATCAATAGTAACCAAGCAGAGTTGTACACTAATCAATGATGTACTTCCAAGATTAAAACACCAAAGGGAACCACATTAACATATTGTTGGCAAATTATGGCATTGTAAAAGCACATGACTAAGTCCTAAATATATTTCTCAAAGAAATTTTGGAAACTGGATTATTTTTCAGAGAAGATGCTTACTACACTGCCCACTGAAGCTACCATTTCTGAATTCCAGGTACTTTGACTTCAGATCACTTCGATCAGAAAAACAAGCATCAAAGAACAAATCCTAGGGTGATCCCTACCTGGAATCTGAATTTCAGCACTCATAACTTTGCTATGAGTTGTGTATAAGGCAGCTTTGCTGAAGGTCTGCATCTCCAGAAACCCTGAGGGCAGCACTAAATGACCTCAGGACCAACCTGTGCTAATAATGACTAGGATCAAGACTAAATTTTTCCCTGGGATTAATGGCATCTAAAGGGCAGACAGTTGAAAGAAATGATCTGAAGGAAAATGTATTAAGAGGGCTTTCAGATATTGGGTCATAAGGAAGGGAAGTAGTGTTATTAGTGTTATAAAGTTGTGTGCGTGCGTGTGTGTGTGTGTGTGTGTTCATATTCAGGATGAGCAAGAACGCAGAAACAGTGCTATATGAGCAGGATGCAGGCGAGACATAGATCTTTAAGAGAGAGATGTAGTATCATTGAAAAATGACATTCCAAAGAACTTCTGATTTTATAAGATCTTAGAAAACATCCCAGAGTCAAGGAGACTGCTGGAGCAAACACTGAATCACGGACACACAAGCATAGTCAATAACACCAGTGCTTGGCATGTGGGGGAAAATCAGGCCTTAGCCACAAGTGGTTAATAGAAAATCCAAAGCTATATGCAAGGTCAGCAGATGCTACTGTACTAATAAGAGACAATGCTAGTCAATAGTCAAATTTGAGACCTTTCCTATTACTTAAGAAGATCCCAGATCTATGAAGATGAGGAACTACAGAACAGCACTTCATTGATCTACCTTTGGATAGTCCATTCTGTCAGGAAGAGCTGTAATTTTTTCAGCCAGATCAGTACTCTTTCAGATGTCAAGTATCTGAACAACAAAAAAGTAAGTTTAACATTACAATGAAATTTCCAGAAATTTTTCAAGAGAAGGAGGAAGAGCAAGAAGGAGGAGAAAGAGGAGAAAGAGGAGGAGTGGAGGAAGAAGAGGAGGAGAGGGGGAGGAAGAAGCTGAGAAAGGGAGGAGAAAGGAGAAAGGGGAAGTGGTGAAAGGGAAGAGAGGAGCAGGAGAAGGAGGAGGACTGGAAGGAAGATGAGGACGAGGAGGAAGAGGAGGATGAGGAGAAAGCAGCAGCAGCAGCAGGATCAATGGCCATCCCAGGGTAGCAGTACTATTTGGAAAGGAAATGTGCTTTGAGAACTACTGGTTTTGAAATGCTTTACTAGCATCTGCTGACAGTGTGACAAGTATCTGAATGAGATCATTGTTTATATTGTTATTCGTATAGCAGAGGGAGTGTTTGAAGAAAGATGGAATCAATTTAACTCATTTTATTTTATTGGGTTATTGCCATGTAGCAGACATCAATCATGCTAAAGTTAAGAAATAACAAAGATGGATAAGCAAAGTCATAGTTCTTGCAACACCTGAATCTAGGGAAAAAATACAGAGACACATAACACACAGTAGAAAACAACTACTTATAGTTGGATTATAAATAGAGTAACAGAAATATATCACAGCAACAAATTGATTGACAAGTACAAGAGCTAATATCGAAATTATTTTTTCTAATATGTAATTAAAACGCATATACAAATGATATAACTGTAACATATACTCACAGAAGCTCATTTTGTAATTTGGAATTGTCTGGAAATTACATGTATCCCAGGCTGGTCTCAAATCCACACAATCCTCTTGGCATATCCTTCCAAGTGCTTGAATTACAGGTATGAGCTACATGTCTTGTATCTTGTAATAATTTTAAAATTTAACTGCTAAATCCAACTAAGGTCAAGTGCTGTATTTGATACATAATACCTCTTAATACATATTCATTGAATAAATTAATGGCTGAGCTGGAGAAAAAATTACATTAGATAACAGTAAAAGAATATCAAAAGGCTTATTTTAATATTTGTAATCCATTGTAGCAAAATTAGTTTTGACCTTGTGAAGGTCATCAATTGGTCCGTGGCTCTGGTATTTTGTCTGAAGATGTGATCTTACCTAATTTAGGAGGATGGCATAGTTGCTTAGGATAATCCCACAGCACAGAGAAGGATCATGGACTCACAGCCCCTGAGCCTCCGTTACTCTATTTTATGGCTCTGTGCAAACACTTTAGCCCTGGTTTCCTCATTGAGAAACGCATACAGAGTTTACAGGCAGATTAAACATCTGAGTCACAAAAGAAGAACAAAGAATGTTAGTAGTACTAAACTGTTAGGGTCTAAGTATTTTTTATATAAAGATGTAAATCATAGTTAGCTCTGTCAATTCATTATCACCTTCCACATATTCTGATTGTTTTTAAAATAAATTTTTTGTTAAAATGTTTTTCATGCAATACATTTTGATCATGTTCCTTCTATTCTTCCAACTCCTTTCAAATCTCTCTCTCTCTCTCTCTCTCTCTCTCTCTCTCTCTCAAAAAAACAAAAACAAAAAATCTAAACAAACTAAAAAATAAAATCAAGATGACAACGAATACCAAAACAAAACAAAAAGTGCACACACACACACACACACACACACACACACACACAGAGAGAGAGAGAGAGAGACACAGACACAGAAAACAAACAAACAAAAACAACTATGGAGTATTGATTAACTACTATTGAACATGGGGCCTGCCTTAGAGTGTGGTTGATATACCCAGTGGTACTTCACAGAAGAAAACTGTTTTTGTCCTTGCCAGCAACTATCAATTGCAAAGGGATTCTTGGATATTTGTATCCACTTCCCATTTTTATGCTGGGATGTTCTCTGGTTTGAACCTATGCATGCCTTGTGTGTGCTTTCACAGTTTCTGTCTGTTCATATGTTTTTCAGTTCTGCTGTGTCTAAAATCTACTGTTTCTTTGGAGTCGTTCCCCATCTCTGTCTCTTATATGCTTCCTCTTCCTCTTCTGCATAGATCATGAACCTTGAGGGGAGGGGTAGATAAATACCTCCCACATATTATAGATAATACTTAAGCACCTTGCATAACTATTCATCAGTCCCAAATACTGGAATTTTTATTAACACATTAAATTTTTTTCTTCTGCAAAACTTTAAATTGCTCTTCCTTCTAAGTATGTGCAGAATAGTCTCTTTCAACTCAAAAATACTCACTTTTATTTTTTGAAGTCTGACTAAATTCCAGATTGAAGAAACTGCAAGGAAGTTAAACTACAATGATTGCATATAGTCATTAAAAGGTTATTTGTAATTTCTGAAAATGGACAGCCATAAGAAAAGCATGTGCTGATCTGAAGCTACAGCATTTGATTGGGTGATTAAGCTCAGCAATTCTAATCTCATCTTGCATTCTGATGTTGATTGCTGTTCTTTGTGTTATGGCTACAGAATCCCAGAATAGCAGTTACAGAACGAAGATGCCATCAGAGATTATAAAAATGAAGTCGACTTTATATAGCATCTTTCATGTGTCCCATGTTTTAAAAATGGAAAAATGAACTCATGAACAGTATTTAAATGATGGAGATTAAAATGAGCACCAGTGTTTGTAGAACTGGTTCAGTCCAGTTGAATAGCAATGGAAACTTTCTTTAATGGGACAAGTTAAGGAGTCCATCATAGAGTCATTTCTAAGCATTGAATGACCTATCTATCTCCACACTACTTTGGGGTACATTCTCAGACTGCTAATATAAATTTGGAATCTCCTGTTTGACTTCATCTTTAGCTAGGCCATGAAATTATCAATGCTATTTCCCCATCCTAGAATTCACAACCTAAGAAAAGGAAAAGGATGACAGATCTCACCTTCATAATCCTAGTGGCATTCCTTAGGAGAAAAATTTTAATATTTTGCCATTCAGCTAACTATGTCAATACTTTGTAATGACAAATCAAAACATACTTAATTCAACCAAAAGCTAAAGAACTAAAAAGTTCCATAGTCGTGTGCTCCTTCTTTTCCTTGGCCTGTAATTAAACACTTGCTATTTAACCTATTTTAGAGCATTTTAGAAACAAAGAAAATCATGATTAGATAGCAAAATGTCTTATGCTAAAAACAATGGGATAATATTGATTTGCTCTTCCATCTACATTTTGGGTATGTCTTCCTAACCACCACTAGTCTGCATTGAGATCAGGGTGCCTGCTGTGTTTGCTCCCCTCTTATGTTGTGCTTCTGCATGACCTGGAAAACCTTATAATATTACATCTGATTAGAGTCTGTCTTGCTCCCAGACCATAACCTCCACGCTCTGCTTTGCTATTGTTCTGTAAGTAATTAGTACAGAGTACATTCAGTTAATATTTATTGAAATGATGAATAAATTATTCTAGAGAAAAAGCAACCTTATCTCCTGAAAACCATAACCATTCTCTCACTCCCAATCCTAAGAATATCCATTTCAGAAAGAAATTATCTCCTCTTCAGATTCCAGAATTCAATCATGTTAATTGGAGCAAATTCTGTGAACAAAGGTATGCAATGTTTTAAGAGTCAGCTCACTTCCCTTTACTCTAAGGTCTTCATTGGAATTTCTGAATACCAAACTCAGATAGGTCAAGTGCCCTAATCCAGCTGCTTCCCAAGGGGAGACATTGCTTTACTGAGAGACCACTTGCAGATCATTTAAAACACTTTTGGTCAGAAGGGAAGGAATCAACATAGCCGTAGGGGGTTCACCTACAAAAAGATTTCCCTGTAAGTAACAAAAATTTGAGGCTAGCTCTGTAGTAATAATATTTTAAAGATGTAATTATACAGTGCTTTTCTGCCTAGGGGTACAAGACATTATTACATTTGTCGTCCCAGGAAGCTTTCTGAAAATTACAAATGGCTCATCATAGGAAAGCCAAAGACAAAAAGCACAATATTAACACTCAGGGAACATTTCCTTGATTCATGTGTATTATTTATCCTCCCATTAAAGTTTCATCATTCAAAAGATTCCAATAGAAAAAACACAATTATTCCTACTGTTTTTCAAATAAAAATAATAAGAATCCATAGCTCATTTATCTCAATGGTGATTTTTTTATTGTTCTCTATATTTGTATGCTCATCATCTGAATAAGAAACAAGTGATATTGAAAATATCTTCCAAGGCTTTAAGTATATAGAGATGGAGGGGGTTGAGAACACACAGATTTCTTAGGATTGACATTCAGAAAACCTCATTCAGAAAGGCCTATAGGAGCATCACAAAAAGGACCCCATTTAGCTGCTCCTTGGGGTATGGTTACTATAAGAGATGAAAGGGTTACTTGGGTGATGCTTCAGTTTGCAAAGAACACAAATTAAAAGAGGATTCTCTTTGCTATGAGTCACTCCTAAAGAGTCATCACCCAGGAGGACCTATGGATTCCCTTTCTTACCATTTCAGACCTGAACCCCAATGCTTTCCCAAGTGCATCACTTTCTCCTATTGCCTGAGAATGAATGCCTTTCCAGAGTTATTTTATACCAATATCTTCTCCTACTGTCTGATTCTTTCTGTTCTATAGATCCTGCACATTTTGGTTGAAACTGAAATCTACAGGAAACTGAGGTTGGCACCATCAGGAATACATCTGAATGCTATGCACTTGGATATATCAGACCTACTGCACTGACCATGGCAAAACCCCTAGTTGACATTACATATAACCATATTGTTACCTTCTTCTCTCTAAAGTTTGAACTCATTTATAATTTTTCTGTGACTCAGATTGTCAATGTACAAAGCATCTTGATTTTACACAAATGAAGGGACAAGAAAATGTGCTCTAAGTTGAGGAGTGGGCAAAGTTCAACTTGGTTTCCACTGCGCTTTTACCACACTGTTTGTTTCAGCTGCCTTGCCTGCCTTGCCTCTCCTTCTCTTCTCTTCTCTTCTCTTCTCTTCTCTTCTCTTCTCTTCTCTTCTCTTCTCTTCTCTTCTCTTCTCTTTTCTCTTTTCTCTTTTCTTTTCTTTGGAATCATCATCTAATACTCTCAGTTGTATCCCTCATGTGACATAGGGTTTTCTTTACCAGCAACACAGAAAAATAAAATGAAAAACAAAAACAAAAAAGTCTATCATTACCTCACTAAATGGTAACCAAATCCATTTGAAACTATAATATTCGATCATGCAATAAAAAACAAAAAAATAAGAAGGACAGAAAACAAATGTGGACTTTAATAATTGTTCTATGGAAAAGCCACTGTTATGAAATTAACAGCCATGATCACAGTAAATACTTGTGATAACCATGGTCTGTAGCTATGGTATTTTTCATTGAAGGGAGTTCTCTAAAGTGGGCATGGAAATATTCTGCTAGAGCATGGTAGCACATGGTAAAATGTGATGAAAACCTGGCATTATTCTTCAAAGTCTGCACTTTTTTTTAAATAATCATTATTAATAAAAGGAACACTCACACAGAACTATAAACTCTTCAAAAAAAAAAAAAAAAAAAAAGCAACAGTTCAAAGTTTAAGACTCTATGAAACTTTTTCCTCATGACGGAGCATGGTGGCTTCATTGGGAAGTTCTACAGGCCACAGGCCACAGGCCACATTAACTTTGCTCCTTTCTGCAAGGCTTGTTCCTGACGTTTTGTTCTTTGAGTTTTTGAGATAGGATCTTGTGTTACCCCAGGCTGGCCTGGAATTTGTTATGGAGCCCAGGCTGGCATCAAACTCAGCAATCAAACAGTTGAAGATGTCTACTGCTAAATTCTCTTCAGATTTACAGAACTCAGAACACCTGCTCACCTCTGTCATTCCCGTTGTAGTCTTTTGTTCAGTTCATCAACAAAACTTAAGTCTCCCCAATCACGGTTTTCAAGGGAAGGGATGGTCAGAAGTGATTTTTTCTTTTAATTTGTTTTTTGATACTTTATTTACATTTCCAATGTTTCCCCCTTTCTAGGTCTCCTCTTTGGAAACCACCTATATCCTCCCCCTCCCCCACCTCTATGAGGGAATTCCACCTCCCACCCACCCGCCTACACACTCCCATATTCCCACCTTGACATTCCCCTTTACTGGGGCCTCTCCTCCCCCTGATGGCCAACAAGGCCCTCCTCTGCCACATATGTGGTCCGAACCATGGGTCCCTCAATGTGTATTCTTTGGTTGGTGGTCCAGCCTCCAGGAGGACCGAAGTCTGCACTTTTAGTCACTGGTTCATGTTAAACGCATCAAAAGGAGAGAGAAATACCTCATTGCTTATTTAGAATTCTGTTTTCAACTAAAATCTATTTTAAAGGGCCAAATGGTGTCTTCTGGGTAGGGCATATCAGAGGCAATGAGAGCTTTGTAGCAGTTATAGTTGTATGCACTGGATCTGTACAAGACTGATCCCTTCAACACAAAAGCACGGATTAGGGATGGGCTCAGGAGGGGCTCTGCCCCTTGCTGCTGAGCTAATGACTACTTAGAGATTCTGTGACAGTTACAGTCATGCCTTCAACTGTTTATCCCCTGGTGAACCCAACAGGGGCCAATGGATAATCCAAAGGACTACTTACACAGATGGGCATGGTTAAATTCAGTGGCTCACAAGACAAAACAAAAAACTTGAATCTGGGAGGAAAATTTAGTAGGGAGGAAGGGGATTGATGGGTATCAGAGGGAGAACATGAGAAAACATGAGTAATCACAATGCATCACAGAAATGCTTAAAATTGACAAATAGCAAATGTAATACAAAACCAAACAAAATCAATCATGATTGTGAAGGTCTGTCCTGTACTGGTACAAGACAAATGAAGTTCCAGGTAAGAGACGGAGACTAAGGAAGCAGTAGGGCCCGGCAATAAATTTGCTTCTGGGCCTAGATGACTTAATTCTTAGGATTGCAACCAGACTGCAGCCAACACAACTGAGAAACTGTCACTATTCCCCTGGATAGTGAAAAATTTAGGAAAATGAGGCTGTTTTTTTTAAAAAGGGATTGAAAAGGAAACAAATATCTTTGGGTTTTCAAACATTTTTCCATAACCTCTTTCTGAGTTTGCTGGAATATGATCTTATAGCAGATTCTAGTACTAATGACAGGATAGTTTGTGGACAGCATGAAGAAGAGTCCCTAATTACCAGGATGCAGCAAGGGTCAAACTCAGTTCAAATTCATCTTTCTTCAATTTTAAAGCCAACATTAAAGTGGTTAGACATGGAAAAATAGGCAGAAGAAGGTATATTGGAAGCTTGGCAGGATACTTGACGTAACATGCAGTGTTTTTGCTGTCAAAACAGAATGATAGTGGCTGTTAAAGAGAAAAACAACATATTAAATAAGTACCTGGGTGAAATAGTGATTGTATGTCAGTTGAAAAAAATGTCACCTGCCAGTTCTCCTGGTTCTTCTTGAGCATAGGCACTATAAAAATGATCAGAGTTTTTATTTAGGAGGGTGAAGATATATTTGTAATTTTGTAGGAGAAATAATATCAAGGTGGCTAGGAAATAAGTTGAAGAAGAGAGTAGCCTTATGATTATATTGATCATAGAAATTCGATTGGGATAACAAGAATAAAATTAGATCTACAAATTGAATGCTGGAATTGTGGGATTGTTGGGAGGTGGCTAAATTGCAGGGTGTGGTGGAATCTGAACAGCACCAGGGGATGTTATCTATACTCTCTCATTTCATCATGAGTGACGAATAAGAGAGAGTTGCAATAAAAAGTCAAAATAACCTCAAGAACATTAAAGAAAGCCAGATAAGCAAAGCACTACATGTGAGGACTCAGGTATTTCTGTGGGATTCTAGCTTTGTATGAAACTTTTGAATTGGTTTACAGCAATACACTTTAAACAGGACTTGAATTAACTGGGAAAACTCAAGAAGAGTAAAATATATTGGTGAGAAAGAAATAATGTTAAAGAATTTGTAATATACAAGTTCAGTAGCTGGAAGAGAAAGGAACTTCATAGGAATATACAACCAGTCTTCTTGTGACCTGATAGGTGACAAATAGAAGAAGAATCAGTGAAGAACTAAGAAGCTGAGTAGATATGGTATGGAGTTAAAAAGAGTGATAAAGGGTATGAAACACAGCTCCACCAGACAATTTCATCTGCTCTGTGCTTGTACCAGAAGGATGTAAGAAGCTCACAATCTGTCAAGAGGAATTCTTAGGTCTAATGGAGGAGACCAATACATCGGTTTTATAACAGGCAGGATTTAAACCCAAAGACACATAGGGATTGTTTAAACGTTCTTCAATGGGAACTTTATTGGATTTCTGGAAGAACAAGTCTTTGTTTTAAGATACTGTCCTATACTTTATATTCTGGTAGCATCAGGCCCTAGAGTATTAAATACCAGTAGTGTCCTCCAGCTTAGATTTGCATCCAAGGATGTGAATACTCGTCTGCAAATGTGGTCCACGGGAGCGTTCTTCTCATGCTTCTGTACTACTCCGCTACTGATGTTTCAAATTGTTTCTGACTAGGAGCCTGATTACAAGCAGGCTGTCCACTGAGATACCAGATGTATATGTTATTATAAGGATTTCATAAAGTGCTAGAGTCCTTGTGATTTTAGCATTGCCCTTCCAGGTACCAGTCCAGCCCTCAGATACTTGCAGAATACTTGATTTTTGAAATCACTGCCCTTGATGATGGAGACAGCACAGTGAACTAAACAGAAAAGAAAAGCTTCCACGTAGAATATTTAGTCTAGTCATCTATACCTAGTCACCGTATTTCTTCCAGTGCATACACACTACCAGCGCTAAGATGTCTGTTACCTAGATTGAACATTTCATAAAAATGGTTTTTATCTAACTTAAGTATTCATTCATGTAGAATGTTTAAGAAAGAAGCCCTAGACAATGCAAGGACTCTTTTGTATTAAATGTTTTGTTGTTGTTGTCGTTGTTGTTGTTCTGAGTGTCTCAAGAATAACTGACATGGTTTGGAAGGCTCAAGGAGAAGTAAAATATGCTACAAAAAACCCCCTGACTTTGAAACCCATCAAAATATTAAAATGACTATGTGTGAAGAGCTGAAGCCTACACAGGTAGTTTGTTTGGTAGATAAACTATGGAGTAACAGGGAGTGGATATGCCTAATTCTGAATGATGAAGAGGACAGGGGCAGAGGAAAGTGGTATATGCAGATTGTATACTAACTGTCCAGTCTTTGTGAGCTTCAGGCTCCCCTGTATTTAACAACAACAACAAAATTTATCCTAAATGCTAGTCAGGATATAGCTATTTCAGATGGTGCTTGTACATCTGAACCTAGTGTAAGAGTCCAGGCAATATGCTTAGTCCCTAAAGACAATATGAGTTGCTTAATTTGTTGAACATAATTTTTATTTCATTTCTATTTCCTCAAGATTACAAGGATAATCAGCCCCATGATTAATATTGAACTTAACACTGACGAGGAAAAATAGCAACTAAACAGGATTTTATTTTTATTTAAAATATAATGCTATCACCTGAGTTTTTGATCTTAGCCATTCTGACTGGTGTGAGGTTAAATCTTTGGGTCATTTTGATTTGCATTTCCCTGATGACTAAGGATGTTGAATTATTTTTTATGAATATTTTTTCTCTTTTTTTAATTTTTTTTTACTTTATTTACATTTCCAATGTTTTCCCCTTTCTAGGTCTCCTCTTTGGAGACCACCTATCCCTTCCCCCTCCCCCATCTTTATGAGGGAATTCCACCTCCCACCCACCCACCCACCCACTCCCATATTCCCACCTTGACATTCCCCTTTACTGGGGCCTCTCCTCCCCCTGATGGCCAAAAAGGCCCTCCTCTGCCACATATGTGGTCCGAACCATGGGTCCCTCCGTGTGTATTCTTTGGTTGGTGGTCCAGCCTCCAGGAAGACTGGGGGGGGGGGTCAGGCCAGTTGACACTGTTGCTCCCTCCATGGGGCTGCAGACTCCCTCAGCTCCTTCAGACCCTTCTCCAACTCCTCCATCTGGGACCTCACTCTCAGTCCAGCAGTTACTGTAAAGTGAAACTTGGGTACTGCTGGACTGAAAGTGAATATTTCTTTCAGTGCCTCTCATCCATTCAGATTCCTCAGCTGAGAATTCTTTGTTTAGCTCTGTACCTCATTTGTAATAGGGTTATTTGGTTCACTGAAGTCTAACTTCTTGAGTTCCTGGTATATATTGACTATTAGCCATCTACCTTATGTTGGGTTGGTAAAGATCTTTTCCCAAACTGTTGGTTGCTGTTTTGTACTGTTGACAGTGTCCTTTGTCTTACAGAAGCTTTTCAATTACAAGACCCCATTGTCTATAGTTGATCTTAGAGCTGAGCCATTAGTGTTCTATTCAGGAAACTTTCCCCTGTGCCAATATGTTTGAGGCTCTTTCCCACTTTCTCTTCTATAAGATTCAGTGTATCTGATTTTATGCAGAGGTCCTTGATCTACTTTGTACAAGGAGATAAGAATGAATCAATTTGCATTCTTCTACATGCTGACCACCACTTAAGCCAGCACCATTTGGTGAGTATGCTGCCTTTTTTCCACTGAACGATTTCGGCTTCTTTGTCAAAGATCAGATGACCATGGGTTTGGGGGTTTAATTCTGGGTCTTAAATTCTATTCTATTGATCTACCTGCCTGTCTCCGTACCAATACCATGCTGTTTTATCACTATTGCTCTGTAGTACAGCTTGAGATCAGGGATAATGATTTCCCCAGAAGTTCTCTTATTGTTGAGAACATTTTTCGCTATCCTGGGTTTTTTGTTATTGCAGATGAATCTGACAATTGTTCTTTCTATCTCTGTGAAGAATTGAATTGGAATTTTGATGGGGATCGCACTGAATGGAGAAAAAAGAAGACTCCTCCATTGCTGGTGGGATTGCAAGCTGGTCCAACCACTCTGGAAATCAGTCTGGTGGTTCCTCAGAAAATTGAACATAATATTACCTGAGGACCCAGATATACCACTCCTGGGCACATACTCAAAAGATGCTCTAACATATAACAAGGACACATGCTCCACTATGTTAATAACAGCCTTATTTACAATAGCCAGAAGCTTGAAATCACCCAGATGTCCCTCAACAGAGGAATGGATACAGAAAATGTGGTACATTTACACAATGGAGTACTACCCAGCTATTAAAAACAATGACTACATGAAATTCACAGGCAAGTAGATGGAATTTGAAAATATCATCCTGAGTGAGGTAACTCAGTCATAAAAGAACACACATGGTATGCACTCACTGATAGGTGGATATTAGGAAAAATGCTCAGAATATCCATGATCTAACTCACCGAGCATATAAATCTCAAAAAGAAGGAAGACCAAAGTATGGATGCTTTGGTCCTACTTAGAAGGGGAATGAAATAATTATGGGAGGTAGAAGAAGGGAGGGACCTAGGAGGGAGAGAGGAAGGGGAGGGAAAAATGGAGGCAGGGTCAGGTATGGGGGGAGACAGGGAGAGAAGTACAGAGGGTCAGGAAATTGAAAGGAGGTATATAGCAACAGGGAAGGGGGAACTGAAGGCAGTCACTAGAAAGTCCCAGATGCCAGGAAAGCAAGAGGCTTCCAGGACCCAACAGGGATGACATTAGCTGAAATATCCAACAAGGGGAGAGCGAACCTGTAGAGACCATATCCAAAGGTTAGGCACAGCCGGTGGTTGAGGGATAGGGTCACCCACCAATCTCAAAACTTTTCAGCTAGAATCGCTCCTGTCTAAAGGAAATGCAGGGACAAAGAGTGGAGCAAAGACTGAAGGAAAAGTCATCCAGAGACTGCCCCACCCATCCCACGTGCAGACACCAACCTAGACACTATTGCTGATGCCAAGAAGCACTTGGTCACAGGAGCCTGATATAGCTGTCCCCTGAGAGGCCCTGCCAGAACCTGGTCAATACAGATGCAGATGCTCACGGCCAACCATCAGACTGAGCATGGGAGACCCCAATAGATGAGTTAGGGGAATGCCTGGAGGAGCTGAAGGGGTTTGCAATCCCATAGGAAGAACAACAATATCAACCATCCAGACCCTCCAGAGCTCCCAGGGACTAAACCACCAACAAAGAGTTACACATGGAGGGACCCATGGCTCCAGCTGCATATGTAGCAGAGGATTGCCTTATCTGGCATCAGTGGGAGGGGATTCCTCTATGTCTCAGTGTAGGTGAATGCTAGGCCAGTAAGGCAGGAGTAGGTGGATGGGTGGGGAAGCTCCCTCATAGAAGCAGGGGGTAGGGGGGATGGGATGGGGGGTTTGCAGAGAGGAACTTAAACAGGTATTAAGCAAAAATTCTCACTCCAATCCATTGCCATTCTCATAATATGAAGAACTGATCTCGAGTTTCTCATTTTATGACAATGTAAAATAATAAGTATTTGGGCCTGGAATTTAATTTTGGAAGTTCATATTAAATGTTGAAGCTAACTCTGTGCTAAATGTAATTGTAATATAGGAGAATTACAGTGCATGGCACCAAGTTTATAAGCGCTCAGAGGAGCAAGGGGTGCATAAAGTAATTACACATAAACTGATAGGACATATTGGCAAATCTGATACAAGGCATATTTGACAAAAATCTAAGCACTGTGATACAAAGTAGTCACAAGGGGCGGTAGTCAACACTCAGAGTAGAAGCGAGGACCCAAAAGAGCCAGTTATCTGAATTTCTATAGTTTTAGATATCAGTAAACATAGCAGTAGTGCTATGAGGCAGGAAAATGCAGGCAAGGCCTGAATGACATCAAATCAGCTAAAAGGAGATAGAGTCTGGGAGAATGGAGGTCCACTAGGTATAGCAGATCATTCAGGGCAGCTGGGGTGCCCCCGAGGACTCTGCAAGCAGGGAATATGGATGGGGAAGGGAAGCTAACCTGTGAGGTTCAGTATCAACAGGTCTGATGAAGGTGGCCAGAGAGGTGGCATAAAAACGGAGATTAACCAGGCATAACAGACCGCACACAGCAGCCGGGGGTGCCCGAGGACTCAGCAAGCAGGAAAGAATGGAATCCTAGTCAGCTATCAAAAAACAAACACATCATGAATTTTCCAGGCAGATGGATGGAATTTGAGAATATCACCTGAGTGAGGTAACCTAAGACCAAAAGGACATGCATGCTATGTACTCACTTATAGGTGGATATTAGCCATAAAGTACAGGATACCCATGCTACACTTTCCAGACCCAAAGAAGCTAAACAAGAAGGAAGGCCCAAGTGAGGTGGTTGAATCTCACTTAGGAGAGGGAATAAAATAGTCACAGAAGGCAGATAAAGTGAGGGAAGTGGGTAGGAGTGGAGATGGGGAAGGATATGGGGGTATGGATCAGATGTGGGGAGAGACAGGAGAGATGGTCAGAGAGCCAGGATAATGAATGGATATCTGCAACTGATGGCAACGAGGAGGTGTGGTGAGGGTTTGTCTGTATCAGGAAGTTCAGCATCAGGATGCAAGCTGGCAACAACACCATGCCTAGGCCATAAAGCCTGGAGGGACGTGATCCAGCTAGAAAGCGTAATCGCTCTGCTCCATATCTCTCTAAGGAGATTTTGCACAGTGTTTACAAAAGGTGTTTTGAATGCTTTATCAAGAGGTTTATGTAGCAGAAAGAGACCCATAAATAGACTTATGATTTTGGGCACTTTTATTCTAATACACTTAAAGGAAGAAGATGAGTTAAGAAGTGGGGAATAAGAGACGGAAATTAACTACTTTTGGGCAATAAAAATTTATGTACATATTATTTTTAAGATATAGCTTTCAGACAATAAAAAGGAGGTGTGAAAAGATTTCTATTCCTTACTGAAAAGTTCTGTATTATACACACACCCTGCTCTGTGTACGCTTCCATGTGTGCATTTGTGTGTGTGCAGATAGAGAATAGAAAGGAATTTTAGAAACTCAGGTATGCATTAAGAAGGACTCTATGAAAAGTTTCTTCTGTTTGTCTGGGGTGAGGCTGGCTTTATATTTGACAAAGCATCTTTTTCCAATAGCATCATGGTAGCATAATAAAAATTGCCACAGTAGGATTATTTATTCTGCAAATACTGATACATTATGCAAATTGCAGTTCCTTTGTTTAGAAGCTGCTGTGAGCAATGTAAACTCTAACACTGTTTCTTGGGTCCATTTGCCTCGTAGTAGGCACAGAAAGCTCTTGCTTTACATTTTCTTTTGCCTTTATTTTTTATTTTCTATGTGGGTGTTTCTGCTGTGTGTGTTTCTGTGCACCAAATACATGCAGTGTCCTTGGAGGGGAAGACAGACAAATCAAATAATGAATTACAGTAGAAAACGCAATACAGACTGATTCTTGGAAATGGTGTCAAAACTATTCATTAGAAAAATGCCACCCTCTTTAATTAGTATTTTTGGCAAAACTAGATGAATAAAACCAGATCTCTATTTGTCCCCTCTAATGAAATTAATTCAGAATAGAGTCTAGACCTCACTATAGGACCTGAACTTTAGAAGGACTAGAGGAAAACATAGAAGAAATCTTTCAAGGTGTAGACAGGGTCAAGAGCTTTTTGGATTGGATTCTCATGATACGGGAATGAATAGGACGAACTGACAAGTGGGGCTGCAACAATCTTTTAAAAGTTTCTGTATGGGAAAGGAAATGACAGTGGAAACATAGATAAGCAAATGGACAAAAAGCTTTGCCTGCTACTCACATCACATGGAGTCAATACCGAGAAAATAGAATGAACTCAAAATTAAACACTATAAGAATAAAACATGCAATCAAAAACTGGA
Organism: Uromys caudimaculatus; assembly: GCA_028551405.1. Taxonomy (NCBI): domain Eukaryota; kingdom Metazoa; phylum Chordata; class Mammalia; order Rodentia; family Muridae; genus Uromys; species Uromys caudimaculatus. Next base: position 59,031,656 of record CM052709.1, on the reverse strand, counting down.
TAATGTAACTGAAGATATTTTTTAAATATTAAGTATAATAGTCCAGTAAATGTATGAGAAAACATTCAGCATCTTTAGGCATCAGGGAAATGCAAAGCAAAAGCAAAATTACATTGAAATCTGAGCTTTCTGTGCTGAACTATAATGTTACCATACCAGAAACTCAGTCAGGAGAATCTCAAATTTAAGGCTAGTCTGGACAAATCATTGAGATTCTGTCTCCAAAACAAATTATACAAAAGGGCTGTGGAGATAATTCAGTGGTCGAATGCTTACCAGATACATATAAGGTTTTATGTTCAATTCTCAGAAAAAGAGAGAGAGAGAGAGAGCGAGAGAGAGAGAGAGAGAGAGAGCACTACATTAAAACTCTGCTTCAGCCCAGTCAGAATGGCTGTCATCAAAAAATAAAAACAAAATACAAGTGTTGGAAAGGATATGCTAGAAGGAAGTGCCCATATACAGCTGTGGGTAGGGATGTAGAATTAGTTCAGCTGCTATGTAAGCAGTATGGAATATCCTCAAAAATTAAAGCAAAGCTACCATTCAGCAATATAACTTCTGTGTATACACCCAGAAAGAATAAAAGCCAACTTTCTTGATGTAAAAAGAGCTACAGACATATCTATGTTTAACATAGCTCTGTTCGAAGTAGTTAGGATGTGAAATCAGCAAGGAATAAAAGGAATAAATTGATAAAGAAAACACACATGATGGTGTTTGTACAGAATATATATATATATACACACACACATAGATAGAGATAGAGATAGAGAAAGATAGATATGAAGAGAGGTGGACCTGGAGGTCAACATGTTACAAAGGCAATGTAATTTTCTTTACACTCGTAGTAGACAAAGGACAAAAAACTCAAAATGGGACTACTATGAATAAAGACTAGGGAAGGGGTGTACATAATTGCATGCTTATATGGGGATATGAAAACGAAACCTAGTATATTATACAAGTAATGCATACTATCAAAAATGATGAAAAATGAGCACCTTCCACAAGCAGAGCAATTCAGAGAATTCTAAAAGTGTGATATGACAACAGACTTATGAAAATCAGAAGTGAGGTATAGAGAGACAACTCAGCGGTCAAATGACAACAAAACCTCTGCAATTAATTGCAGCTGGGTTACCAGCACCACATTACTTGTTGGTTTGACCCATTGAACCTACTCAGCACACCAGCTCAAATCAACAGCTGACAGCATTTTATTTAACATCAATAATAAAAGAATGAAGGAAAATGTTTATGTATCATGTTCACTGTGCTGGCTCATCTATGCACCTCAATGCCAGCATAACTAAATAAACCCTTAGGCAACCACACATAGTTCATTCCCCCAATGCTGCCTCTCCCACCTGCTGTCAGTGTCTGCTGCTTCCTTGGGGGCACAAAAGGAACAGACATATACAGAAAAAATATGAAATTTAATTTTTCTGTTCCTTGGAGTGCCTATCATTGTATAGGTCATTTTCTCTAATTCCCCAGAGTCTCCATAGTTTCCTGTCCCTGTGGAATTTGGAGTAGGCCACAGGACTGATGTACTGTGTCCAGCCACCGAGGAATAAACACTGAGGGATAGAACTTTCATGTTTTACTATTAACTCAGTGCACGTAGCTGCTTGTGTGAAACTCTGTAGACCTCCCCATCTAACTATATTCAAGATGGCTGACTCTCAGGTGCTCTGAATCTGAGGATTTTGTGATATGTAGTGTCCTGCTGCTGAGCTTCAGTGTTTGAGTAAAGTCCAGCTCAAAAGTGAAGCTTTAAGTTACTGAGAATTTTCAATAATTCATTATTGCCTGGGAATCCGTTTGTTCATTTATTGCTATTTATTTTATGTGAAAAAAGTTTGGTTCACATACTGTTTGCTTTAGCCCTGTTAAAGGTAACCGTGTTCATTCGATGATGAGAACAATTACCAGGAACACCATGGTGTTTGATGTAATCATTGAGTCCCACTTATTTATCTATTACATTTCAAAATACCCTTTATAGGAACTCAGTATTTTATTATATAAAGTTTCCTTAGCTCTTAAAATGTTTCAAATTTTCTGATATTTTCTGTGGAAAACGTAATATATCCCTTTGCTGTGTGCATATAGGAAATTAAATATGCATAAGTGTCTTTGGGTGAAAAGAGGGAAAAAAAGCAGAGCTTCAACAATTCTCCTTACCAATAAAAGTAGGGAGTGAAATTTTAGTTTCAGCTTCACTCCCACTGCTCTGACTATTCCATTTAATAAAAGCAATTACAAAGTAATATTATATAAAAACTGGAAATACATTAGCAAATGAGCATCAGTGTTGAGAAAAGGAAGGAAATGGGAATCAGCTTTCACCATATAACCCAGCACCATTGCATGTTTAGGAGTTTTATGACAGTACATATTGCTTCTATTGTTTGGTAATAAATGGACCCAATCATACAATGCTGAAGTTATCTTGAAAATTACCACTATTTTAAATATAATCTAAGAAGATTAATTATCATTTCAGTTAGATACAAAATACTGAGGCCTGGAAAAATTTCCAAAAGTGAAAATATTTGGTTTGGGACAAAAAAGTAACAAATATATTCTGATTTTATTTAATAAAAATCAAGACTTAGAAATTTCATCAAGCATAATCTATTTTTAAAGAGACAAATTATTTTCTAAGTAAATATTTTAAAATGAAAGCTATCTAGTTATCTATCTGTAGATCTCACCACTCTAACCAAATACAATATGGCTGACTCTCAGGTGCGCTGACTCTAAGGATGGGGTACGTGGAGTCACAGTTTATAGTTGATATTTGAAATTCCACATAGAAATTTTGTTAGTAAAAGTTGTTCTATTAGTGTCAAAAAATTGACAACAACAACCACAACAACAAAACAAGCAAAAACATCACAGGATGACTGCCAATGAACCAGTTAGTTTTTAAAAGGTGTGTAGACTATGTGGAAGGCATAATGAGTTTAAAGGTTTCTAGCTCTAAATGTCAATTTAGCAAAACATAATTTAAAACAGTAAATAGTTAGGAAATATCTGCTTTTTTAAAGGGTCACCAAGTCAAGAGAGGCCCCAAAATTAGACATATCTCATTTCTTTATTTTTTTCCAAAAACCACTGTGAATGTCACATAGGACACAATTGTTTTGTTTTTTAATCAAAAAATATTTTTAAAATAATTGTCACCAAGCCTGATGATCCAAGTTTAATCCCTAGAATCCACAAGTTCTCCTCTGATCTATCTCCACATATGAATTATGGCATATGCATACATGAATACATACATTTAATTTTCTATTTTCAAGACAGAGTTTTCTTTGTGTAGTCCTGGCTATCCTAAAACTCACATTGAATTTACATTAAATTTTTGTTCAGATGTATAGTAACTGACATTAAATACATTCACGGTGTTGTTCAACCAGCCCCACTGTCTGTCTTCTGCCTCTTTCCATACTGAGATGCGCTCTACCCAAGACCAAGACCAGGCTGACCCCCACATATACCACCATCCCTGGCTACTTTTTCTAGTTTAAATGAATTGGTGTAGCTGATAAAAGTACACGTGTGTGTGTGTGTGTGTGTGTGTGTGTGTATATCTATATATATATTTATATTTATATATATATATAAATATATAAATATATACCTATAAATATAGAGAGATAAAATAATAAGTGATTCTCACATGGCTGCTAGCTATAAATAGCAGATAAGTTACCATTATCCTTATTTTACATGAAATAAAGTAAAGACAAAGAAATAATAATTGTCTTAAATCAAACAGTGAAGTGTGACCACAGAGCTGAAGTGCTCTGTTACCAGAGTAAAATGAGGGTGTCCATGTGCTAGGAGGAAGGCTTAGTGACAAGGAGGAAGAGTAGTAACTGTTGAGTGGCAGAGAGCATTTCAGTATGGAAAGAGGCTGAACAGGGCTGGATGTACAACACCGTGAATGGATTTAACGCCACATTACTATACATCTGAACAAAATTAAATTTCAATGCTATGTTCTATATATTTGCTAAAGCAAAATAAACACAGAAGGAAAGTCCATCCAGAGACTGCCCCAACTAGGGATCCATCCCATCTGCAGACACCAAACCCAGACACTATTGCGGATGCCCAGAACTGCTAGCTGACCTGGTATAGCTGTCCTCTGAGAGGTTCTGCCAGAGCCTGACAAATACAGAGGCAGATGCTCACAGTCAACCATCAGCCTGAACGTGGGGACCCCAAATGAAAAGTGAGAGCAAGGACTGTAAGAGCTGAAGAGGTTTGTGACCCCATAGGAAGAACAACAATATCAACCAACCAGAACCCCCAAAACTTCCAGGGACTAAACCACCAACCAAAGAGTGCACATGGGGGGACCCATGGCTCCAGCTGGATATGTTGCCTTATCTAGCATCATTGGGAGGGGAGCCCCTTGGTCCTGTGGAGACTCGATGACCCAGAGTAGGGAGATGCTAGGGCTCTGAGGCAGGAGTGGGTGGATGGGCAGAGCACCCTCATAGAGGCATGGGGAGGGGGAGAGGATAGGGGGTTTACAGAGGGGAAACTGGGAAGGGGGATAACATTTGAATGTAAATAAATAAAATAACCAATAAAAAAGAAAAATAAATAAACACTGACTTGCTTACACATGAGCATACTCATATACATCATCTCTCTTTCACCCCAGTGATTTTTTTCACATTGTATTTTGTAGAGAATTGCAAGAATTTTAATTTGTATATGATTCCATGAACTACAAATAGGAAGATAAATACTAGTCTTGAAAATGTCTTTTTACTCACAGGGTAACACTTTGCTCTTACATATGTGGAGAACAACCAGTTCTTCATCATTAAAATTCTATGGGTGTTCATCAGAGCTCCTGCCTGCATGGCATATTCATAATTTACATTTTTTACAGAAGTGTTAATCAACTTCCCATTGCTATATCAAAATACTTGAGATAATCAACTTAAAAAGAGGAATGATTTGTTTCAAGTTATGTTTTCAGGGGTTTCAGTTCATGCTTGTTTGAGCTTATTGCTGTGGGCCTTTGGTAGCCCAGCACATGAGAGAGGGCACACTGAGAGAAATGGTCTTTTGATGTCATGCCTGGTGGAAAGTAGAGAGACAAAGAGGCTGAGATCCCAATATCCTTTTAAGGGTATGGATCAGTGACCCAACTGCCTTCTTAAGCCATAGTCACAGAGTTAATCCCTCCCAATATTACCCCACAGGCTGGTGACTAAGACCTTTGCTAAGACTTGCTAGGGACATTTGAAATACAAACCAACATAACATGGAATAAAATATATACACTTTTTATTGGAATTTTTGTCATATATATTTAGTGTATAATATACTAGAAAAGAATAAGGAAAAGTTAAGGAGAGAATTATCTATCTATCTATCTATCTATCTATCTATCTATCTATCTATCTATCTATCTATCTCTCCCCCTTGTTGTTCTAACTCTCCTTTTCCTTCCTCTCTGCCCTCAACATGGTCTCATTTTGAGCCCTTGTTGGCGAGAAACTCAGTATGTCAACCAGGCTGCACCCAAATTTGGGGTGACTGTCTTGTCCCTGCCTCCTGACAGTTGGAACTTCAAATATACATCATCATACCTGGCAAGAATTTTTAGTTCCCAGCAAAGATCTCACCAAAATTTTAAAACCAATTTAACTTTCTGTGGACAAAGAAATAAGATATCAAAAAATTCAAAGGATTTAACCAGTTAGCCACCTTATTATAAATTATAATCTATAATTTTTATTTAATTATAAGAACAGTATATTCTTGGTCTGAAGACATTGTTTTAAACATCTTTTGTACTTTAATATATTATATAAAAGTATGTACTTTATACAATATTTATAAAATTTAATTCATAAAAAGTTACAACTTAACTTAAAATTATTTATTTTATTTTATTCTTTGACATTATAACACAACCTACCTTTAAAATCTAATGAGAGATGTTTCTATAAAATATATATAGCATTTTAACATATTCTAACAGTTGAATATGATCAATATTCAATATATGAATCCATATTATGAGTTGGTTATAATTTATTTAAACCTTTCAATCTTGATGGTCATTTCCAGTGTTCATCAGTTTGTTAGTTAAGAAATGTTTAAAACATAGCTCTCCAGTTAACCTCTTCTATGTGTGCACAGCAGGCACATACTTTGAGCTAGTGAAAGCTGGGGAGAACCCTGTAAGCAGACAAAAGGCTAATGTGAATAGGTAATAAAGCAAAGAGCTAGTGGCTTAAGAAGAGAATGAAAATTCAAGCTGAAGTGATGATCTCTCAGGGCATCCTCAAAAAGCACACTTACAAACTTACATATTATTCCAAGAGCAAAAAGGACCTATAGAAACAGACCTATAAAAATCAGAAATAATCTCCTGAACATTTTACAAAACTTTGGTATGTGCTATAGTTTAGATGTGGGTCATAGCCCAATTGCTGAGTATTGGAGTTTTCTGTGTTTTTTGTCTCATTGGTTTGTGTACACTATAAAGAATTGTGAGACCTCTTCCCTAAGTTTATCATGTGGGGTATTTGCTACAGCAATAGAATGCAGACTGGCATAGAATGGCTCCAGTATAGAGAATGCATTTGTAAGGGGATAGGGTATAGAATGAAAAACCATTAAGAAGCTCTTTCATGGTCTAAGCCTCAGGTGAAGGCTGGGACTCAAGTAGTCAGGCAGTCCCAGCAGAGGCAGGAATAGATTGAACATATATGTCTTGAAGGCACAGCTTCCCACAATAGATCAAATGTGAAGGGCTAAGGAATGGGAAAGGTCAAGAGTTATTTTCAGATTCCTAACTTTGGCAATGGTTAGTGATGGCGCCATTTATTTTAAATATGGAAACACTGATATAACTCTTCCTATGAAGAATGGATGGATCTTGTTTCCAGAATGCAAATTTCAAAAATTCCTCTGACACATTCAAATAAGCAAGTAGGATATATAAATTTGAAGCCGAGTAAAGAAAGCTGAGAAAGAAATATGAATGTGAGTCACCAGAATACAAATGATTTTGAAAGTCATAGGAATGAATGAGATCACCTAAGCAAAAGTAGAGTAAGAAAAGAAAGGGCAGCTGAGGGCTGAACTGGGAGCAAGTTTGACGGAAATAGTGCATAGAGAAGAAGCAAAGGAACCAAAGAGTAGTGTGGTGCTAGGAATTAAAAATAAGAGCTTGTTGTCCCTTAAGTAGAGAGACAAGGACAGTAGTCAGGAACTGCTCATCTCTAAAGGTCACTGCTAAAAACCTAGGAAGGAGCTATAAGAAAATGAACCAGGGGGAATGAATATGCTGGGATGACATACTACATTTTGAACTTCCATTATTAACCAGTGGCTAAGCATCAGTTTGATTTCTCTCTGTCAGTAGCCATGAGTTTCAGTCTGTGTTTGTTTGTTAAATTACTAAAGATAGGGTTGCACCCAGAGAGTTAGAAGTGGCAAGAGTAGATTGTTTTTCAAAGCAGGAAATATATTCAAGCACATACTTAAAATACTAAAAAAGCACATACGTAAATGCTAAAAATGGTACGGTAAAGGGGGAAGGGATGGCTTTCAAGGAGGATTCACTTGTGTTGTCTCTTCACTGTAAGTTCCCATTTCTTCTTGCTGAATTGGCTTGATTACCACAATCTCCTCAATTCCCATATACATTCTTAATGGTCAGCTTTCATTCGAATATAGGAGGGTAATAACGAAACTGTTGTTATAAAAGATGATGATAAGAAGATAAAAACACCCCAATGACTAATAAATAACGAAAGCTGAATTTAAAATCCAATTTCCCAATCTATACAACTCTGTGGACTCTATGGACTCACATTTAAAAAAAAAAAAAAAAAGAAAAGAAAAGAAAAGCAATGTATGCCTGATAAGTCTCTCCTCTCAAGTTTGAGTAGGAACAAATTTTATTACTGGCTGAATGTTTGATTCTCATAATATGAAATGATGTGAGTACAGCCATCTCCAACCCAACAAAATTATATGTAACATCCGTATGAATACTGGGTCACTTCATGGAGTTCTACCCATATGGCATTCCTTCAGCATTCAACACACCACTAATACCCTCCAAGTTCCAGTGTGGGATATATGGTACAGCTCTTTGGTTTAAGAAGCATCCTCTATTCATCCTGTTATTTCCATTTGTAAAGATAACATTTAAACTACAGTGACAATTTGGAAAGGTAGAATTTCAAAATTACAAACAAGGCTATCAGTTGAATAATACAGACAAAAAGAAAGATATGAGAAGTTAGCGTATGTCTTGGTCATCTATTGCTATGAAATGAAACCACCCAAAGTCTCGTAGAGTACAGTAACAATATCTTAGAGTCTCTCTTAATTCTGAGGGCTGAATCAAGTAGGCTCCACTACTGGTTTCTGATGCATTGGCTGTTAGACAGCAGCCAGGACTGCTATGAACTGACTTGACTGGGCAGCATGTCTAGGATGACTGACCTTGTGTGCCAGTTACAAATTTATTTACTGATTCTCTTACCTTCACCTTTAACCTGCTCTGTAAAATTGCATATGAGTCCTGCAAGGGATTTTTATTTTGTAGCTGGCATCAAAGTTTTGTTATTAGAAGTCACTTGAGAGACATTGTAGGAGGAAAGGGGATTGACTCTTGGACCACATGTACCTGATTTGGGAGGCTTCTGCCATGTATAATGTTTCTAGCATTGATCTTTATGATATATGGATATCAGCAGTATTCAGAAATAGTAGTCTTCCCCAATACCCTTCTTGGGTACTTTTGCAGGAAACCTCTTAAGTGGGATGTGTCACTATAAACAGTTTCTCCCAATACACTAAAAGTCAGGTTTCAGAAAATATACCGAAATTCTCACCACTTAATATTTATGCATCCTTCAGCAAGATCTGGATTTCAGCCCAGTCTAGAAGGATGGGTCAGGAGGTTGTAATCTGGCTATACATTTGCACCCAGTCTTAACCTTAGTAACAATGATTACCTTGCATCATACTATGTAATATTTACTTTTGTAATATAAATTGTTTGTTAAATTTATATTCCTGTGCTGGCTAGGTTTATGTCAACTTGACACAAGCTAGACTTATCTGAAAAGAGGGAACCTCAGTTGAGAAAAGATTTCCATGAGATCTGGCTATAAGGCACTTTATTAATCGGTGATTGATGTGGGAGGGACCAACCAGCTGCAGGTGGTAATTTCCTTGGGCTGGTGATCCTGGGCTCTATAAGAAAACAGAATGAAGAAGCCATAATGATCAATCCAGTACGTGCTCCTCTATGGCCTCTGTATCAACTCCTTCCTCTGTGTTTCCTGCTTCAGTTCTTGTTATGACTTTCTTCAATGATGGACTAAGGTGTGGAAGTGTGTGACAAATACCCACCCCTCTTCTTGCTTTTGGTCATGATGTTTCATCACAGCAATAGTAACCCTAAGACTATTTTACTTTAGCATTACTCAATTAAGTTAACAGATTAAAATTTCTGTTATAGTTAATAATTTCTATGCTAAACTTTCTACCATCAGACACCTGGACAACACTATATCTGAAGCTACCATAACATGTAAGATTACTCACACTAGATTTTTGAAATGTGCTCATTTAACAGTTATGTTTCTATAATTCCCTCTTTTATACATTTAGTCATTGAATCATCTTAACTGATTATCTTCCTATGCCCAGAACTGTGGAAATCCTTCCGCGTGTGTAAATTACTAAAGGGCATGCGCAGCTGTCAGTGAACATGCATCGTTGGGACTTGCACAACTAGAAATAAAAATGGGAAAAATGTGTTCAATTGAACATAGCTGGACAAAATAAGATATTAAATATGTAAAATTTCATGGACTTCAAGTAAAATATCCCAAGAGGGTTGATTTATAGTTCAGATTTTGACTTACCAAAAACTACAGTCTCTGGTTGCTGAAGAATTTCAGAATGGGCATCTATCATTTTTGGCATGTCAAAAAATCTTGAGAGATATTATCTCTGTAAAAACACCAATTTCTATTTCTTTGTTAAAAATTTTGCCACCATCTCAATCAACAAATGGGATATAGATTGTGATTAGCTATGTACAGTAGTTCTCCTGTATATATAGCTAGCATTCAAACTGCATCTCTTTTGGCCTACATTATATTTTACTAGATTTAATATCTTCAGCTCAAAGTCCAAAGGGCCTAAGGTTTGCATGGTAGATATAAGCAATCTTTGAGATAAGGAGAAGCAAACTGTAATGCATGCCCAAAGGTAGAATGCTACGCCCCAACAGGCATATCAACAACAGGGTAGGACTAAAACTGACAAAGGTGCTATCTGGCTTGCACAGGCCATTATTTCTTTACACATATTCTAGAGAGTAATTAAATTCTGAGCAGCATTTTTCATATCAGCGATAAAGAGGCTGTGGGAAATACCCTATCATATGATCTGCTTCTAAGTGAGAAGATAAAAGTAAATTGTAAAATGAGAGTCTCACCTGGGACTCCCGCTGAAGTAAGTCTTCCCTGAATAAAGATCAGGAAATCATCTTCCACTAAGGGGACAAACTGGATTCCACTCAGGGAATTGGCCTTAGGAAACAGTGGTAAGGAAGGTACATTAGCATTTTTAAAAATCTCCTTTGAGTCAGAATACAGAAAGTTACCAGAGAATGATTAATTTTTCTGCTGTACAATTAGTGTGAGTCTGTGAGCCTTTCCCAATAAAGGAAGTAACATACTGAGATCCCAAAATGTGCACACAAACACTAGCTAACCTCATATTGTCTCACATGACAGTTGCTTTTCTACCCTTCTTTCATCTCTAACCACTCCCGAACTCACAACTGTCTTATAATATTAAATTCATTTAAAATCATTGTAATAGTCCTTTTTTTATGCATTTTCCTGCATTGTAAAGATGGCACCACATCCAGAAACAAAGTTTGAGTTCTGGCTTCAAATAAGGATTCATTCAAATTCTAGTTAAATTACTTTGCTCAAACCTATTTGAAACAATTAGTTATTGTAGCCAGTAGTAACCAGAGATTACATACACTGAATGTTCATGCAGCCCAGAATTTTGAATAGATGGTGCAAATTACAAGATAACCACTTAAAAGATATTAAAGAATATGTTCCGCCTAAAAATGTCAGTTTTAGAAAATGTCACTTCAAATGTCTTCATAGAAGTGGGAGAGGGAATGTAGGATGTGTCTTGAAAGAAGTTTGGATAAAAAGGGTGACTAACATGCTTATGAAAAAATAAAAGCATAAAGGAAGTATGAATGTGATCACAGTACCTGGCACTTGCAAGAGGAGTCCCTGGAGCAGGGAAGTGTCCCCATCACAAATGAAGCATGTCATTCTATATTTGTGTTACCCAAATGCTACATGTGATGACATGTAGAACTTGTGATTCCAAGGTTGTGATTACAGAAATTAATCGTTATTTCAAATTTTATTTTGAGGATGAACATGAAAAATCCATGTCCTTCCTTTGTTCTTTGCAATTTCCATTATTTGCATCAAGTCTAGTTTTCTTTGCTTATCTGTTAATACAGGCCAAAATGACTGTCTGTGTACTAAATGAATGAGAAAGAATTTTCTTAAGAAGAATTTCAGTGTGCAGTCTTCCTGGCAAGGACATGTTTATCAGCTGCATTATTGAAGGAATAAAGGAGCACAGATAAAAAAAACCTGGGAGTCCACTTGAGGAAGATGCCAACAGCAGGTCGTTTGCCCAGCTGTTATAACATAATTAGTACTTACATCAAAGATTTTATGGTCTTATTTTCCAACGAGCTCTTTTCTAAATCTAACCTGTTCATTAGTAGAGTAGGTCTGCATCACTAACAGCTACAGTGCTTAATAACTACACTGGGAAAGACTCCCCTGTATTGTCCCTATTTATAGTGATTTCTTTCTTTATTTCCTACTAGACAATTTCCTACAGCATGCTAAATTTCTGAAATTATCTAGAAGGTTGTGCATCTAATTGGGATACAATCTGGGTCACTTATGGCCTTCAATGATATTCATAGAACTGTCAGTTATTATAGCCTGAAATTTCACTATGGAGTTTAACTCCAGTGTTGGCTACATTTTTATTCATATAACATGTGAGAGCTAGTGGGTGTTTTATTCATTCTCTCTATTGACACAGTAATAGAAGAGAAAGAAGGGAGACAGAAGGAAAGAAGGAATTCTTTACATGAACATGTATTTCATATCTCTTAGTTTTTTTCATTGTCTGTCAGGTGGTTACATACTCCTTTGATCAACTGAATCCCTTTCTAGAGATGAGCCTCACTCAAACGTGTGTCTTAAGGATTGACCTCAGGGATGCAAAAGCAAGTGCACAACTGCACTATGTTCCACACCTGTTAGACATTTTGAATACGCAATACAGTTTGCTTACTTATAGATTTTGGGATTTGTATGCCTTGTTTCTATGAATTATTCTTCAATTATAGAAACTCCTAGACTTTCTGATTATTGTTTCATTCTAAACTTTTGTAAACAAAAGTCTCCAATTGAAATATTTGCCTGCAATATAAACTAAAAAACAGAAAAAGGAAAATGTGCCAATGACTACTCCGAAACTCACAGTGAATGTGCCATTAGAATACTTTACATGCTAAACTTTCAAATTGTATGGTAACTTCAAAACTCAGGCAGTTGTTATCCACTTGGAGAAGCATGTGCCTCTATTTGCACACTTTCAGAGTAAATTCTCCTTTTTTCAACAAAAACATATTGATGAAAAGTGAGCATGCCCAGAAGAATTTCTATCCAGCATTTTTAACTTTTGGTCAAGTAACTAATGACCTTGAACTAACCATGACCCCAAAATGTGTCTATCAGCTTTCTTTCTTGAACTACGACTCTACACTGGGCATTCTCCCAAATATACCTCTTAACCTAGCATGTTTAGGAATGTGCCTGTCTCTCAAGTGTTTTATTTTGTTGTTGTTGTTGTTTGTTTGTTTGAATATGTATCCCTCCTGTGGTGGTTACCATGAGAAAGACTCCTATAGACTCTTGTAATTTGAATGCTTGTTCAACAGTTGGTGAAACTGTTTGGGAAGGATTAGGAGCTGTAGCCTCATTAGAGGAGGTGTGGTACTGGTGGGTGGTCTTTGAGACTTCAATACCCACACGATTTCCAGTTAGCTCTCTTTCTTTCTGCTTCTTACTGATAGATCAGATGTAACCTCTCAGCTACCACTTAGGCACCATGCCTGATTGCTGCCATGCTTTCTACTGTGATATTCATGGACTCTAACTTTCTGAAACTGTAAGCAAACCCCTAATAACCCCTAATAAACTCTCTTTGATAAGTTGTCTTGGTCATGGTGTCTGTTCACAGCAATGGAAAACTATCCAAGATCCATCCCAAATAAAATTCCCATGTTTTCTGTATTTGAGGGAAGCTGCTGCTTTGGAAATAGTGCACCCACTCTCCTAATTGGTTTTAGGTGATAAATCTCTCCTGTATTTTGCTTCTTGGTCTGACTTGTGATGGCTCTGTACTCACAAAGATGCAAATCCACAGTGCTGAATTACACAGTGATTTGGTGAACACTGATACCCACAAAACAGCTATTTCTACAGTAACTTAATCAGTTAGCTCTCACCAAGTTCTCCTCTCATTGGTTGGGTGCTCATTTCATTCCTTCAGGCTTCAGAACTTCAAAAGGAATGCTGACTCAAAAACTAGACTTCCCAAGGCTCAATATTGAGAAAATATACTCAGTCAGCAATTAGTAAACAGATTATGTAAATAGAATTCCTGAATAAAGTGCTGACATGTAAGTATCAAAGCTTACCTAGCCTGGGGCTCTCCAATTAACTGTAGCATACTGGAAGGTAGACCGCTAAATCATTTGTTTTTAGGGAGTACCATGGGTTTATGTGGTGACTGTATTAATTAGTCCATAAAAACATTTATGTCACCATCATAGTGCCAAGCAGAGAATTTAAAAAAAAATTTAAAAAGGAAAATCTTTAATTTGATCATTAAAATCAAAGGCTTCCTATAGATGCTGAATAGTAGAAGTAGGCAGTGATTTGGAGGCGACCTGTAGTTAAAACACTTGCTTCATACATTTCACCCAGATTTCAGCTTTTGCCACCTCAGGAGTTACCTTCTCTGGGGTTAGAGTACTTAGCTGCCATGTGTCACTTGAAGCATGACAATTTCTTTTCTTAGAACCACTTTGGTCCATGAATAATAACAAATCACTGACTGGAGCCTGTGTGAAAATGAAATAAAATGCATACCTATTTACCTCTAAGAGAGTGCCCCACCCCTTCTCTCTTTGAAACCCAGGAAAGTCCCTTCACAGTGGAGAGCTTGGTCTTCAGCTACAGAAGTAGAAACGATGTCTTAACAAATGTTACTTGATCATTTTAGAAAAATAGCTGCAAATCCACGCAAGTGACTGAATGTATAAACACTCTGCTTGGCAATTATATGTGTGACAGATTCATTTATCTACATGTGGAGTCTTAATTTATACCTGCACTTCACAGTTAATTGTTGAAATGTTCTTTTCTGCAGTAACAGTGGGGCTCTTTTTAGGATATCCTGAAACAGAAATCACTTTAAAATAAACAGCTATGCCATTTATTATCCTATCAAAACAGTACCAAAAAATGCCAAAGAGAAAAGATAACAGAGAAGGTAAAACATCATTTGTGTGAAGAAATTAAAACATCAATTACTGAAAGTCTGAATGATACATACCACCCTCTTATTTCTAAGTCAAAGGTTGATAGAGTTTACAAAGATTCCTTGCTGAAAATTTTAAAGAAAACACTTTTGTAGTGATGGTATTATTTTGACTGGCTTATACTAATTTAAACATGAAACATTCCTGTAGGCTTATATTTTTCAATACAATTTTTCAAAGTACACTTTAATAAGTATATTTAAATGCTTTAACCTTGTTTCTTGCCTACTACCTACCAGATATAGCGAAAAGGAAGGGTTAATAGGGCAAGAGAGGATGTGAGCTTGTTTTAAATAAATCTTTGGGGTGAATCCAATCTGCTTTGTCAGTATATCAGCCAATCGGTTCACATGAATCAACAGTGGTAGCTTGATCAGCTTGCAAATCCCATTTGTCAATCAGCAATGAGGCTCTGCCAGTCAGTCCAAATCAACAGAAGCAACAAGAAGCTGCTGTAACACCACCAGAAGTTCTTTGGTGCATTTCTCTTTATGGAGTCATGATTAACAATGATCTGCAAAGAGTGGAAAGGTGAACCAATACCACACAGTGCTGTCTGCTGTCTGATGGATTCTATTTACACCCCTTCCGCACTGATGTACGCTCTGCACCCGCTCTAGCAAAACACCACATGACTGCTTTTTAGGCGGCTTCCAGAAAAACACATGTCTGTTCTCAGCAAAGCATCCTCTCATGTGACTGCTTCAAGAAAAGCATCCTATCATAAGAAAGTTTCTAGAAAAACATCACACAAAACAACTGAGTCTCCAAGAAAGCCAGAAATTTCCACTTCACATTCCTAAAACTGTAACCAAAATACTACCAGTATATGAAATATTTCACATTCTTCTTATCTTCAGTAACTCATCTTCTATATAATTATTGTCATTCTTTTCATTTATTTTGTGTTTCTTCAGTTCCTCTACATACATTGTATTTGCTACTAAAAACTGAAATAACACAACAAAAATTTTAATTGCAAAATTTTGAAGACCATAATTATGATTATTTACCCCAATTTTATACCAAAGTACTAACTTTATACTCTTCAAGATATTGTATTTCATCTCACAGATTTAATGCGCTATATCACATGGGACGTCTCAAGGCTTACTGGCACTTCTTTGGGTCAAATTTAAAATGTAGAAGTATATTGAGGTCATTCAAACACATTCAAACTATATAGATTCCTGATGAATAATCAGAGACAAGATAAGAAGATAATCCTGGAAAGGGGGAGGAAGGAGAGAGACCACAAAATTCAAACCATGATCATGATTATCATGCACAGGTTATTCAAAAAGTTATTGCTGTACAATTGTTCTTCCTTAGCACACAGCAGCTCTTCCAAATTGCTGCATTAAATTAACAGCAGGAGAAAAGAGCGGTGTACGGTTTATGCTTGAACCTACTCTTTGCTATAATCATTCCCTATCCTAGCCTTCTGTGAAGATCTTGCCAGTAATATACACAGAAACTGCAGATACGTAGGAAGAACACACTTCTGCTTTCACTGTGATCTCTCTGCATATCAGTGTTCCTTTGTCACTCTCTTTTAAGTCAGGGAAATACGCAGCTTTGGAGATATCTAGATTATACCAGCCCTCTCTCCATCCACATGTCAGATCCCCCTGCTCCTGTAGGCAAAGCCAGTTCTGTTCATCCATACCCTTTAGCTTCTGTCTTCTGCTTGCTGTTAGTTTCCTGGTGTTGTGGATAGTAGCTAACTACTCCAGGAAACTCTCTTACATGAATAAATTAGTAATGACAATTATGATCACAATACGGTTTCACCAATATTAGTAATTCTAATATTGTGTGACTCATGAAGACAAAAACACAGGGCAACCATTTGGTTAATTTTTTTTACTATTTATATGCTCATTTAATAAAAAAGAACAATGTGAATTGGGATAATATAAATTCATCTGTAGAAAATTTTCATATTTAGGATATTTAATGAGTTTATGGATGTTATACAAGACTAAGTTTTTATACTATGGCCACATACCTTCTCTTTGATAAATGCCTAGTGGATTTCAAATGTCACATTCCCGTGTGTAGCTATAGAGTGCAAAATGGGAATGGAGAGTGTCTTAGTCAGGGTTTCTATTCCTGCACAAACATCATGACCAAGATGCAAGTTGGGGAGGAAAGGGTTTATTGAGCTTACACTTCCATGCTGCTGTTCATCAAGAAAGGAAGTCAGGACTGGAACTCCAGCAGGTCAAGGAGCAGGAGCAGATGCAGAGGCCAAGGAGGAATGCTGCTTACTGGCTTGCTTGCTTCTCCTGGCTTGCTCAGCCTGCTTTCTTATAGAACCCAAGACTACCAGTGCACAGATGGTACCACTCACAAGGGGCAATCCCCCTTGATCACTAATTGAGAAAATGCCTTACCTCTGGATCTCATGGAGGCATTTTCTCAACTGAAACTCCTTTCCCTGTGATAACTCTAGCTTGTGTCAAGTTGACACACAAAACTAGCCAGTGCAATTGACCCCGTGTCAACTTGACACACAAACACACCACCAATAAGCCTCGACCCTTACTTCCTTATTCATCTCCAAGATCTAAATAACTTTAAAAGTCCCACAGTCTTTGCAAATTCTTACATATTAACATTTCAATCCATTTTAAACATCCAATCTCTTAAAATTCAAAGCCTTAAAAATTCAGTCTCTTAACTGTGGGCTCCACTAAAATACCTTCTTTCTTCAAGAGGGAAAAATATCAGGCCACGGTCACAATCAAAAGCAAAATCAAACTCCAACCATCCAATGTCTGTGATCTACTCATGATCTTCTGGATTCCTCCAAGGGCTTGAGTCACTTCTCCAGCTCTGCCCTTTGTAATACACACCTTGTCTTCTAGGTTCCAGATGCCTATAGTACACTGCTGCTGCTCTTCTTGATGGTCATCTCCAAAACACTGCTGTCTTCCTCTCCAACTAGGCTTTAGCATGGTGCCAAGCCTCAACTCCTTTGCATGACCCCTTCAATCCTGGGCTGTCAATTGCAACTGAGGCTGCACCTTGAACAATGGCCTTCTGCGGCCTCTCACAATGCCCAGGCCTCAGCTGCTCTTCATGACTCCTTCATGTCTTCAAAACCAGTACCACCTGGGTCACTCTTACACATTACCAAGTCCAGCCACCACACAAGGTACATAGCCTTGGCTATCTCTGGAACGAAGCCTCTGTGCTCTCAGAAAACACTTCTCAGAAGATTTCACCTCAATGATGCTGGTCTCTTCTTTATCACCACTAATATCTTAGCTCCAGCTAACCAGCATCAATAGTCCCAGCAAGGCAATGGTTTTGCTTTAGTAGTTCTGGTATCTTGTTAATCACAGCTGATTTCTTCAGCCCCAGCTAACCAAAACCACAGAATCTTAAATCAAACTAGCAATGGCCCTGATAAGAGTGTTTAATCTTCCCTCTGAAATTTCACAAGCCAGGCCTCCATCTTCTGCACTGTTCTCAACATTATCTTCCAAGCTCCTACAGAACACCCCACAGAGCTCTTAACATCCCAATGGCTCTTCTAGCTCAAAGTTCCAAAGTCCTTCCACAGTCCTCCCCAAAACATGGTCAAGTTGTCACAGGAATACCCCACTATGCTGGTACCAATTTGTCTTAGTCAGGGTTTCTATTCCTGAGCAAACATCATGACCAAGATGCAAGTTGGGGAGGAAAAGGTTTATTCAGATTACACTTCCATGCTGCTGTTCATCACCAAAGTAAGTCAGGACTGGAACTCAAGCAGGTCAAGGAGCAGGAGCTGATGCAGAGGCCATGGAGAAATGCTCTTACTGACTTGCTTCTCCTGGCTTGCTCAGCCTACTTTCTTATAGAACCCAAGACTACCAGCCCACAGATGGTACCACTCACAAGGGGCCCTCCCCCCTTGATCACTAATTGAGAAAATGCCTTACCACTGAATCTCATGGAGGCATTTTCTCAACTGAAATTCCTTTCCCTGTGATAATTTCAGCTTGTGTCAAGTTGACACACAAAACTAGCCAGTACAGAGAGGTTGTCCAAAAAGCATCTATGAAGGGACTGTCCGGCAAAACTCAATGGTGGAATATTTCAACATTGTGTGATCACATCAGCTTGTTTTCTGCATCATCACAGGTGAACAGCTTAGCCTCTCTCCTGTTGCATCAGCATTAATACAGAGAAGAGTACTTCCGTGACAGGCTGTATACCTGTGTGCATGTATGTACACATACAAGCTGCCATTCACTATAGTCAATCAACACTTCCCTCGATCGCTAGATATCTCTCACGACTCTCTCCTTCTGCCACTTTCCAGATTCAACTATTAGAACTTTGGTGAGCTTGGAGTTTGTTAAGTTCTGTAAATGTAAAAGAATTGTCATCTCTAGTTGCAAAATATATTCAAAGTATCTTTCTATGCCTATTTTTATCTTTTTTATCTTCCCATTTTTATCTTTTCACTTCTGAATATATTTTTGAGACCTTCCTAGAAGTGCCAATCATGCCATCCAGCTTTACTGTGGGTAGAGAGTGGCCCCTTGCCTTCCTCAAATACTCTGGGAGGATTTCTCTTGATCCAGGGCTTTACAAATATAGTTTTACTCTACTATTCTGTCTCTGGCCTTCGTGAGTCATGCTGTGCTCTGATCCTTCCTCTTTTAGGGGCAGACAGATATACCAAGTGCCCCAAGGATCAGACATGCATTTTCCTTGCCCAGAGCCATTAGATCAAAAGCAAAATTTAAAGTCATATCCACTGAAGATTGAGAAGCAAACTATGAATGGTCACTCAGGGATTTAAAACAGCATTTAATGTTTCTTCAATAGAAGGTCTCCCTCCTCCTAAAGATGACTTCTGACTGGAAGTCCCTCCATAAAGAAGATATTTCTAGACCCAATGTCCTTAAGTATCTTAACGATACTATCCCAAACGCCTCTTGATTGCAGACTGGATATTTACTAAATTATGCTTTCTTTTAATAATCAGCATATTTGGATAAGAGTGAAACATATATAACTTAGTTACATACTCATTTTACAGCTCTATTATAAACATAGAGATACATGTACAAATTCATGTCACACACACACACACACACACACACACGTGCACACACGAGCGCAGATAGTCAATGTAGGAAAAACTAGAATATGAACAGGTCCTAACACTTAGTAACTGGGCAGATGTAGAGGATAAATAAATAAAATCTGGCTATGTAGTCCTGTCTGAACAGAAGGACCTCAAACATGCAATAATTCTACTGCCTCTGCCTCCTGAGTGCTAGGTTTACAGCTCCATCAAATCAAGATCTGTGACAAAAACTGTAGGCTTTCTCTATCTCTGGCATCTACTCAGTTTGATATTTCTTATTACTAATTCAGGAAAATTTGGAAGTGAGATAGAGACATAGATCTGGGAGTAATTATGATGAAGAAGGTGAGTGTGATTAAAATACGTTGTATAAAATTCTCAAATAATTAAAACTATTTTAATAGAAAAATAAAAAGTAGTTAATGCTTAAGCATATTTAAATGCAGTGCAAAAAAATTAAAAGGTGGTATGTGTTTCCTTACTGGTCCACACAGAGATTTTGGCATCTATTATAACACTGATGACCACATAACAAACATTTATCCTAGTCATACTGTATTAAATATATAGTTTAATTTTCCCAGCTCCATCAGACATTTACATCATTAAGTTATTAGTAAACTGAGTCAAAAACAGTTAATAATAATTTTCTGGAAATACTTTTTTTTAAAAAACACAATCATTTCAAAACATTTTTTTCTAAGTAGTAAAGTAATGACCCCTTCACTTGCAGAGAAAGAATACTGGCATTTTAATAAAATCTGTCTTAACTCTGTCTACAGTAATATTTAGTTCATCAAAAGGCCATCAAAAATTAAAACTACCCCTTGTTTGATTAGGCTTTACGTGAGTGAGACTAAGTTCTTCAGATTTTAAGTTCCTTGAGAAGCAGTAAGCTCCTAGCCTTCAGCCATTTTTTCTTTTTATACTTTACCGCTCTCTACATTTTGAATGTAGTTGTCCTAGGAGTGAATCCTGAAAACTAAGAGTTGTACTGTGCATCTGTATGATGTATATCGAGAAGGTGAAATACAGAAAGTCTGGTCCCCCAAATGCTTCATAAAATAGAGATAACATACCAACTTTTACATTCACATGAAGGAAAAAGAAAACTTTTTCTTCTGCATGTATTTTAATTCATGTGCATGTTTTACCTATTATTTGAAGTTAAATTAATTTTAATTAAATATTAAAGTCTTTCTATACTGCTTAATACATAAATTATATTGTCTTTGCTATTACCTTCAGATAGATGGTACATTACAGTGAATAGTCTCATTTCAATCAAATATAATAGCACAGGGTTACTTCAGCATTCTTAGACAAAATCCTCTGAGGTAGAACTGCCAGGACATATAATATATGGTGTCATAGAATGTGATATTTCTACGCTTCAATGGATAGCATCAAGTTTGATTAGTCAATCAGATTAACCCTTTCCTATGAATTAAAAAAAAAAAACATAGAACATATCCTATTTTTTTCTATTTCTACTAACATATAGAAATACATCTCATTTATTCTCAAAATAAACTTCTCTAATTCCCTGTGAAACTTAGTATCTTTTTGTGAACTGTCTGCTCTCTGCTTTTGCTTACCCACAGTTGATGGCCAGTGCTCTTTATGAATGATTTTAGTTACATTTCTCTCTCTCTGTCTCTCTCCATCTCTTTCTCTCCCTCTCTCTGTCTCTCTGTCTCTCTCCCTCCCTCTCTCTCTCTCTCTCTCTCTCTCTCTCTCTCTCTCTCTCTCTCTCTCTCTCTCTGTTATGGGTAAATGGGAGTGTGGGCATGCATATGATACCGTGCATGGAGAGGTCAGAGGACAACTCTTGGGAGTTGGTTCTTTCTTTCCATCTTTGTGCGTCCGGCCTTGTTTATGTCATGATGTATGTATGCTTCACGCTATTTGTCCCATAGGTTTCTGGATAGACTGTCTCTACCCTCTGTTCTACAACAGACCTGATGAAGTTACAGACATTCACCACCATATCCAGACTTTTTTAACAATGAGCTTCAGAGATCAATCTCCAGTCATTCTGCAGCACCGCACCCACTATGCCATATTTTGAGGTCAAGAGCTCTCTGGGAATAATGCTATTAATTCTTTAATTTTCAATTACATTGACATTTTCATCAGTTAGTAAACCATGTGTATTTAGTGTAATCTGAATTCATTATTACATTTTTTATAGTTTCTATCTATATGTAGTAAGAAATTACAAATAATATTTTATTTTATTTTTAGTTAATCAAATTTGTTTTCAAATGTGTGTGTGTATATACATGTATATGTAGAGAGTAAGATAATGAAATATGTTTTATTCTTAGAATTGACTAAATTTTTCCAGCACAGTTGATTGACCAGTATATGGTTCCACACAAATTTAACATTACATTTTTATCACACATATATTTGTAAAATGATTCATTATCCTAAAAGATGCTATATTTCTATAATACTTGTTTATATCTAGCAGAAAACCACTGTCATTATTATTATAGTTGAAAATATTTTCTGTTATGCTAACAAAATAATGAAATTAGAATAAATTCAATACTTTACCTTTTTTCTAAGTCTGATGTTTCTTAATAAAAAACACAGTGAAACAATATATAATCAAATTTATTAACTTTTTGAAGTACAGCATTGTGAAATGAAGCACACATTTCTGCAATAACTATTGCTTGTTAGTGAAGTCTAATAAAAAAAATGAAAAACATCCTTGGGTCAGCCACCAGATACAGTTCTAAAAAGCACCCAATTCACAGCATATCCAGAATCTACAGCTAACGTTTGTGGTTTAAACTGGTGGGCTTGTAAGTTCTCATACTGATGCCAAAGTACATTGCTTGGATATGCCAATGTTATTTGTGAGAGATTCCTTTTCAGTTTACCTCTTGATGTGGCCACAGAAGGTCTATCAAGAGCAGAAGCCTAATAAACAAACACTGGAGAGGTTTGTGGGAGCTGTGCCCTTTTGCTCAGCATCCAGCATCACCCTTACTTACAGGCAATTTCTCTGAGAAAAACCACCACTTTTCTTGAGTAATTCATATGTACAGGGTGTGTATCAGTCTGACCTGCTAAGGCTCCAGATCACTCAATAACAGTGCAGGTCATCTTTCATACTGTATTGGAGTTATGTCTGAGATTCATTTCTTATTCCATCGTCTTTTCCTTGAATAAACTTAATTGAACTTGGCTATCAATACAATAGGAATGCTAAAGTCTGCACTGTTGGGCTGTGGAGTGCATTACCTCAAGTGAAAAACATATGTGCCCACCATAGTACCTCATCTAGATAACACGCTCCACATAAAGGTCATAACTTAGATGTCAATGACTTCATTTTCCCTATGGTAAGTTTTGGCATAGAATTCCAGTACTAATCTCTTAAGTACATTTGCAGGTGTTGCTTCTCTTTTTCTACCATGTTCCATATTTCATGAAGGACCTGGTCACAGGATCCTTTTCCTGCTGAGCCATCTTGCTGGATGAAAACATGTCACATTTAGTAACTGTTCACACAGAATACAAGTTACCTACTCATATTTCTGAAAATACACTTAGTGGATATTAAATACTTTAGAGAAAAATATGCTTCCTATTTTAATAGCATAATGTAGATTTTCTTAGAAAGGTGTACTGAGGTAAGGATAGCATAAGATCCTAGAAAAAAAATTTTACTTTCAGGTAAAACAAATGTACAGGAGAGGAAATTAGGAAAAACTGGACTATTCTGACATTCAAAAAGGAACATTGGAAAGATTTTAAAAACTTAAGCAGGTCAATTTTCCTCTATATATTTAGAAAAACTAATATGGGAACTTATAGCCAACTATACATAGGGTATAAAGATCATTGCAATTCTGCTGTGCACATTAGGAACAACCAAGTAGATAATGCCTAGGGAAGCTCACCAAGATGAACTCCAGTCCCAGATGGAGCATCCCAGTATTTATTAAAATGTGAAAGACATAGGAGAGGCCCTATACAAACAGGAAAGAATGGGCTAAAACACATTTCCTGTGTAAAGTCAGTAGAGGACACATGGTGGTACTGACAATTTGGGTTTTCAGGGTTTTTTCCTTTTTTTCATAAAAGGAAAACAGCCACAAACAAAACAACCTTGGGAGAAAACATCAAAGTTCATACTTTTCTTTTTTCTTTCAGCTCCAGCAAAATATAAATAATTAGTGTATTCCCGAGGAAATAGGATTTTGTTTCTCCTTGCTTGTTTCATAGTGTGCAATTTTCTTAGCAGAGTAAAAGGCCTTCAAAAATACTTTCCTTTTAACCACTTACAGAATAATCATCATCTACAATTTTTGTCCCTGTGCTTATAATAAGGTAAAGTTCAGTTCATACTACTTATACAAGCAAAGCCAATATTTCATTGTCTAGCTTTTGCCTATAAAATCGACCTGTGTAAATCCCTTTTGTAATTCATGTCAGAAGAAAAACACCGAACATCCCGTGGATATCAAACCTAGTTTTCTGCTTTCCACGAGCAAACTGTGCAACAAATGTCATTCTGCTTTGCAAAGCTTCTATTTATAGAGAGACTGTTTCTGTGCAGAAGGAGAATTACATTATGAACATCTTATTCTATCCTTACATTCTTCAATATTCTTTTTCTTTCAAGGCTTGCTCTCTCTTTTATTTTATGCTTGCAATAGCTGTGCTCAGGATGTGCAACAAGCGTTCAAAGGATCTTTACGTTGCACGTTGCACGTTCCCCATTCTATTTACCTTTCACCTACTCTGCCACCCATACTCTAAGATCTGGGTGTCACTTCCAGATGATATTTCAAAAGCCCACTTCTAACCTCATTGTGGTGGTTACACACTCCTGATTTCTTCAATACACACCACATACATACACACACCACATACACACACCACCAAATGCTCGTGCTCTCTCTCTCCCTCCCTCCCTAACTCCCTCCCTCCCTCCCCCCTCTCTCTTTCTCTGTCACACATATGCATGTATGTACTCTCTCTGTTAGCATTCTGTTTAAAATCCACCCCACTGTTACCTGGCAACAGCCAGGTATGCTCCTCCCCCTGGTTACCTGGCAACAGCCAGGTAGGCCTGACCCACTCTAAAAAGGGACTGCTTTCCCCCTCCTCCCTCTCTTATCTCTCTTCTCTTGCTCTCTTGCTTGCCTCTTGCCCTCCTGCCCCCCTCTCTCCCCATTCCCTCCCCCCTCTCTATCCATGTGGTCATAACTGGCCTCTACTCTACTTCTCTGCTCTCTCCCTCTCTCTGCCTTTATTACCCTCTAAACTCCCCTCCCCATGCCCTGAATAAACTCTATTCTATACTATACCTTCATGTGGCTGGTCCCTCAGGGGGAAGGGATGCCTCCACATTGGCCCGCTGAGGCACCCCCTTCCCCCACACCTCACCACACACGCATAGAACATATCATTATATATCTTTATCTTTATATAAACACATTACTCTCTGTCACACACACACACAGTGGGGAGAGAGAGAGGGGAGGAAGGAGGGAAGGGAGAAGGAGAGGGAGAGGGAGAGGGAGAGGGACAGGGAGAGGGAGAGGGAGAGGGAGAGGGAGAGGGAGAGGGAGAGGGAGAGAGAATACAGTAAAAACTTAGCATATCAGAAACAGGATTTTCAGTCTTCTCTCCTAACCTTACCTTTGTACTCTAATCAAGATGATCTGTTCCTTTGTCTCCAAATCAGTCATCATCACATCACCCGCCATCTTTACATCTTGTTCCCAATTCCTGGAAGGCTCTATTATTTTTATGAACATCACATTATCCATGAAAACGTTGCAGCCTCCAACCAAAAATAAAGTAGTCCAATAATTGCATTAATCCTGTGCAACAGGTGAATTCATGTCAGAAATTTCCTGTGCTTCCAATATGAGGTCGCTCCTGGGTGACCTCCTGTTTCAGTGATAACAAGTCTGGCCATGGTGTCTGCTTAACCCAACAAGAAGGGACTGGCATTAACACACAGCTTTTCCAGACAAAACCTTTAGCAGAAAGAAAACAGATTTATCAAATTTTCTATTTCCCTGTCAGTGACACAGGCATATCAGAAATGATAATATAAAGCACTTAATACAATTCTCACAATACTGTAGATGCTTAATAAACGTATAAATACCTGGTTAGTGATATTGTAAGGATACAGCTACTGTGGGACTGTTAGAACACAGAAGAATGCAGGTTGTACATTCAGACAAAGACTGGTAAAGTAGAAGAGATTTCTTTGGGAAAGAAATTTTATACATCTGATAGATAGCACTAGGTTTTGCAGATATTACTGGCCAGAGGAATGAGAGCCTGGCTGTCTGTTAATTCTGCTGGGTAGCAGAAGAGAAAGATTGGGTTATTTTCCTAGCACTGATGTATGAAGCAGGCATAAGAAAAATCATCCTGGAATAAGCACAAAATAGAGTCCATCTGAGTGATTAACAGATCCACTGTTAAAGTTGACTTAAGCAAGATCTGAAGGGGAGCGTAGAGAATGACCTCACACGCCCAACATCTCTTAGAGAGCATGCACTATCTACTCTTCTTGGAGCAAAACATGGAAGGAAAGAAGATAAAAGCAGAGGCATGTTCAGGCTCTGTACAAATTGAATTTGTATTCTGAACCAAGGTTATTCTTGAAAAGAACAACCTTCCAGAGAACAATAAAGACAACTTGGGAAAAGTGTTTACTTGAAACCAAGCAAAAACTTTCTAGAAAAATAAGTATTTGTAAAGTACCCAGTTTATTGTGGTGTTCCACATGATGATAATAGTTAAAAGGAGAAAAGATGGTTTGAGAGACTAATACATTTTAAGACTAAAAGATGTATTTTTAAATGGAAGGGTCACTGACAGTTTTTATTCATGCTACTAATTTATAAGATGAATATACATATTTTTGCTTTTAGTATGATAAATAGAAACTCTTTGTTGTACTCAAATGTGTTTGGAGCTGACTAGAATCTGGATTGAAAGATTAGTTTTGGTTTAATTAGTTTTGTTGTTCCTCAAGTAGGAAGTGTTCTCTGGTTATAACAATAAATTTAATGAAAATCTATTAATACTGTCAATTCTGTACATCATGCCAAAATTATGGTAATATTTCTCTTTAAATTCATTCTTTGTAATCAGTAAACAATAAATGTATTCTGTTTTCTATATTTTTGTATTAATAATATCTTTAATTTATTTGCTAAAATACTAAGGGCATGGATCAATATAATTAAACCAATCCCTCCTTCTGCCCCTCCCTCTCAAATCTTCAGTGGGCATGAGTGGAAAATTAGGCTAGCTGAACAGAATAATTTAGGAAAAAATAAAACTGGGATGGCTGTGTTTACAATAAGAGAGTCTTTCTAATGACATTACTCTGAGGATGCCATCAGAATATGATTATACTAGGCAAGATAACAAATATTAAACCATCTGCATCCAATCTCCGCCCTCTTGTGGTGGGCATTGCCAGCTGGCAAGTATGGGATTTAAGTCATGAATCAATCAGCAATATTGATCAGTTAAAATAATTCTCACCTTGTGTTGATTATGATGAATATCTGTAGGAAAATACTTTTTTCTTTTAGTGGTCTTTTAATATAATTTTAAATATTCTGATTTTAATGTTGCAATTGTATTATTCAAATGACTAACATAAATGTGCCTGATTGGAAATAAACCAGGGGATCTAATTACAGTCCCCAGATGCAGAAGCAGTTACCCACTTTTTTTATATTCTGTTCACTGTAATCAGGTGGCTTTGTTGTGCTTATTTAGAAATACAAAGAATTTGGGGAAATCAGTGCATTGCATAATTGCTGCATTTATCTATATTTATCTGTTGTATTTGGGACTACTTAATGCTGGACAATTCTGCTTTGAAGCATTGATTTACTCTTCAGATGCTGCATTTATTCAAACATTAATTGAATGCCTGCATTTCTTTGTATACCACACATGTCATTAACAGCACTTTGTCATCCCTTTGTAAGAAAGGCCTGATATTAAGGCTTTATGAAGCCACTTGTGTGATATAATTATAGGACCAATACTGGCAGTATTATACAAGCTCCTGTCATAAAACACCTTTCCTGGATGTTTGTTGAAATACAATATTTGCAGCTTATTAATTTCCCTAATATCCCTTCATCATCTTAATGTTATACTTCCTAGGAGTGCCAGGAATGTAGTTGAGAGCACATGCGACCTCTCTTGTTTTCCCTCATTCTCTCAACCCATGTCCTTTTCCACATTTTTCTCATTCCCTGTAAACAAGTAGGATTTGCTTAGTATTCACCATGTATGAAATGTCTTCTCTCTGGAATAGACAGGGCAGTCTTAGGCCTGTGAATACAGCTGCTTGTGGCCTTTCCTGCTTCAAGGGATAAAGAAGCGCTCTTGGATAGTGCCAGGAAGAGCTAATGATGCTTGCAATATTTCTAATATGCATATAATGATAATGAGATTTACTAATCTTTACTAATGATAAAGTTTGCTGACTTAAATGAAGTCTGATTTAGTTCGTTTCTTCCTATCTGTTGTTTTAAATTTTCATTATTTGCAGTTTCTACTCACTTGGCTTCAATCAGAAGAAATCATATTTGTGAGGTTTGTTATATAACAAACACAGCCAAAGAGCAATCGCTTACTACCTCTTGTTATACATGTACATGTACATCTGCTGTCCATAGTCACTTATAAAAATCCTTTCCATTACCAGTGCTAGAGTGAGTGAGAACTGTGCAGAATCTCCACCCTCAAATTAAAAATCCTGCAAAAAGTGCTCTCAACAATTTTGGTCACAAACTATTGGCTTAGTCTACAAAATGCTAGGAAGTTCTTTTTTTTCACATGAGTGAGGAAGAACAACTTAGATATATTTGGTAAACCATGTTGATAACTACCACATCTATTTTCCCCCCAGCATCTCTGCTCTACAATACTGTGGCTATGCTTTGCTTCATTCCTTAAGCACACTGTTGTACTCTTTGTACTGCTATTTGTTCCCTCTTCTAATTATCTAGTATGCCATAGAGCTCAGAATATAAGTTAACTTTCCAGAAAAGAATATACACATACAGTTAGACATGACAGAGAACTAAACAAAGTGATGATACAGAGTGTTTCTACCTCAAATGGTAGTATACAGGAAGTGTGGCATGTCAAAAGACTAGTATTTGTGAAAGTCAGAAGCTGGAAACAACCCAACCCAGATGTCCCACAACAGAAGAATGGATACAGAAAATGTGGCTCATTTACACAATGGAATACTATTCAGCTATTAAGAATGAAGACATCCTGAGTTTTGCAGGCACATGGATGGAACAAGAAAACATTATCCCAAGTGAGGTAATTCAGACCCAAAAGGACATGCATGGTATGTATTCACTAATAAGTGGATATTAGCCAAAAATATACAGAATACCCAGGATACAACCCACAGGACTCAAAAAGGTTAAGAAGTGGAAGGGCCCAAGTGAAGATGCCTCAATCCCACTTGGGAGGGAGAAGAAAGCAATCACAGGAGGGCGTGGGAGGGAGGGTGTTGGGTGGGAAAAGGGACAGGAAGGGGAAGAGGAGAATATGATCAAGTATTGGGTGGGGGAAAGGACTGAAGCCCTGAGGGCCAGCAGAAAGAATGGAAACAGGCAACCTTGGGAGGTAGGAGATGGGGGGACCCTCCAGAATGTACCAGAGACCTGGGAAATGAGAGATGCTCAGGACTCAAAGGGAGGGACCTTAGATGAAATGCCCTATAGTGGGGAGAGGGAACTTGTAGAGCCCACATCCAGCAGGAAGACAGGGATGGAATTGCCATCCCACAGTCAAAAACTCTGATCCATAACAGTTCCTGTCTGAAAGAGCTACAGGGAAAAAAACAGAGAAATGCCTGAGGAAAAGAAGATGCAGCAACAGACCCAAAGTTGGATCCAGCTCAAGGGAAGGCCCCAAGGCCTGACACAATTACTGAGGCTATGAAGTGCTCACAAAATGCGGCTTATCATGACTGGCCTCCAAAAGACCCAACAAGCTGCTGAAAGAGTCAGATACAGATATTTACACCCAACCAATGGACAGAAGCTGGTGACACCTGTGATTGAATTAGGGAAAAGCTGGAAGAAGCTGAGGAGAAGGGTAATCCTGTAGGAAGACCAGCAGTCTTAATTAACCTGGACCCCTGAGATCTCTCAGACACTGGACCACCAACCAGGCAGCATAAACCAGCTGAAATGAGGCGCCCAACACATATACAGCAGAGGACTGCCGGGTCTGGGTTCAGTCAGAGAAGATGCACCTAACTGGCAAGAGACTGGAGGCCCCAGGGAGTAGGGCGGTCTAGAGGGGTTAGGGGTGGGGGTGAGGGCATCATCATGGACAGGGGTAAGGAGGTTTGGGATGTGGAACAGTCAGAGGGTGGACGGAGAGGGGGGTAAAATCTGAAGTGTTAAAAAAAAGATTAAATAAAAATTTTAAAAAGAGAGTGATATTTGAACAGATGTAGTACAGATGTCAAAGCTCAATTCACTAAGGGTGAAAATTAAGAAATTCAAATGCAGAGAAACGTGGTGAATATAAGGACATTCTGATGGTTTGGCATAGCCATTTCAATTTCAAATTCTTAGAGGAACTTTTTCTATCTTACAAAGTATGGCCATTGCTTAGTTAGGGAGAACTTACCTTTTTTACTGTTAAGATCCTCAATACTAGTGCACTGAATAAGTGTGGTTTCAGGGAGAAGGGAAGAAGCAAGTTAGAGGAAGGAGAAGAAAGAGGAGAGGGGAGAAAGAGGATGGGGAGTCAGAGAATAGGGGAGTCAGAGGATAGGGGAGGAGGAAGAGAGGGGAGGAGGAGGTGGAGGAGAATGGAAGAGAAGAGTGGAAGAGAAACAAGAGTAAATGAAGAGATGGAGAAGAGGAGGAGGAGGGAGAAGGAGGAGGAGGAGGAGGAGGAGGAGGAGGAGGAGGAGGAGGAGGAGGAGGAGAAGAAGAAGAAGAAGAAGAAGAAGAAGAAGAAGAAGAAGAAGAAGAAGAAGAAGAAGAAGAAGAAGAAGAAGAAGAAGAAAAGAGAAGGAGGAGGTGGAGGAGGAGAAGAGGAGGAGGAGGAAGAGGAAGGAGAAGGAGAAGGAGAAGAAAGAGAAATAATTGATGAATTGGACACATATAGTGCTGTCCTCTACAATAAAACTGTATCAGAGAAACTGAGATTTAGGTAATCTGGGTATCTTAATTTCATTCTCAGTGTGATACAGAATCAGCTAAAGGAATTTAAGAATTGAGTATTAGGTTCCAAATAGTTTGTTGAGACCTTTGTTCATCCCACTCCACTGTAAAGGATGGATACAATAGGAGTTGAAGAAGGAGTGGAGGCTACTTCTATAACGTGGTCTAGATAAGGATGGCCCACAACGAAAAGTGCACTAGAAGAAAGAAAAGAAGGAAAACGATTCAGGTTATCTAGAGCGGCAAGTATGGTGGTCCGCACCACACACTCTAACAGGAGAGAGCTAAGGCAGGAGGATTGATCTAGATTCCAGACCGGAGTATGCTTCAGAGCGAGAGCTACTTAAAGAATATATGGTAAGCTGTGGGTAGGAATCAAAGAAAAGAGCAAGATGGTGAGGTTCTTGCTGGTTCGAGAAGCATGAATGATGACTAATGGCATCAATAGATAGAAAAGAGAAAAAAAAGGTATGGGTCCCCCTGAGGTAATAGAGGTGATAACAAACTCCAAGCTTCCATGGCCAGGTCTTCCTGCATTGCCTTGAAAATGAAATACTGTAGTGAGCCATGCCATTTTACTATTCAAAATGTTTATTTGACAAACAGACCACCTCCCAGGGCTACAGCACTTTTGGTAGCAAGGCCATTTTCTAATAATGTGTGCTAGATTATTTTTCAAAATTATACATTTTGCATGCATTATAAAATTTAAGGGATGCTTTCAAGAACATTGTTTAAGATGATAAAATTATTGAGTGCTGGTATATACAGAAATAACTGATATGCA
This sequence comes from Uromys caudimaculatus, assembly GCA_028551405.1. Lineage (NCBI taxonomy): Eukaryota > Metazoa > Chordata > Mammalia > Rodentia > Muridae > Uromys > Uromys caudimaculatus. The sequence continues at coordinate 58,999,785 of CM052709.1, read as the reverse complement.
AAATGTGTAAGTTTTCAAATTGTAAAGGAAACCATCCTTCCAGGTAGATTCCTACCTGAAGGCAGGGCTGGGATCCTGCTGTCACATTATTCAGTCAGTCACAGGACTTTCAGCTGTCTCTACATTCAAATACTTTTTTCTTCCTTGTAACCTATTCCATAAATTAACATAAATCCCAGGTTGTGGGATTTCACAATCAGTCTTCACCTTTCTCTTTTACAGTCATATTTTCCTTCACAGATTCTCATTTTTATGCAACATGGACATTTATTTTTCTTCATTGTAGTTCATTTAGAAATGTTTGACTTTATATCCTTTATCCCTAGGTTCTTCAGCATGCATTTCTCACAAATAGGTATTTTGTTACCTAACCATGGTATGACCAAACACAAACTAAGGATGGGTCTGGTGATATTACCTGAGCTTCTCCTCACACTTAATTTTAATGATTTCAATGATGCTCCAGGCTCCTATTTTTCCTAACCAAGAACAGAACTAAGATTTTTGAGTTGAATTAATGTCGTATTTCTGTACTCTGTTTACTATAGAACATTTTGGGGAAGGGTGGCTAACCTTAATCTATTTAAACATTTCCTATGTATTTATATGTATAGGTGTAGATCAGTGTATACATGCATACATGTATGTGTTTATGTGTGTGTTTGTCCACATATGTGTAGTTGCTCATAAAGGTCAGAAATAGATGTTAGATTCCCAGGAGCTGGACATATAGGCAGTTGTGAACCAAATTTTGGACTTACAATAAGGCAGCAACACTCTTAACTGCTGAACTATTGATCCAGCCTCTGACCTTGAAGTATTTGAAGAACACTGAGTAAAATAACACAGTATTTTGGAGAGTGTACAGAGTTCCACAGAAGTGATAGCATGGCTCCTTCAGTTCTTTACATCAAGAGCCCTTACTGTCAACTTGTCTCAATACTGATACTGAATCTAGTTGCATGATCAACATTCTTCTTCAGGTTGTTTTAAATATTAGCTCCACTAATTTATCCTAATAATTTGTAGAATATCATTTCTGATTTTTTTCTGAAATTTAAGGAGAGTTTAAAATTTTTATTTTGTTACAGAAGCCTGCATATCGCCACTTACAGCAGCTTTCTTCATGGTAACAAAACTTAAAGCAACCATGCTATTCTTCAGCAACTGAAGGAACTGTGGTACATCCAAGAAAATATGATTGAGTGTTTAAAAAGAATGCAATTTCAGACTATCAGAATAATGAGGGAATCTTGAATATTTCTAAGTGAAAGAAGTTGATCTACGAAGGCTATTTACTCCATGACTGCATGCATTTATGCATACACACTACATTCTGGAAAAGGAAACAAATGCCTATGAAACGGCCAATGGTTGGAGGGATTGGGGTCAGAAAGAGAAAATCAAGAAAAGCACAGAGGACTGATGGGTGCTGAAAATAATTCCTATAGGATGTAGTGTGACGTGCGTGTGTGTCACTGTACAGTTACCCTACTCCATAAGAGTGAGAGTATCCGGAATAAATTATGTGCAGTATCGATGTTGGTGAGTATGATGGATCTATTAGGCTCTTCACGGAGAGGAAGTCTTGGGGAAAGGAGTATAAAGCTGTCCCCACATCTTGTTCTCAGTCTTGCTGTGAGCCCAAAACTCCTACCAAATAATTCAGCCTTTACAATAAGGTAACTCTATACTGTTAGTCCAAACCGCACATATCCCAAACTTAGGAAACAGCAGACCTCTTCATGGGAGTGGCTATGATGGCTATGCTGCTTGTAAGAACACCACAAACAGCTTCCAACATGATAAGGAACTAAATAGCTGTATGAGAATCTCTTTTGTCTAATGTGGTATGAAATGCCTTTGAGATAAGGAAGAGATTTTGTCAGGTTAGAATGAAATCAAGGTATTAAGTATTATGAGGCATTGGACAAGACTATTTCCAGTGGAGTAAAGTGGAAAAATAAAAATAAATAAACAAATAAAGACAGAAGAACTGGGCAGTGGTGGCGCACGCCTTTAATCCCAGCACTTGGGAGGCAGAGGCAGGTGGATTTCTGAGTTCGAGGCCAGCCTGGTCTACAGAGTGAGTTCCAGGACAGCCAGGGCTACACAGAGAAACCCTGTCTCGAAAAAGCAAAAAAGAAAAAAAAAAATACAAAAGATAGTGTGTGTGTGTGTGTGTGTGTGTGTGTGTGTGTGTGTGTGTGTGTGTGTGTGTGTGTTTAAAAGAGTTTGAGTATTTAGAGATGAGGTCATCCTGTGAGAAAAGCATGTTTGATATACTCAGGCGTAAATCCAGAGAGGCAAGTTGGACAAAGATGTGTAGAAAACCCTGGGTAGTGAGAAAGAGAAATGTATCCTTTCCTCTAGGAAAGATGAGCTATTGAAAGAAGACTTTGAACAGGCCAGAGCTGCAAGTGATGCATTTAGAGTTAGGGGTGGGCTTAGGAGATTCAGGAGCTGTGAAGATAAATTTTATTACCCTGTAAGAGTAAGCCTAGAGAGCTGTTTCAGAAACGTCCATCAAGGAGGACAGTGAAGGGTCCCTCCAGGAAGTCCCCAATTGTAAAGTTTTCTTTCATCTTCTGATAGTCTAATCTTTAATTTATTTTTCCTGTAATCAAATAAACTGTCTTAGTTCTAGCTGTTATTATAAAATATAAAAATTAAGTATCTTGTAAATAATCAAAATGTATTTCTCAGACTTGGGGAGGCTCGACAGTCCTAGAACAAGACAGAAGTCAAAGTACATGCTCTAAGAAGCCTGTTATAGGGGCAATAATCTTATTTGCAAGGGTGTCACTCTCATGACCCAATCACTGCTCTGAGCTCTCACTTCTCCATCCTCCTTCATTAGGAATTCCATTCCAATATATGACTCTAGGAAACAGAAGACACAGCTTTCTGTCTGTAGCAAAAATTTAAATGGAAATAATATACATACATCTAAATGCCAGGTCCTGAATTCCTCATGATTTCAAATATTCTCAGTTTTTTCTCTTTAAAATCCCTACCAATCTCTCTAATTCAAGATTAACTGAGCAAACATGTTTCACTTTAAAGGAAATTGAAGAATTAAAACTTAATCTACTCAAAGCACTAGCTTCTACTCATTAGAATAATTTTTAAAGGTCAAAACCACAACACTAAAGTGTTAAACTTCAGCAGTAAGACAAAGGCTTTCCCAGATGGGCACTTTGGACAGATGAATACTCAAAACATTTCTACACAAAAATGACTGTGCCATAGATTTCTGTGTGGAAATGCTCTTCTTCCTTTGTCTCCTACATTGCAATCTCTGATGTGTTTGTGATTTGGGGTTTTTAACCGCTTTAGCATGACTTCTAAATGCCTAGCTAGTACATTTTAAACTGTTGACATCTTTAGCCATACCAGTTTCTTTGTATGGTAGTAAGCCAAACCATGCCTTCTTAGTTTAAAAATATCTCACTTGAATGTACTGGACTAACAGGGGCTTAGTCTACAGAAAATCTCACTCATTTCTATGGATAAAAAGCATAGATAATCTAAAGATTTAAGTGTATTCACCTTTACAGACTGACAATAGTGATTAAAAATGCCTCATTCACTCTACAAAAAGAATACAGTTTTATTTCCCAAAGTATCAATACATCATACTATATAAGTAACCCAAAGAACTTGGTAAGAAATAGAGATAGTGAACTGAGCTGCATTTTTGTGATAGAGCTACAAATCAATATGTTCTGAAAAATTCTTAAAAAATAATTTTTAGGCAAAATTATTACAAGAAGGCATGTATCACATTCTATATTGACGCACAGGTATTGTGTGGATCTTGTCAATATTAACATGCAATACTTATCACTGCCTAGTAGAGCATCTTTCTCAGTCAGGAGTTTTCACATCACAATCTGGTATATTATTTCAAAATGTACCGTCTTTCAATGTGGGGAAGCGTTGGAGTTCTGAGAGGTTAAAGGGCTGCAAGGTTTCTGAGTGGAAACACAAGGTCACATGTAGTTGGCAAGTGCAGTTTAGAGAACAGTAGGGAAATGTTGGAGGGGGTAGAAACAGAACACAATGTAGGGAGGCAGGCTCAGCACAGGAGAGCAGAGGGTGAGCGCCAAATTGATTTTGCAGAGGAGCACAGGTCAGCTCCCACTGTACTCTCCCAGCATCAATGGACTTGGTATTTATTGCTTTCCTTCCCCCACAGAATGTAGGAAGACACACTCATTAAACTGCATGAGACTTCTGGAGAATTTTAGCCTTACAGCCTCAGACAGCAGACATTGAGTACTGGTGCAACCTGCAAAAAAATAGTTTCTATCCTATTAGTTTTCAGTCAATGTTTGTGTGTGTGTGTGTGTGTGTGTGTGTGTGTGTGTGTGTGTGTAATATTCAGATTTTTACCACTAATTTAATAAATCCTTTTTCTCTGTGGCTGTATTTTTAATATTTCTTAAATACTTAATCACTGATGTAATTTTGTTTTTGTATTTAAGCGTATTTAATGTATTTAAGCGTATTTAATGTATTAAGATGTATTTAATCATCACTGGCCAGGTGTATGATTACTCAGAATCAATGTGGGAGATAAATATCTCTTGGATCAATTTGAAACAGTCATACAACAGATTCTCAAAGTTCTTAGATGAAGAGAGCAAAATGTAATCACTTTCTCAGAGCTGCTTCAGCACCAGATAAACCACCCTTAATGCTAGCTCCAACCTGACCTTTGCTAACTTGTCTCAAAATAGTAATGAACATAAAATTTTAGTACCAGAGTATTAGTCAGCTCCCTGTGGTTACATCAAAATACCTGAGGTGGGATAATTAAAAAGCAGAGAGTCTTTGCTTTTGCTCACCGCTTTTGGGCCCATGACCAAGTATCATATTAGGTTGGGGCAGGTGGCAAAGGCTGTTCAGGCTCACCAAAGCACCATACTGTCTTTTTCAAGATTATGCCTTCAGTTTCCTAAGGACTCAAATCAGACCTGACCCTTCAAAGGCCCCATCACATGCAAGAGAACTCCCTGCACACTTACAACACTTGAAGCTTCTCTTGGATATTTATAATCTAAATTGTAGAACATCATGAATATGAAGCTGTGGCATAAAGAGAAATCCACTATGGAAAAAATAGAAAACAGAGTTTGGAAGGAAGATGCATTGCTACATTCATAAATATTGTGAAATCCATGCCACTGATGTGCTTTGCAAAGTAATAATATATTGTGTTGTATACATTAAGAACTCTTCTTTATTACATTCCACAGCTTTAAATACAAATAATCTTCAATATGCTCATAGTTACAAGTGATAGCTTTGAAACCACTGAAGGCATCAATTTTCTGAAAAATTGACCCTACTCCTTTTCTAGAAAAGTCTCAAAAAACTAGGATAATGTATCTATTCACTCTGAATTGCAATCTTGGTTGAATTCACATCCCACTCAAATCCCTACCCCACGTCTTTACCCCACCACATCACAACGAAAAAATATGGATAGATTGCGTTCATTCAACTCCATTCACTGAGATAAGTAAGTAGATGTATCCATTCCCTGAGGTTGTCAACAATAGAAAAGGGAATAAAAAGAGTTTTGATTTGTGCTGATCTAACTAGAACATAAACTTAATCACAGCACCTGTTACATGAGCATCCGTTAACCTGGTGCTTCAGTGACTGCAGTGTGGAGATCAGAGCCACTGATGGCAGCTACATCAGAAGGAGTGATAGATCTTGCAGATTTTTGCTTGTTCTTGGGGAGAAGTATAAAAATCAGCGAGTTCACTTTTGAATCATAAAATATTTCCCCCATCATACAATAAAACTCATTTTTTGTTGCAGAAATATATGCAAATGGAAAAAAACCAGACTAAACATCCCTTCCAAAGATCACCAGTGACTAATAACCATTTAGAGTTACAATTAACAATACTCAACTGAGTTTTTATTAATTAACTTTCTTCTTTAACAATTTGGTGCACACATATAATACATTCTGATTACTCCTACCTCCCACACTCTCTTATCTTCCTTCCATCCACATCAGTCTCCCACTCAACAAACCTACAAGCCTTTCCATGTTCACATCAATTTGTTTTGTTTTGTCAATCACTGAGTATAGCTAGGATTTCTGCATGCTCATGGCGTGGAACTATCCTATGGAGTGTCTGAGGAGGGAACTGTCGGATGAAAGATGAGGCAGGAGACAGAGATACCTGAGAGCATGACAGAGTCCCTCTGTTCAAGCTCCAAAGATTAACTTTATTTTCAAGCTTTTTATAAGGTACAAGGAGAAGGAAGTATGAGGATCTTAAACAATATAGAAGGACTCTAAAACAATGTTATTGGGGCTTTAGACAATGCTATAGGGGTGGGGAGTTTCTAGAGAGTACAGGTTCCCAAACACCAGGACATGTTACTAAGGCAACCATCTATGCTCTGCTGATCACCTAACCACAAGGGGGTCACCCTGACCTGGAAAAGAACCCATCTCCTAGGATTCAGAACCTAAACAAAAGCCTAGTTCTCAGGAACCTGAAACTCAGGCCTACTTCTACCTTCAAGCCTAACTTCTACAAAAAATGGCCTCTCTCATGCTAATAAGAAAGCTGCAGATCTGTTGGTTCCTGGCATTGGGTGAAGTCACCCGTGGGTTCAGGAGAGAGAAAAGGAGAGAGGGAGGGAGGGAGGGAGGGAGGGAGGGAGAGAGAGAGAGAGAGACTCCTCTTTACCTACCATCCATCAGTAGTCAATAGTTTGCCATAAAAAGTTGGAACATCATGAGGCCCTCCACTCTCCATGGCTAACTGCTGGACCCACCTTGTGCAATCCCACTACAGGTATCCCAATGCAGTCTCTGTAATTTTTATTAATTAATTTATATATTCACTCTGTATCCTAACATCATCCCCTCTCTCCTCCCAGTCTGACAGAAGACCCCCCATTCCTACTTTCCCTTCTCAGATGAGAAGGAAGGGGAACCCCTTGGGTATCACCCCCATTACTCCATCCCCCCTCACATGTTAGACTCCTCAAATCACTACAGAACTAGGTGCATCCTCTAACACTGAGGCCAAACTAGGCAGCCCAGTTAGGGAAACAGAATCCACAGCACAGACACCCCACTCCTGTAGTTGGGTGACCATCATGAAGACCAAGATGCACTTCTGCTACATATGTGTGTGGCATGGGGAGATGCAAAGTCCAGCCCATCTATTCTTTTTGATTGTTGGTTACGTATCTTGGGAGTCCCATAGGTCCAGGTTACTCAACTCTGTTGGTCCTCTTGTGAAGTCTCTTTGTTCTTTGGGTCCCTCAATTCTTCCCCCAACTCTTCCACAAGACTCTTGAGTTCCATCTAATGGTTGGCTGTGGGTCTCTACATCTGTTTCAATTGACTGCTGACTAGAGCTTTCAGAGGACAGATATGCTAGGCTTCTGTCTGCAAACAACGAGAGCATCATTAATAGTTTTCAGGATTGGTTTTTGCCCATGTAGCATATCTCAAGTTGGACCAGTCACTGGCAAGTCATTCCCACCATCTCTGCTCCAACTTTGTCCATGTACATCTTATAGGTAGGTCACATTTTGAGTTGAAGGGTTTTTTTTTTGGGGGGGGGGATGAATTGCTCTCCTTATGCCTCCACTGGAAGTCCTTTCTGACTATAGGAAGTGGCCACTTCAGGTTCCATATCTCCCACTGCTAGGAATTCCTGCTAGAGTCGCCTCCATAGACACCATGGGGCCTCTCACCCCACCTGTTGCAGGTCTCTAAGCATGCCCTAGAGATGTCCCTGTATAATTCTTAAATTAGGGCTCTGCAATAGTTACCTTGTTTTCTCTGTGGCTGCCATAGTATCAGTTTATAAATGTCATCTGTCTCCCAGACTCCCATATGGGTTCCTGATCAGTCCTTCATAATTGAAGAAACAGTGTTCATGTTGGAACTTGCTTAACAAACCTTCCAGTCTCTCTGTTCTCTAACACAATTCTCTGCCACCCTTCTTATTACTCAAGCACATGTCTTTCTCATTCTCATCCCATCTCTACAAAAATTTTATTAAGTTACTATCTCCAATCTCTATTTACGTTTCATTTCTCTTCTTTTCTGGGCTTTATATTGCTGCTATAGCAATTACCCAAACTTTGCTATTTTCAACAATGCACATTCATTATCTCATAGCTCTACAAATCAGATGTTCATGGGGAATTCAAGTGGATTCTTTGATTATTTTGAAATAAAGGTGCCAGCCATCTGGAGTCTTTTCAGTAAACTGAAAAAAAGAAAAGAAAAAAAAATACCTTCCATCCTCTTCCAAATTGATTCAAATGATCAGCAGAACCGGACATCTTTCTATTGTCCTCTCCATTTCTCTATTTGTTTGTTTATTCTCTATTTGTTTTCTGACTGTCATCCAAAAGGAAACTTGGTTCCAGAGACTCTATCCCTTTGCTTATGCCCCCTTCCGTTTTCCAAGGCTATAAGGAGCTCTGCTATAGATAATATAGGGACCAATTGCTCACACTGAATCCTCAGAACGATTATTCAAAGAACCATCAGAACATGTGACATCCCGTAATTTCTAGGAACTATAAACCATCACTGTGTTCAAGGTTCATATGTACAATGACAGTCACATGGTAGAACCCCATTCCACCCACAGGAAGAGGAATTAGTTATTGAACAGTCAACTAACATAGTGAATTCTTATCCTGAAGGTTTGCTGTGCATGAATCATGGGAGCATGAGCCTTATATTAATCAAGTAGGTAGAACTGTTAAGAAATGAGAAGCAAACAGAGATAGTTGTCTTTTGAAATTTTGTCCTTTAGTTTGTGGACCTAAAATAAGTTCCTTAAATCTCACTGGATGATGTCAGGAAGCTTAATATTGGTAACTAGTGAGTTTAGGACACATATTTCATAAATGAAGGAAAAGAAAAGGAAACAAAGAAACAGTTGAAGCTTGTCCTTTGGTGACTCTGGTGTTTTGGAACATATGTGATGGTTCAGAATAAGGCCAGTACTCATCAGAGAGAAGAGCTGATGTTACTGGTACACCTATCCTTTGGTCAGTTAGTTTAGGTGAATTAAGTTACATGCTGTCACCTGGGGAGGAGAGATAAAGGAATAGAAAAAGCAGTTATTGCTGTATATGGATATTTGGCTCTCTTTGAGTATAAGGGTGGTTCAGGAGCTTGCTCTTTTCTGAACAGTGTAATCGAAATATTTCAAAATACACAGTTTTTAAAGGAAGCATGACCCTTAATTTAAAATGAAACTGGAAAATACATAAATCAAGAATTAGTCATCTTTCCTAACACTGGTTCTGTGTAGGAGTGGGGATTTCTTTGTTTTGGAGGCCGAGAAGCTATAGAAAACATTGGTCTCTGTAATGCTCCTTTCTAAGCTGTTCTTCAAGGTGTATGGAACCAGGGCAATCTTCCATTTATGTGCTAATTGTACAGCCCACATAAAATGAAATTCTTGATTTTTGTTTTTTATCCCAGTCAGGACACCAATGGCATGTAACCTGTCACTTCTGTGTTCTTTAAGCACTGGGAACATTGTTGGCTTGTGGTGTTTGCTGGACTAAGCCTGTTAATTGTCTGGATCAAATCCTTGATATTCTCATTGATTTTTTTTGTATCTGTTTGATCTCTCTATGAGTATAAGTTGTGTTAAAATCAATTAGACTTTTACTTCAAATTTACTTGTGTTTTAAAGCTATATAATGGGATACATAGAACATTTGGATTAGAATATCATTTTAATAAATTGAATCTTTATCAAAACATAGTAGACCTATTTATCTCCATTAATGTCATTCTTCGTCAACAAACCAGTTAGTTGGATAATAACAGAAAAAACTAGCATGAGTTTTTGGCTATTTGATTTCTTTCAAGCACTCTGCTTCCTTTCTTTCAATTGTGCCTATTTTGAAAAATATTTAGAGTTGTTTTTAGTCCTATCCTTTTACCAATATAATTCTCTTGTTTAATTAGAGTGTTAACCTTATTGAGATTACTTCCTTAAAGAAGATATCCTATGGGATCCTGAACTTTTGTTGATTTCTCACTGGGTATTCTCAGAGTAACACCTGAGACAAAATAAGGGTTCAAGACATTGTTCCTGAA
>CM052709.1:58949653-58984653 GCA_028551405.1 Uromys caudimaculatus | reverse complement strand
TTTACTGCCAAGAATGCCACTTGACACTCAACCTTTCATTTAAATTCTGTCAATAGATCTAAGTATATGTTTTTCTCTCTTTAACAGTGCTTAGCAACAGTCATTCTGTATTAACAATCCTACAGTAAACACTTGTGCCCCCCCCCCCACCGGCTCTGAGAGGCCAATGACATCAAACCAGCTATTAGCTCTCTGTCCTGTGTCCTATCCCATTGTATCATAGAGACAAGTCTCCTAAATAGCTGAGATGTAGCACACCTCCAGAAGTGCTGTTTTAGTGACTGATTCCTAAGTCATGTTTAGCATCAACTGTCTTAGGTCCAGTTTCTTGAAAATACAGTCTTAAGAAACTGCTTCACTGGGGGAAAAGAAAAATAACATGGTTATCAAAGGACAGAGGAAAATAACTAAAAGACATAATCTGTGTAGAAACTAGAACCATGAGCCTCAACCTGATACTGGGAACTTGGAACCAAAATTTCTTCCACATTGTTAGTGAAAGCTTGAAAGAAGGATCCAAGTGGCACTGGCTACTGGCCGTTCAGATAGGGATGTAACATTTAATTCCAGGAGCCTTTGGTGCTGCGTCCATATTAATGATGACACAGGCTACATTTCTACAATGAGGAGTGACCAAGACAGCTTTATCTGTCTCAGAGTTTATCTACCACTCCTTCACTTTTGTTAATTCACTCTTGTTTTTGGCGGGTCTATATTAGTAATTGAATGCTTATATGGAATTATTTCAGTATTCTAAATAAATTGGCATATTAATCACTATGAAATATTTTATTCTGTTACTTTAAGAAATGTGGTTATATTTATATTTATAGTCCATACACATATAAGCTTTCTAAAAAATATATATTTCTAATACATATGTGTGTGTGTGTGTGTGTGTGTAACTTTTTTTATTTACCCACTCTGTTTCTTTGGAGTTACATGATTACACACATTGTGGTTCAATATTGAGTATTCAATCAGAAAATCCTTATTTTATCCTGATACAGAATATGCCTAATTATAAAATTCATGAGAGTGTCTCTAGAAGAAAATCACAAAAAAGAAATTATCTTAAATCACACTTACAGAGATGTGTTTTCCTTAAAGTACTTGTATGAGGGCTTTGAATAAATATCTTCTTTAAGTATTTTAAGATTAAAATTATTTTAGCAAACCTTTCAGAAAAGTGTAGCTGCTTCCTTATGTTAACCCTCTACTGATTGTCCCTGAAAGGTTATTCATACACATGAAAATACAACAAAGCCCACATAACAAATTAATTCACAGATGTAGCCCCAGAGGCCAGAATAGGGTATAGGATCCCAGGAACTGGAATTTTAGGTAACTGCAAGCCTCTAGTCATTGGTGCTGGGAACTGAACTTGAGAAAGAATTTGGAGTGATCATGTGTCTATGTCATTCATCCATTGTTACAAATGGAGCACTCTGATGAATGATGTTCATAGCAGTGGAAGCTATGTAAGGGGACATACATGAAAATTATAGTTTCTGTTCAGTTTTCCTTTGAATATATCTGCTCTGCATATAAAGTCTATATAAAAAGAATAAATTCAAAGGCAGAGAGGTCCATGAAAGAAATGAATTGAGTACTAGTTCAAACAAGATACAAAGCATCTCAGACCATTATCCAGTCCTATAACAGACGCCTACAGAATAAGTTTGTGAACAATAAAAGTTTTTTTTTTCAGAAGGCAGAGAAGTCCATGAGTGGGGCACCAGAATTTGGTGACGTCCACAATGCTGCATCACAACACGGCAAAAGGGCAACACAGGGCAAGGCATAGAAAAGAAAGACACGCTCATATTTTGACTGAGAAATGACCCCATTAGTAGTTATACTAATCCATTCATTAAAGCAGTGCTCTTAGGACCAAGTTTGTCTTGAAGGTTTCACCTTTCAACTTTGTTACAATGGTAATGAAATTTCAACTTGCATTATGGGTGGGAAATTCCAACTCTGCCAAAGTTAGCAGGTGCAGCAAGGAAGTAGGAGAGTGTTTGGTACATTAGTGTGTGTGCTACAGGGACACAAGGGAAGTTAGATGTCCAAAGATCACCTCTGAAAAATGTCATATGAAGATATACAAGGTGCAGGCTCCCACCCATAACCAAGAAGCTATCTGCAATTGATAGTTTGCAAAGAAAAAGTTAATAATCTTCAACAGTGTGCCACTGGATATATTAAACACAGGGGTATATGTGATCTCCTACAGTAGGCGGCCAATACAAAATGAAATTGATATTTTGAGGGCTTTTTGTCTCATTGCTTTGGGCATATTTTTATTTTACTATCTTCTGCTTGTATATCATGCCTTCCTATTTTGTGTTTTTATGGTGAGTGTGTGTGTGTGTGTGTGTGTGTGTGTGTGTGTGTGTGTGTGTGTGTGTGCTCTTTCCTGTGGGTTTATTTTGTTTTTCAAAATTCTGCTGTCTAATTCTTTAGTTTGTGTGGTGGTTTGAATATCCTTGGCCCATAAGAAGTGGTACTGTTACGAAGTGTGACCTTGTGGAAGAAGTGTGTCACTGCACGGTTGGATTGGCTTTGAAGTTGTGCCCAGTGGAAAAGAGTCAGTCTTCTCCTGACTGCCTTCCAATCAAGATGCCAGAACTCTCAGCTCCTTCTCCAGCACCATGTCTGCCAGGATGCTGCCATTTTTCCTGCCATGATGATAATGGGCTGAACCTCTGAGCCTGTAAGCCATCCCAAACTAAATGTCCCTTATACAAGTTGACTTGGTCGTGGAGTCTCTTCACAGCAATGAAACTCTAACTAAGAGAGTTGGCATGTTTGAGAGAGAGAGAGAGAGAGAGAGAGAGAGAGAGAGAGAAAGAGAGAGAGAGAGAGAGACACTGGGGTGTTAGGGAGGATCTGGGAGAAGTTAGAGAGGGGGAAACCATTATCAAATATATTGTACAAAAAATTTAATAAAACAGAACAAAAAGTTCATACATAGCTATATATGAAGCACCAATACAAGTAAAATATCCTGCTTTTTGGAGGAGCTCACAAACAATATATAATTGTCCCTTCACCAAGAAGCAAAAATTTAGGTAATGTAGGGAGATATTTCTGAAAAGTTTCATAAAATTATGTGCATTAAAAATTATTTTAAGTCATAAATAGAGAAACAAATAGCAAATTTTCTTTCATTTGTGGAATTGAGAGAGAGAGAGAGTTGAAAATAGAAAGGGGAGAATTAGATCTATCTAAGAGGGAGGTGGGACAAGAGATGGTAATGGAATCTATGTGTCATGGAAGTAGAAGAAGGACGTATTAGGAAGATGACTCACAAGAAGGGTTGGGGACATGGGGGGGCAATGGAGGACAGATAAGGGCAAAACATGATAATACGTATATTTGAAAGTGTAATAGTGAAACTCATTTCTTTATGCATAGAAAAGAATGCATTTAAAATGTTAAGTGTAAGCCTGTTACAAGACAGCAAGTGATTATTACAAAAGCTATCATGGAGAAGTAAATACTATAAAATCTTAAAATAAAGGCAATATTTAATTAAGTATGCATCCCTTTTTAGAAACTCAATTCCTGGTCTTTCTTTCACCATCAACTTCATATACTTTAATGTGTGAACCACAAGAAAGCTAACCAGAGCAGAGCTGAAATCCTAGATTAGCATTGTATCTCACTGCAACACAATGCTTTTTACAACAGAAGAAACAGTGATGTCACCTTCTTTTCCAGGTGGATTTTTTTTTTTTAACCTGTAAAAGATAAAAGTCCCAGAGTCCACGTTTAAAGATTGAATTTTAATAAGAAAGAGACAGAAGCAGAGAACGGATATCATAAAAGATAACAATGGTATCCTGATCTTTTGTTGTGAAAAGTTTAGAAATCTTTATCAGGATATAGACATTTAAGATAAAAACATCAGAACTTTATAACAACCATGCAATCGGCATTGCAATCAAAAGTATCACGCTTGAGATCAATGAATTAAGGAAAACCTACAAAGATCATCCGTGGTTTCTTAGTAACCATTCAATTGTAATTCAATAGTCACCATGCTTTAATTTCAACTATGCTTACCACAAAGGTGACTGTGAGCAGATTAAATAATAACAACTTTGATTTCCATGACATTTATATGCACACGACTGTCACATATGCATTCTTACTTCCTTAGAGAAAATTAGCTTGTCTAGTACATTTTTTTCTCTTCTGCTCCTGCTTGATCTCTTCTCTCTCTCTCGCTCTCCCTCCCTCTCTCTCTCTCTCTCTCCCCACCCCCCCACACACATGTATGTGCACTTGTATAAGCTCACTCATGGCCATACACATAGACATACAATTCACAGACTGGACATACAGGCTCACATAGCCACTTCACCTGTGGCTTTCTCTCTGGTTATGTGTTATAGCAACTGTGTTACTTATAGTTGTGATGTATCTGTTTACAAGGGAAAACTCGTGACCCATTATGGTTTCTAGAAGATTTCAGTTGACAAAATGAAAACAAGACATGTCTGGCTGTTTACTCATTTCTTTATATATAATTCAGTTCTCATTTATCAAGTACATATGGCGATTCTAGCACTGCAGTTTTCCATTTGAACAAGAAAAGGAGACAGATATACTTTGATCTAAAAAAATCAGTAAATGTATCAAAGTAGAAATACTATTACACCTATTCAGTGATCGTGTGTTTATGGCTGATCTCAAATCACTAACTATATACTATAACTAAAATACTCATGTGGTTAAGCATAAATTTTTCTAATAAATGTCTTTAAATGGCATCAGTTTAATGTAAATGATAATATAATTTAGAGTTCTTATAAGCCAAGAAGTAAAATATTCACTAACTATATCAGAAAAATATGAAAAGTATTAGTATATTAGTGTAAAATTTTATGCTACATGTGAAGTTATATATTTTGTGGAGGGGTGCTCTGATAACGTGGCAATGTACACTGTAAATTGTAAAAAATAACTGAATAATAAGCCTTCTAAATAATGAGAACAAAGTATAGAAATCAATAACCATATGCAGGAGATAAAACTGAGTTCTAAAAGCATTCAAGCAAAAGTTGGAAGTAGAGAAAATGTGAGCAAAATCCCAATGAAACAGAAAAAAAAATGGAAATGTGATTGATTCAAACCTAACACATCATAGAACATAAATCTTAATTCACTAATTGAAGTCTTTTATGTGTCTTTACTTCCCTCAGATGTCCATATTTATTTTGATTATTTATTATGAATAAAAGATACCTGAGAGCTGAGTCTCGGGGCACTTTAATTTTGCATGTTAGGAAAACAAGAAAGCATAAAAGGAAAATAAGAAGAAATGACTAGAAGAACACTGCACAAAATTAGTTGTGTGGAAGCCAATAAAAGAGAGTGTTACACAGGGAAAATAATTAACCTACATCAAATGTAACTGACAGATCAAAAAAGCTGATGGCTGGAAATTGACCATCAAGTTTAATGTCCAGCTATCACTGGTGACTTTGAAAGGAGCTTTCCTGAGAGAGAAGCTGCGATGAAAGGGTGCGTGCATCAGAGACTGAAAGGTAGAGAGAATCAGCGTGTAAAGAGTAAAATCTTCATCAACTCAGCTTTAAAAACAAATGCCATCTTTACATGGTGCCTGAACAGGAATATGGATCAAGTGAGGAGGCTAAACTTACCTTTTTGCTCAGACAGAGGAGCTTTCCTGGGATGGACGGTGTTCAGAAAGTTGTTAGTTGGTCATAGATTATTTAATGTGGCAGAAAGAAGGAAACAATAGGAAAAATTGCTTTTGTTATAGTAATCACTTCGAGAAATAGAAAGGAGATAATATTTAACTCAATAAAAATAAACTCATTTAAAACAAAAGTAAAGTCATGTGATCAGGGCCACAGATACAAATATGCCTACATATTTCCTAAATATCCTAGTTTTCTGAATATATATAATAATTATTTAGATTATATATTTCCAATGTATAGATATGTATCTATATACATATATTTCTGATTAAGTTGGAAGTGCCTCATATAGGAGGGACTTCAACTTTTCTTAGTGTCATAACTTTACCAATTATTAATGCAAAGAACAAACGAGAACATGACTCTGAATCAAAGTATGGGCTTCCTTTTGTTAGATTATCTGATAGAATGTATTTTGCTAATAATTTTTTGTAAATATGGGGATTCCATGAAGAAAAACATTTAAAATTAACAACCAACATTGCACTTCATTCTAGTCTGGCAAGAATTCATTTGCTTTGAAGACTCTGGTATACAACATTACTTGCTCATAGTGCTGTCAATACTAAAAGCTAGTTTTCTCCATATAGATCATCATAGCAGCCTCTGCTCTCTGAATGAGTGAGCATATGAAATTAAACTGATTTGCTATCTCAGTAACAAAGGGAATTACACTGATGATCAGATACAAGAAAATAATCATTGTAAATAATTAATATTATTCTGTAATCCCATTTATTGCAATACAACTCACATAAGAAGCATAGAAATCAGAAAGAAGGATTTAAGATAAATGCATTGAGCCTATGTTCACTGTTGTCTAAAAACAGAAGAAATTTAAATTAAAATTTTAGAACATATAAGTTTTATTCAGAGGTCAGATATGATTATCTATATACATATTTTCACAGGTTTCTTATATAATAGAAGCAATAGGAAAGTATAATAAGAGACATCATTCTATAAAAGTAATATGTATATAAATATTCCAGAATCAAATTTAATAGTAAGTACAGAGAATTTTTGTAAAGATGGCAGTATAATTTTTACAAACTAGTGCTACAATAAGAGTCATGTAAAGACAGAGAAATGGCATAATTTGTATAAGAATACACAAGATTATAAAGTGGTCTCTACAGTTTACCACAGATGTAACTCAATTCAAACAAAATCTTAACATTTATCATTAAGATAATATAAACATATTCTAAAATTCTAAATATGTTTTTCACAGTATGGAAAATTTTATGACTGAAGATCCACAGACACAGGCAAACTGATTTTGTGCACAGTTTGAAGAATTATGACTGGAGATAAAGTGTAATGAACAGCGGATCTTAGGGAAGCCCAGCTACTCCTATTCCTTTCTGTCCCCTAATATCTTTCTTTTTCTCTGAGTATCATAAGTCCCTCTGAAAAGATGGATTAATAATCTATATTAGAAGAAATTAGGAGAATTCTTTTATAGACTGCTTCTGGGGTGGAGTATAGAGAGTCAAAGAGAAATGTCTGCTTTTGCTACATTTTCTCATGTCTAGGTGGTATATTTTGGGTGAACTCTACTTAACTCCATTGCTCTACAATCTGAAACTCTCTCAAGATGACTTATTGTCCATAAACTCAATAGTGCATGGTCTGCTAACCCGTTGAACTGCTCTTTCTGGGTCTGTCCTAGTTATGTCAGCCCCTCTGAGGGGTAAGGATAAAACCACAGATGGGTATCCCCTGAAGTTGGTCCTCTGTGTGGAGTGATTGGCAAGGTATTTAATAAGAGATGTTTGAACTAATGTAATAAAAAAAATTAATGCTCACAACAAACAGCCTTTGGGTCTAGGGAAAGTTAATCAAGAAAATCTGTAGATCCAATTCTGTAACAGCTTTGAGTAAGAAAGGTGGGAGACATGACAGTCTTACAGATAGTCCTCATTTGCAATGGTGATCTGATGTTCCAGCAGGTTTTCTGAGTTCCTCATGTGGCAAAAGATCACTGAAGCTGCTGTGATTTCTTTAAAATCTTTATATAGGCTTAATTTAAAAATTACTATGTACAGGCACTGACAGGTCATTTATACCACTGTATTCGTGTGTACTTACTGTGTATGAACTTATAGACTCCATAGAGAAGTTCTCAGGGATAAGACCATTATTTATCTCAACTTCATAGGTAAGAACCCCGACATACAGACTTGCCTAAGGTCAAGGGTGGTAAGGCTTGCTAATGTTTGGCCATGACAACACCTGTAGGAAAAATAAATGTTTTGATAGATTGCCTTTTAATAACTCCCACTTATTTACAACTATTTAAGGTGGCCTTGCCCATATTGAGCAATTCATTCTCAAATATCAGATACATTGTAAGAAAATATTATGATTTTATTTTATGTAAATATCATAATAATTCCAAAGCATGAAACATTAAAAGAAAGAGAAAGATGTTTAGTGGTCCTTTGTAAATATATAGATTCAAAAATACTAAATATAAACAAAATTTAAAAACTAAATGTGAGCTGGTATGACAACTCTGGTCTTTATTTGGGCAGAGCCAGACTGCGTGTGAAGGATACAACATCTAAGTTTACCTGCCTGCACTTATATTTTTTAAAATTCCTTTTCCTGCCACAAAACTTGGTAAGGTTGGATGGGTTGGAAATCCCTGAATCTCATACCAGAGGAGGGTAGGAGCTTCATCTACTCTGACCAGGCCCCTCTCATGTGACCACACTCCCTACATACAAACATGAAGATCAGAGCAGAGTTCTCCATACTAATGAACTATCTAGATGACCCTGAGGGTTTAGCTAATAAGCTTCCCTTCTCGGACATTCCTTCCTGAAAAATGTACTTAATCTCTGGTCCACCCTGAGGAGGTGGTGTGTACCCATTCTCTACAACGAACCATAAATAAACAGCTTGGAACCAAAGACTGTCTTTCATCAAGAACTGCTGTGGGGAGCATGGAGAAAGCCTTTGTCTACAGAGCCACTGTCTAAGCCTTCTATAGAAGGACCCTCTGTGCTCCCAGACAATCGCTGCTAAGCTAAGGACAAATCACCAGTGAGCTAAACCAGAGTTCCCTGTATGCCCTCCCTGTCCCAGGGCTCATCCTCAGCCCGATGGCATCCTTTGTTCCCAACTCCTCTTTGACTTTCAGCAGAGTCTGGGAATCCAGAAGTTTGTGAACATCCCACCCCAGGCTTCTTCCCCAGGTCTGTGGGCTTTCTCTGTTCTGGACTCTATGTTGTTTCCAGAGGCAGCTGGATGTCCGGGAGTCAGGGAGTCCCAGCTTTGGCCTCAGACTATGTTGTTTCCTACTCAGGCTGAGGCCTCCATGGTAGCCTGCATTCTCCCACCCACTGAGAAGTGCATTGGTTCTTCTCGGAAGCCAGCACCCAATGACAGTGGAGGGCAAATGCAGTCTAGCATCTCTCATTTCACCTGCCCAAGTGTTGTTCCCATAGCCCAGTAGTGATGTGGAACAAGGGACCACAGTTCCCTATCTCTTTCTCCTCCTCCTATGATATTTAGTCCATTTTTTTCCTGAATAAAGATGTGGAGAGAGAATAATGGTACCAATGTGATATTGTGAGAACTCTGGGTTTGATACGAAACTCAAATAAACTTAGATAATTAATTATACCTACTTAGGTTCATTATGAAATGATATTTTTCTTTTATTGGGTATTTTCTTTATTTACATTTCAAATGTTACCCCTTTCCCAGTTTCCCCCCCCCCCAGAAATCCTCTATCCCATCTCCCCTCCCCCTGTTTCTATGAAGGTATTCCCCCAGCCAGCCACCCACTCCTGCCTCCCGACCCTGGCATTCCCCTACACTGGGGCACTGGGCCTTCACAGGACCAAGGGCCTCTCCTCCCATTGATGCCCCCACAAGGTCATCCTTTGCTACATATGCAGCTGGAGCCATGGGTCCCTCCATGTGTACTCTTTGCTTGGTAGTTTAGTCCCTGGGAGCGCCGGGGGGTCTGGTTGGTTGGGGTTGCAATCTCTTTCAGCTCTTTCCATCCTTTCTCTAACTCCTCCACTGGGGACCCTGGGCTCAGTCCAATGGTTGGCTGCAAGCATCTGCCGATTTTTTATTGTTGTTATTCTACATTATTTATGTTATTAGGTATAATAATAAAACTAAAATATAAGTGATTTACACAAGTTTTCCTATTCCCTTGTGTGCTAAATATCTTCTAAAAAATTACCTCAAAGTAACTCAGGTGTGGTGACACATGCCTGTATTTCCAGAATTCCAGAGGTACAGACAGGGGTATTGTAAGAACAAAAATCAAGGCCATCTGTGGCTACAAACTAACTTGAGGCAATACTGAGGCTCAATACATGAGGCTATATCTCAAACAACAACAAAATGAAAGCTAAAAGGAGATGTTTGTGGAAGTAACTTATTTTATACAGTGATTACAGGTTATAGTCCTGGAAGACAGAGAAGTAAACAGTGGAACTAGCCATTTGTCAAGAGATGGCATTATGGGAATCTCAGGTACCACCTTATTTGAACTTTTCTCATATTGTATAGAATGTATTTTAGACTTGTTCACTTAGGAAAATAAAAAAAAAAAAAAAGAAGAAGAAGAAAGGCCATGCCTACTTATTAACTAGACCTCATAGCTCCAGGATTGTCCAAGAGGAAATTAATGTCTTTGACTCAGAAGAAACACATAGGTAAGTGTTAGGTATAATCCCCATTGCAATCCCTGAAAATCTCCAGAGGAAAAAAAATAAAAACATACATGTATAAAATTGGCTGCCATTCATGGCTGGAATAGAAGGTGGGCCAAGATTAAGTAGTCTGTACTTTAAATAGTGATCCCTCTAGTATTATTTCTCCTTTTATTTCTTCATATAGTACTCATCATACAGAAAATAATTATTACAGTAATTTTTAACATATTATTCAGCAGGCACTGTGATAGATGATGAAATATAAAGGTGACTAAACTACAGCTTCTACATGTGAATAGTTTATAGTTGATTATGGACAACAGACGAGAAGAAAAATTATAGTAGAATGGGATGAGCACTGTAGTAATTATGGAGGTCTGCGCGCTAGGTTCAGGAGAGGGAATGCAGAGCGACAATTAACTAGACCGGTGGACAACTCTCTTCATAAGATTAACTGTGTGCTAATATTTCATATCTCAGCATGCTTATCATTTTGTCCATAATATTTGAGTCTTTGAAAATGTAGATTAAAATGACACCATTTTCAGCCATTTTAAAAAGCATAAAACTTTACAAGAATCACCTTTACCTGACACATCTATTCTTTAATGTATAGAAAACATAGATTTTACAATTTTCATATTAAATTCCTTTTTAAGTATAATGATATTCATTTTCCAATTATGGGAATTTCAAGAGAAAGAAAAGTTTTCTTATCTGCTTCACATTTTAGTGATGTTAACTAATCAATATCACCTTTAAAATCAGGTTGTGAGTACTACCTATGAGTCCAGGCTCTAGCTTTTAAATTTTCTGTATGCTATAAATATTTCAAACCTACAATAATGGTCCTATTGAAAGTCAAACCTGAAAATAGCATAAGAGTTTCAAAATAGCATATTTGTTATCAAAATGGACACCCATGAGTATACATTATAGATTACAAAAATAATACAATGAGAATTGGGGTTGAAACTAGCCATTAATAACTAGATATTAAAACTGTAAAGTCAGGACTGAAGAGCTAGCTCCATAATTTATTGCTCTTGCTAAGAAACCTACTTTGGTTTTCAATACCCACACTGGGCAGTTAAAAACTCTCTGTAACTCCAACTCCAGGGAGCCCACAAACTCTTCTGGACTTCATGAACGCTTGTAATCACATGCATAGTGCATGGATATAGACTCTCAAAGAACTTATACAAATATTATCTTCAAAAAATAAAAAGTCATTATATTATCAGTTGTAAAACATTTTCTTCCTTGTAAATAGTACAATACATTTAGGTCACTTTCAAACTCACAGTAAGTCTTAATGTACAAGAAGAATCACAGGCATGTATATATATTAGAGACATTAAATTGAATCATGTATAGTCATTCTGAAAACGTATTGGAGCTTTTCTAGAATAACAACACAGACATCAGTGGTCTTGCAAAATACCAAATGGTATATTTCCCAGCTCATCAACTGGATTAACATTTAGACGATTCCATCTTTCATGTGGCTTTGCCCTGTAACCACCTGTGGTCACAGTCGTCTCCTGGCATAAGCATCTATAATACTACACTAAGTAGGCTGCTTAAGGAAGGCTGACAGACAGAGCTCAAAAACCAGGACTGCAAGATCCTCAACTAAAACTCACGGAGATACATATGAATATTAGATATAAGTACACCCACACCTTATTGTCCTATTTCTGCTACTCTTGTACTTCAAACCATGTGTTCACAAAGGAAAGATTAAAGAGATGGTGTCTTGAAGCAGGAACTTGGAGTTTGCACACCTACCCTGAAATGAGTGTAGAAATAGCTCCAAAATATTGGCTAATATCAGCTTGCATTGCCTTGATTCTGTTTATTCTCTCCATACAGAAAAGTCACTTTTAAGAAAGCAGATTCATATGTTGACGTCTTACTCCTTCTCATTGTTGTTGAGGAAATCTGTAGTTAATAAGATCTGGGCTCCTTAAGCTTACTTCCTATTACTCCCTTTCATTCACAAATACATTTTGAAATTCAAACACAAAAAGCAGGTGTTTGCATTCTTGTTGTCTCTTCTCAGAGTGCTCAGTTTAAAAGGAGCATCACATATTCTCCCATCATGCATTCAGACTGCTTTTAGCACTGTGCCTTTCGGGAAACACCCCCTAAAATAACAGCCTCATTTCCACCTGCTCTGCCTTTTCCTGTTTAACACTGTACATCACTTATCTAGCATAACCCATGTGCATTTACTTTGAGGCTGTCTTCTTTGGTCTCATGGAATTGAGCATGACTTGACAGTATTAACTTCATCTGTTATATCCAAAGCTAACATTACTGTTAGTATGTATAATGTTTCTAAATTGTTAACACTCAGTAGTTGATTAATTACTGGGATTACTGGGAGGAAGAGGAAGGGAGGAAAGGAGGGAGGGTAGAGAGGGAGGGAGGGAGGGAGGGAGAGAGAGAGAGAGAGAGAGAGAGAGAGAGAGAGAGAGAGAGAGAGAGAGAGAAGGCAGGCAGGAAGGTAGAGCAGACTGACATAGTTGCCTTTTTTTTTTTCTTTTAGGACTGTGAATAAGCCCATAGCCCCATTGTTCATAAACAATGTCACAAGTTTCATGAAAACCCCACCAACAGCAAATGCGTTTTGCCAAATTCCAGTGTGGGTTCTATTGGTCAAAACTATTAAAATTTTTTCAAGAAATGGGAGATTTTATTGAAGGATAACTAAAGAATTCTACCAATATGTTTAGAAACAGCCATATTATGACTTCAGAATACTTTGAACCTCTTCCTGGACCACTGAATGTTTGATGCTAAGTGGAACACAGTAAAACTCAACTTTATAGAGTTTTCTAGACTCACAGAGTTGTATCCAACTGGAACAATGCTGGTGATTAGAAATCCATTCATCACACTATATAGGGCACTGACAGGAAAATGCCCTTGATTGCAA
This sequence comes from Uromys caudimaculatus, assembly GCA_028551405.1. Taxonomy (NCBI): domain Eukaryota; kingdom Metazoa; phylum Chordata; class Mammalia; order Rodentia; family Muridae; genus Uromys; species Uromys caudimaculatus. The sequence continues at coordinate 58,971,283 of CM052709.1, read as the reverse complement.
CAGCTTTTACATTTCCTCCCAGAATGCTGCAGTTCAGAAGGCTCAGGTTTCCACATCAGTAAACATTCTGTCAGGAAGACAGAAATGGAATTCCTCATTCTGGACACAGTACTTTATGCTCTGAAAGAAAAACTATTTTTTAATACTATAACAGCTTGTACCCAAAATAACTCTGAAGAGGAAATGTTGGAATTAGAAGGATACTTGGTATGTATATAGGGCTCAGTTCAATATTAAAGTCTTCATCTAACTCCCCCTAGAGGATGAATTGGTTATTATAGAATAATGATCTGAAAATCTGGATTTCTTTCATTATCAGTGCAATTTCTAATACCCAACTGACAGCAAAGATACTGTCTCTACCCATGGTGTAAAATCTATGTTCTAGAATCAGCTAAATAAATAGTCATGAGCATAGGGGATCAGACACTTGGATTTTTGTGGTATACATTTTGGGGGTCCAGCTGTTTTTCCCTGTCCACTGCTTCCTCCCTCTCAGAGTGTCCAGATTCCATTGCATACCTGGCTAGAAGAATGAAGGATATCACAGGCCAGCTGGGAGTGAGTTGGCTGGGCAAGGCACGTCTCCAAGGATCTTAGTGTTACAGTTCTTTTAGACAAATGTCTTTTCCAATGGTCTTCAATGAAACAGCTCTCTTAGATGATCTTAGCTTGGATACATACCTTTATTCGGGGTGGGCTTGTACTCATACACTTTATTTGGGGTGAACCAAGGGTGTATATGGACTTTGGAGAGTGGGAAGGAGTTTTCAATATAAATGAAAATCAGTGGCTAGAGTTTTAAAGATCTGTGGGTACCCCGTTTGCATGGAGAGGCATTCCAGGAATCCCAGGTACTTTCTGGACCAGTTCTTATCAGGAAAAGAAGTTTGAAAGTCTGTCAAGAACTACTCAACCTTCACTAAGTAGAGGGCGTGAGCAGTCAAGATTCCAGACAAGGTCAGAAAAGGGGAAGCCCTGAAGGTAAAGTGAATCTTCCGTTTTTGCACCAAGCTCAGATCCGCTATCAGATCATGGTAGACTTAAACTTTAATTAGCAGGATTTCCCCACAGATTTTCATATGGATCCTAAGTCTCCCAATTATTCCAGATTGCTATATGAGGGGTGCTAATATTGCTTAGCCTGAAAAACTCATTGAAAGATTTCAATCTTGAAGGATGGTCAGGGCGATAATACTAGATAACGTGTATGACTGTACCTGGCTACGTACTTCCAGTGAATACCTTTGCCATCATTTTACACTTCTAAATTATTTCATGGAGCCAGAAAGGTTACAAACTAACTTGAAATGGAGCACCTGGAGCTCCTATTACATTCTCGGGTCAACATTGGAGATGTGCTTTCTCTACTGATGTTTTCTGCACTAATTGTTCATACAGAATCACGGTCTGCTAACATGATACATGATAAATGCTTGTTCAGACAATCTAGCCGTAATACAGTTACTTTGTGTCAGACTCGTACCAAAACATATATGAAATCATTTGAAAAGGTCTGTGATGCAGTTCATTATCTTTATTGCAAAAATATTTAAGCTCTACAATATAATATTCTCTCTTACATCTCTCATTTTGGAAATGCTTCCAGAGAGTGTGAAGCTGTGAAGCTCTGGTAGTCCCTTTTTTTCAATTTGCTTTGCAGCAGTCAAATAGAATGGTTGAAGGATAGTTAGCACTCAGGTATGCATGGCTAATTCAGGACTCTGTGAACTCTTCTGGCTTCTTTTCAGAAGTCTTCTTACATTGGTTTAGACTGCTTGCTCTACAGCATAGCCTTTCCATATAAGCAAAACAGATGTTGAACAGCTGCCTCATGGTGAGGAGGCCAGCAGCTAAATGCCACATATATTCTTAGAAAGTCATTGTTCTCATTCCTCGTTTTTCTCCTTGAAGGAGAGTTGTACTAGGTATGGCAAAAATAATTTCAAATTTGAGCCTCTGTTCCATTTTACATTAACCCTAAATATGAGAGCTTCAAGTGCCCTGATGCTTTGTCAACTTAGCCTCAGTTCATTTCCCCCCTGTGTACTGGTTCATATACTTTCCCTGACCAAAGAATCTATTACCTTTGAGATCTCTATCCTGAATAGTCATAGTGATAGCTTAGCTTGACTGATATAAAAGGCTGTTCATACTTATATTATCTACAGAGATATTATGCATATTTTAAGAACATAGTTTGAATGCATTTATGCTTTATATACATTTATGTTCTGTCCAATAAAATGTTGAAGAACAACTCTGAGCTTCCATCTTATACCCATCAGAATGGCTAAGATCAAAAACTCAAGAGATAGCACATGCTGGTGAGGATGTGGAGCTAGAAAAGCACTTCTTTATTGCTGTGGGAGTACAACTTGTACAACCACTTTGGAAATCAATTTGATGGTTTCTTAGAAAACTGGAAATAGCTCTACCTCAAGACCCAGGTATGCCCCTCCTGGGCATATACCCAAAAGATGCTCCAACATCCCACAAAGACACTTGCTCAACTATGTTCATAGAAGTTTTATTCATAATAGCCAGAAACTGGAAACAACCTAGATGTCCCTCAGCTGAAGAATGGATAAAGAAAATGTGGTCCATCTATACAATGGAATACTATTCAGCTATTAAAAAACAAGGACATCATGAATTTTTCAGCCAAATGAATAGAACTTGAGAATAGTAAGGTAACCAAGTCCTAAAAGGGTATACATGGTATTCACTTATAAGAAATTAGCCATAAAATACAGATACCAGGCTACACTCCACAGACACAAAGAAGCTAAACAAGAAGGAAGCCACAGGAGGTGGGATGGGGAGGGAAATGGGCAGGGTTCAGGATCAGGTGTGGGGAAGGACAGGAGAGAAGGCTAAATGGCTATAAAAATGAATGGAAATCTGCAACTAAGGGGAATGAGGAGGTGGGGGACATGTCCAGGATGAGACAGACACCTGGGGTAAATAAGGCAGGGGTGACCTTAGCAGTGACTCACAACATTGGAGATATGGAACATGAAGAGGTCACCTCCAGTAGCAAGGCAGGAACCTCAGTGGAGCCACAGAGACACCAGTCCACCCACAAACTATCAACCCCAAATTTATCCTGTCAACAAGAAATGTAGGGACAGAGGATGGAGCAGAGACTGAGGGAATGGCCAACCAGTAAGAGGACCAACTAGAACACATCCTATGGGCAAGCACCAATCCCTGACCCTATTAATGATATTCTGTTATACATGCAAACAGGAGCATGTTGTCCTCTCAGAGGCTCCACCCAGCACCTGACTCAGACAGATATAGACACCCACGGTGTCAGTCAGATACAGACAGCCAAACAGTGAATGGAGCTTGGGAACTCTTATGGAAGAATAGGAGGAAGGACTGAGGCCCTGAAGGTAATAGGAACTCCACAGGAAGACCAACAGAGTTAACTAACCTGTACCCTTGGAGTACAGGTTAGTTAACTCTCAGAGTCTGAACCACCAACCAAAGAACATACACAGGCTAGACCTGGGCCTTCTTGCACATATGTAGCCAATGTGCAGCTTGGTCTTCATACGGGTATTGAACAAATGGAGTGTAGGCTATCCCAAAAGCTGTTGCCTGTATGTAGGATATATTCTTCTAGCTGGGCTGCCTTGTCTGGCCTCAGTGGGAGAGGAAGCACCTAGTCTCACAGAGACTTGAAGTACCAGGGTAGGGAGATACCCAGGGGGACCCTCACCCTATCAGAGGAGGATTGTGGGGGCAGGGGTGACCAGGAGCGGGCCAGTGAGCATGCTGTAAAGTGAATAGGTAAAAAAAAATAAAATAAATTTCAATTTTAAAAAATGTTGAATTACAACCAACGAATCAATTATAAGCTAAAGTCCAGTTCCAAATGGTCAGCCCTGAGAACATTTACACCAGTAAAATTATACAGACTCTCTTTCTCTCTCTCTCTCTCTCTCTCTCTCTCTGTGTGTGTGTGTGTGTGTGTGTGTGTGTGTGTGTGTGTGTGTGTGTGTATGCAATAACAGTGAAAAAAGAGACCACAAATTAGAAGGTGAGTGCAGAGGGTTAGGGTTACATGGGAAGTTTTGGAGAAAGAACAAACAAGGGAGAATGTTGTAGTTATAATCTCAAAAGTAAAATGTCAAAATTGTTTGTTTAAATTATGCAGTAGATATGATTTGACAGCTTGGAAATGGAGCTCTTGCAAACACCTCTTATGCAGTGTAGATGGAGAGGTGGGCACAGAATTAGTGGGGCTCAATAGTTTTGCACATATATGGATTATATATTATATAAAAATATAATAAATACAAAACAAAATACATAAACATTAACAAAATCTCTCATATACACATGCTTTTGTTCTCTTTCCCCTTTACACATATTCTCTCTCTCTCTCTCTCTCTCTCTCTCTCTCTCTCTCTCTCTCTCTCTCTCTCTCTGTGTGTGTGTGTGTGTGTGCATGTGTGTGTGTGTGTGTGTGTATTTTTCTAAGTCCCTTTGGTCGTGTGCACACTTATTCCACCTTTTACTCTTTCCTGGAAATTCCAGATATTTATTGAAATACCATTCAAAGTAAAGTGCAGTCAGTCATCTACTTCCATTGCTCAATGAAATCCTCCCTGAAAGAAAAATTGAGTGCTAGACATAGTTTGGCAGTTTGGAAAATGGAGTTCTTGCAAACACCTATTAGTAACATATGCCACCTCTGAACAGCAGCAACTCTCATGTCATCTGTAGTCTACAATGAGAGAGATTGATTGCTATCTGGCTGCTTTCAAACCGGGTAAGTAAGAATGGAGAGGTTCTTTTTATTCTTTTCCCTAGTCAAAATTATCCATCATACTTCTTTGTTTGATATAATCAAACATTAAGCTGTGAGTCACCAGCAAGGCTTTGAAACTGCTATGTATACTCTCTAGTATAAGAACTGAATGCCAAAGAATGACTGTATGCTGAAATTTTAGCTTGAGTTATATTCCAGTTGAAACTGATTGCCCAGGAACCACTTTGACTTAAGGATAACTTGTTGAGATCGCAATTTCTATTCATCTACATATTTTTTTTTCTGCCTCAGGTCAACAAGGAGATTGTATCTAACTAAGCTACTACTGCACTGCTTCCATTCACAATTGAATTAGAGGTCGTCAGTAATACACTGAAAAGTTAATCAGGGGGAGAGGCCCCAGTAAAGGGGAATGACAAGGTGGGAATATGGGAGTGGGCAGGTGGGTGGGTGGGAGGTGGAATTCCCTCATAGAGATGGGGGAGGGGGAGGGGATAGGTGGTCTCCAAAGAGGAGACCTAGAAAGGGGGAAACATTGGAAATGTAAATAAAGTATCAAAAAATAAAAATAAAAAAATAGCAAAGAAAAAAAAAAAGAAAAGTTAAATAAATAAAACAAGACTGGGGAAACATTTACAACAAGATCCAAAATATAAAGGATATATATGTATATATATATATACACATATATACATATATATACACACACGCATATATACATATACATATATATGTGTGTATATATACATACATATATGTGTGTGTGTTTGTGTGCATATATATATATATATGAGATAATATATGACATAAATTTTGACTAGTATGAATTATATATTTTATTGAGAAGTGTTATTTTATTTTAAATCTCTAATAGTGGAGATTGTCTAATTTGTACAGAGCTGACAGCTGGACACTTCAACAGAATGGAAACAGAGCAAACATAAATAAAGCTTATGATAGTTTTATCACTGCAGATAAGCAGATAACGGAAAAAATATTATTAAGACACTTGGTTTTCCACTTAGAAATCAAGAAGGGCAAAACTGTATCTCACACTTAGTGTGAGAATTGACCCCGGCTCCACTAAAGGAGAACAGTGAAAGAGAATTTTCAAGAGAATATTTAGAGAAACAAATTTCATAATGAAAATGAGTTTGCTTACTAAAATCTAACATGTAAAGAGAAAAATAGAAGCTGAAAGAAAATATCCATAATACGGATAGCCTAAAAGGATCCACATCTTTTGAGTCAACTATAAGAAGGTGGGTATCTAAAGTCGGGCAGAGCTCTGAGTATTTCACAGAAGCTCCAAGAGATAATCCCCAAAAGGTTCTCAGACTCATAACTCAGTAGGGAAATGTAAACAAAATGAAACCATGTCAATACATCATTACACAAAGAGTTCAAAATATCCACAACGTTGGACATGGATGAGGAACAAGACTCTCCAAATATACATCCAGGAGAAGAACAAATTGACAGCCTCTGGAAGGCAGCTTGGTATAACAAGAAAACCTCAGATCATGCATGTTCTACCATTCCTCGGTATACTTACCTGCCTTAAGCTGCCACATCGATTCCAGGTCTTGTGTTAGGGCATCAATTGCTCTTAACCACTGCGTCAGCTCTCTAACCTCATCCTGTTCTTGTTATTCTTCCTCTGAGTTAGAAGTTATAATGATCTATCTGAAAGCGAATTTAGTGCCTTTCTAGTCTTTTTCACTTGGATAAGTGATTTACCTTGTGGATCACATAAATAAATTGTATCAATTGCTATAAAGTCTAAGAACATTATTTTTCTTATAAAAATTATTCACTAGTGAATATTAAACATATTTAATAACAATGTGTTCTAATTCAATTTATACTTTACCCTGATAGTAGTTTTCCATTGCCCTAAATAAATCTGACAAAGAAAAGGGTTTCTGTGTTAATTTAAATCAAATTAAGGGATGAATTTAGATAAAGCCAACTCTGTCAGAGAAGGTCATTTGAACCAATAAATATTTATTAATAACATATGGCCATTACAGAGACTTGTCCAGAAGGCAAGAGGAAACCATCTTCTAAATGAGCACAGTAAAAGGCACTGTTGGCAAAAATTCACCACATGTTATTTCACTTAAACGTCAAATCACTACCATAAACTGTAATCCATAATCATTTAGGTTGTGTTAGGCTAGAGTCAGTCAATAGCAAACAGCTTGAAAGGAAACTGTGACCAAACTCTACAACAGGGCATCTTTCTCTTGGAAAACATGATTTTATAAAGAGAAGCTTTGCCGGGTGTAGTGGCTGTTACCTTTAATATCGGCACTCAGAATGCACAGGTAGGTGGATCTCTGTGAGTTTGTGGCCAGCCTATTCTACAATGTAAGTTCCAGGGCTACAGAGTGAGACTTTGTCAGACAGACAGACAGGCAGGCAGACAGACACAGAGACAGACACAGACACAGTGAGATAGAGATAGTGACAGAGAAGCAGAGAGACAGGCAAACAGAGAGAGAGAGAGAGAGAGAGAGAGAGAGAGAGAGATTTCCAGTGAAGGAACAGAGAAAGGGGTGGTGTGTTTGGAATAACCACAAGCATGTGCATTCTGAAGAACAGCAAATCAAACGCTTTGACCTGTTGATCTGAGCATGACACAGAAACCTTGCCCTTCTCAGACATAGGATTGCTGACCCGGATGACTTCCCGGCTTAGGCAAGCAACTCCCCAAATGTGCTGCAGACACTGCAGGCAATTGTTTTGCAGATAGAATCATTCCAATCTGAAGTTTCTGTTGTATTTGGTTTTTTGGTTTTGTTTTTTTTTTCCTCTGAGATAAGGATGTGACATTTACCTTTTTACCTGCCTAGTCATCTTGAGGAAGTGAGAAGGAAGATGTGTGTGTGTGTGTGTGTGTGTGTGTGTGTGTGTGTGTGTGTGTGCATATGTGTGCGCACTTGCATATTTTTATAGAGTAGCAGAGATATTCAACACTTTCTCACATAAAAATTACAAATGCATCAGAGTATATTTCTTCTCTACATTCTCCTTGATGTCGGAACTTAAAAAGCATATTACTCCAACACATATTTTTAGCTTTATTTATTTTATTTACTAATAAAAGACTATCTTCATAACCTATATTCTTAGACCAATCTATTTTGGAGCTCAGGAAAAAATAATTACAACTTTCTCTCCACTATTTTTTTCCTAAGGAGGCACCGTATCTTAGGGCATACACAAGGGAAGAGGGTGATCTGTGTGCTTACATTACAGTGGCAGCTACTTAACTTCTTTACATCCTGCTTCTGAGTGATTTTCAAATACCTCTCAAGCCTGACACTCTATGTAGACAGCAAGTCACATTGTAATAAATAATCCTTGCGTGGTGTAAAATAGTAAGAATAAAACCATGTTTGAAAAGTCAAAACTGGTTAAGCCAAAGCACCTCAGAATAACACTGAAGACACAAGAACAACATGACTGATTTAGAAGCTAAGGGCCCCTAGCCCTGTGTTAATTTTCACTTATATCCACTTCAATTTTTCCCAACAAATGTTGAGAAGAAAATTTAGCACCTCGATTGTGGCATCACCCATTGACAGGAAGATATCTGTCCTATGAGCAATCAAACTCGTGAAGAAACAACCTGATGAAAGAGTACACACTTTTATAGATGGCTCAGCCTCACCCTGTAGAGATTGGGGACATTTCTGAGTGGATGTGCATTACTGACATGGGTCTGACCAGATCAAAGACCCAGTGTCCCAGACTCACGGGCGGTTGGCAAAGCCTTCCAACCCAGGTTGGGCTGAGAGGAGTGGTAAAACCTCCCATTTCCATTGTCCAAGTGCATATGCTGATAGTATATGCATAAAATGTCTACTGTAGCTTTCTCCCTCACACCCTCGTGTACAGCAAACATGAAGACTGCTTCCCAGCCAAGATTAGCTAAACTTAGCTCCTTTTTCAGATGCATAGAATAACTCCATTTCCTAGATCAGCTGTATCCAACAACCCTGCCTCGCTGTTCACCTGTATATAATAAACATTCTGACCTTCTGGGTTGTTACAGCTATTTCCTCGGAAAGTATAGTCCACCCAATCCCAGCCTTTCTGCTTGTTCATGTGTCTATTGCTGTTGTTGTTGTTGTTGTTGTTGTTGTTGTTGTTGTTGTTGTTGTTGTTTTATTCCCCTACCATTCCAGCTAGGTCAAACCTGAAAGCTGTGCTAGATGAGGTATCATCCACTCTGAACGAACATTCAGTTTTAAAATATAATTCTTATAATACTTTTAGATGCTTTTCTTTTTTAAGACATAATTTCCTATCCCAATATCTATTGAAAGAGAATATTTTTGTTCATATGCACTTACAGTTCTGAATACTACAATACATAGCTATGCACAGATGAAAATCATTCTTAATTAAAGTGACTTAGGTGCTACATTGTTTTAACAAAATGAATTAGACTATATGACATTTCAAGCTCATTTACCTACTCTAAAGTGGGCTGAAGTAAAAACTTTGGGTGTCTTTGAAAACTCAGTTGTGTCATGTGATGTTTTTACTAAAAGCTGTCTTGTGAGAGGGCACATGATGTTTGGAAAACATCTCAGTAAAACCCCACAGACAGTGAAAGGACACTCTTAGATGGCTATGCCATGCCTTGCTTTGCTGGTCTTCACTAGCCATGCAGTGTTTCACTGGTCTTCACTGATCTTCGTTTGTCTTGACTTCATAGAGAGAAAAGTGCAAAGGAACTTCCTGTGGTATTCTAGCTGATTCTGGCTGCTTTAGCTGACTCGAACTGATTCGAAGGACCTTGCTCATTCTGCTGAATCTTGCCACCACTCCTGATTCAAGTTTGGTGTTTGTTATTAGACTGGACTGCTGGTATCCTGACAACAAATAGTAGAATTGCCCCCAAGGAATTACTTCTAAACAGGTCCACAACCCCCTTTTATATTAATAGTCTTCCTCTGCTATTTTTGATTGTAGGATAGAAAGGAGGTTGAAGTGTTTAAGAACCCTAAATGAAGTACGTTTTAAAAAAATCTAAGCCTACAGTGGTCCAAGCAGACTTCACTCAGATAGAAAGGTGACAGATATAAAAGCTGTATACAGGAACTGTGCACAGGATGACTTCCATGTTCATCCCTTTATCCTTGTAAAGAGTATAACCGAAAGCAAATAAACACAAGGCACTCATCTGTGTAGCAGATACCATAAAGAACACTTGGAATGAGTCTTCATAAAGGGAAAGGATTACAAATACTTTGTGAACCACACTCTCCTACTAAAGCTTAATAGTGTAGAGGGTGACTCCTCCCACATGCACAGCTCATAGACTTAGAGAACATTACATGAATATGTCACTATGATATGGCAACCGCTTTCCAGGCACTGATGCCAGAATCTGCACTGCTTTATTTTGTCCCTCTGCTATCCTAACACAAAGTCTCTAGCTTACAGGAACAAAAGAAGAGAGAACACTGTACAGCATAGCACAATCGTCTTCAGAGACGTTTCAACCAGTCCTGGTGGGAGGAGATGCAGTGGCCCATGACCAAATATTAGGTAGGGCTTAGGGAATCCTTTGGAAGATGGGCACAAAAAAATTAGAGAAAAGAATAGATAGGAGGAAGAGGAGGAGGAGGAGGAGGAGGAGGAGGAGAGAGAGAGAGAGAGAGAGAGAGAGAGAGAGAGAGAGAGAGAGAGAGAGAGAGAATCCTAAAACAGATGTTACCTTTCCAGTATCTCACCACTCAGAACTAAGGGCACAGACCTGCCATACTGATGATGACTTGGAGAGAAGGAAAACAAGATAGAATTTCATGCAGTACCACGACCTTACTCCATCATAAGAATATTGCTCTTTGCCACCATCTCAGAATTGAGATAACACAGAGAATATTGAAGGCAGTGAGACAAAACTCCCGATTCCTTTCATGCACTACATTTCACTTGCATTGGGAATCAATGACATACGTTTGAATCAAGAATGAAGCTAAAGAGTTCTCCGGCACCTGAAATAGGAAGCATTTCTCTCCATAGACTTTACAGTAGGATAGAAAAGAAACTGCTTAGGAGTGATGTACTGTGTGGTGTATGCCATGAGCACCATGCATTGAACAATGTTACTTCTGTGAGTAATCTCACACCCAGGAATCTTCTGGGCTTCCTTTACACAGATAACCTTTTCACCCACTGAGGAAGACAGAGTAACTGCAGGCCAAATATAATATTAGATATCCATTGTTCCCCCAAATGGGAAATGGAAGATAGATTAACCAACTCCCTCAAGGAGAATGAAACAAAAGTTAAATGAAAGTACAAAGCAAACAGACAGAAAACTAAACTAAATCATTTCAAACAAGTCCACAAGGTCATGTCTTAAAAATGGTTTATTATTGCCACGGTTGTTGCCAGAGGGCTGCCAAGAAGAGAGTAAACTCTTCAAAGTAATCCAGTTAGAAGGTCAAAGAAGTTAGAAGCCTTTACACTCTTGTCACATTGAGGGATCATATTCATTATTGACACTTCAGTACTAAAACTGTAATTCCACATATGCTAGGGTTGATTCTTGTAGGTTATGGGCAGCTTTTCCTAATGGCTTATGGATTATGAGATCATCAGGCTCTGCTGAAAGAGCCTATTAAATTGAGCATTGGAAACCAAAGTCATTGTCCTTGTCCATGTAATTAGATTTGCCTGGGCACACAGGGAAAACACTTCCCGATAAAATCTTTTGTTTCCTGACACCTATCAAGGAAGATGCAAGTCTTAATCCTTTTCTGTCACTGGACCTCAAAGAATAAAGCAGTAAGTAGTAGTACACCACTAGGACTAGTAAGATACCTCATCAGGTAAGCCTACTTGATGCCAAGCCAAATGACCTGAATTAGATTCAGTGGTTCCACATGGAAAGGAAAAACATTGTTCAAGTCGTCTTTTGACCTCCACCTGTGTACTATGTCAGATGTGATCCCACACATTACATACATGCCCACCCACAAACACACACACATATATCACATACATACACACATACAAATACAGACACACACATACATACATCACACACGTACAAATACAAACATACACATACACACATAGCACAAATATATAAATGGAATTTCTTAAATGTAGTAATACCAAAATACAACAGAGTGCTGGTGTTTCTATTTGGGAATCAAAAATATTACCTGCTCTAGTGAGTCAAGGAGTCTTGTATGGGATTACAGAATAGAGTTTACAAAATTAGCCTAATACATAGTACTTAATGCGTGTCTGTGGTTTCCCTACCACCAACTATTAGAATGCACTCTCTCTGTGTGTGTGTGTGTGTGTGTGTGTGTGTATGTGTGTGCGTGCATGTGCGCACATGTGTGTCTTTGCCCTGAATGATTACATTAAAATAAATGCATAAGAGTAAAAAGTGTTAAATTTCTCTATTTGTGCTTCTCCAATATTAATCTGCAGACTATGCAACACTATATAATTATCATTACATGAAAGTGAATAATTTTGACTGCCTGTCTTTAAAAAGAGAACATCATTTTTCTCAAAGACACCTTGATAATAGATATCAGAATTCTCAGGTCAGGATTATATACATTATTCCATAAAACAGATCTGAAATAAATTACTCTTATTGGAAGTTGGGAATGGAAAAGGTGATCCAAACAATATAGAAAATCCTCTATTTCATCCAGGCACAACTGTACCATTAAAGACTTGAGAACACGATAAAATGCAGTCAAGCTTCTATTGGATCTCTGTGTTTGAATTGCCTTCACAATAAAAGCTCCTAGTTTGATTAGGTCTTACCTGTCAAAAAAGAAAATCTGAGATCAGATAGCTGCAGCCAGGAAAAGAGGTCACTCTACTGTGTTAGTTTTCATTGCCATGAAATTTGAGAAAATATTTTTGGTTTAACTCATGGTTTCAGAGATTCCAATCGTGGTTAACTGGTGTATCATTCCTTTGAGCCTCTTTAAATTTCCACTTTCTTTAAGTAATAACTTTAAAATCCAGAGCCCTCATGAGCCCATTTTCTTACCACAAACCCATAAGCTGACAAGGAGGTCTTTAACATAGGAGTCGACAGTGAGCATTTCCGACTCATACCATAATATAGATCAATAGCATTCCCAAAGGAATGGATAAGGTGAGTAAAACCATGACTTAATAATGTAAAATTGGTCTCTAGGTGCCGAACATCTGAATTCCTTTATCCTTGCTTGTGAAGCCTTGGATATATTTCTTGTGACCGTTCTAAAATGAGAAGTATAAGCCATGCTCTTAACACAAAATAAATTCACAGAAAACCTATTTCTTGAAAACTTCTGGGTATTTGTCTAATACACAAGGGACATAACAACCACGGAACATCATTTCATACAAGTAATGACCTATTGAACTGCCTAGTCATCATCTGAACATCGTGGCTATCTTACTACTTATCTGTCAGGATCCACAAGCCATGTACAAGTCTAAGCATGGTTGTTGGAAATAGCATAAAGATATATAACGTTTTACATTTTAATTCACTCTCTATTCCTTCACAGCTAACCATTCAGACAATGTCAAAATCTAAAGAAAGCTGTTCTTTGCTGAAACCCAGGAAACCCACGATCTCCCAGTGCAGATCAACTATTCCACAGCACGTGAATTTACTTTGTATTTCTTTCCTGTTTGATACTGGATAGGCTGGTTTGTCCAAAGTAAAACTGATGTATAACAACAGAGAAATGTGTTCTATTAAATCATAAAATAGTATGCTTGTTCTTGCACAAAACATCGGGATGGCAGAAAAATTGTTGCTTAAAGAGATCAAGTTTGTAGAAACGTTCTTGTGCTTGGTATGTAGCTTCGAATGAAACTCTGAATAGACAGAGGGCCTGAGAAATATCAAGGAAACGCAGCTATGAGCTTGGTAATTGGTATGATCTCACTTTTTTGAACAATGCACAGGAGTGGCTGTCTGCTGTACTTTGGCACCAAATCAGCAGGTGGTGCTTTTAACAGACACCTCTAGATTTCCATCTCAATATCAAATTATTGCATTGTGCAGTCAGTCTCATTCTGTCATAAAAAGCCATAACCAGAGATGTACATGTTATATAAAAATGTTAAATGATAATACTTATGATAAGTCCTTGAGCTTGTAAATCTAGGTGTCATAAGCAGACAAAAGATAGATACCCCTATAAAGTAGGTGAAATGTGTACACATGTTTTATATAAAACACTGGTTATTCTCAATTCTCCAAGAATTTGGTGAATGTAAATTAACATAGGGTTATTGTTATTTTTAAGTCAGGCTAATTATTTAATTTCCTTTAATTTACAACTAAGTGAAAACTCTCCTATATTATTTAACTTAAGAGAGAGACATGTGAATTACAAAACTATCTTTTTAGTTTGCAACCAACAATATGTCCTATATTTCTAGATTCTAAAAACTTTACACAAGCATGATCTTTAAGTTCCTTGAACAGCCTTTCATTTCATCAGAGTTAAGGTATTTTATTTTATGAGGCTGTTGTGAATGGAGTCATTTCCATGGTTTCTTTGTTCACATTTTGTCATTGTGTATAAGAAGGCTGCTGAGTTTTGTGTGTTAATTTTATATCCTGATACTTTTCTGAATGTGCTTACAGGTTGTAGGAAATTTGTGATGGAGTCTTTACGATTTATAGAATCATATCATCTACAAATAGGGACATTTTGACTTCTTCATTTCTTATTTGTATCTTGCTTTTTCTTTTTGAATCTTATAATACTAAGACCTCCACTATTATATTAAATAAGAGACAGAAGAGGTAGATGGCTTTGTCTTGTTCCTTATGTTAGTGGACTACTCAACCCAAGCCAAGACATTTACATCACACATCTTCTTCTTAAGGTTCAAGAATCATTGTAAAAGAGAATGTGGAAAGATTGTAAGAACCAGAGGCAGTGGAAAACTACAAGGAAATTCTGCTTTCAGGACATGGATGGGCAAGTGAGCATATGAATACACTGCAGTTAAGACAAGGTACACAAAACCTGTGCAAACTCAAGATAGACACAATTCCAGAATGGAGAAGGGATGTGGGCATGAAGTTCCATCCCATCTGTGAAGCTACTGGCAATTGATAGCTTCTGGGAGAGAATTTCATTTGAAAGTAAAGCTCCTGGTGGGCTGAACACCCTCCAGTGAAGGCCACACATTCAAGAATATATGGGCTGCAGAAATAGGACACTTTTTTTTTTAAGAGGGCACAATTGGGTGAATTAGGAAGGGAGGTGGGTCTGGGAAGAGTGATAAGAGTGGATACATACGATCCAAACACATTGAAGGAAAAATGACTTTAAATATTTTAAACATTAAAAAATTTACATCTGGAAAATATGTTTCTTACATTTGAAAGTATTCAACACACTGAACAACATTGTATGTGTGTATAATGATCTCTACAAGCAAAAGAGGAGGCCACCAAAATGTAAGGTCAGAGACAAGGTAATGCCAGTTCCAGGAAATAAGAGTATCAAGGTAGACAATCTTATCTAGGGAAGCATGGTAGTAGAGAGCCAGAGTGAAGGAAGGAGAGCAGTCCTAAGCTAGGGCAACACAATTCACAGTGTCCTCTCAAAACCAAGCCTACTTAACTGTTGCTACAAGGAAAGGATTACACTAATAATACATTGAGAAAATGCTATACATTTGTTCCTCCTGGTTAGGATTTTTTGGCATATCAAAGTTCTAAAAGTTACCACACTTATGATGTAATATTTTCCTACTTATATAATCACACTTTTCCTACCTCTAATATCTCATTCATCTCTCAAGAGATGCATTATGGCCCTCGGTTTGACAAATCCAGAAGGGTGATCAAATATGAGCATGGAAATGATGGTTCATATTCTCCTCTACACCACATTTTATCCAAGTAATTTTCAGACTGTTTTACTAATTTGTGTAACTTATATCACTAGGTTTAAAACTACAGAAATGAACTATAGTCCTCCAGTTAGACAAATGAAGTAGTGAGTATTTAAAAGCAGAATTGTGCTTAAAAATTTATTGTTCCAAGACACTAGATCCAAGCCAACATTAGGAGCTACTAAAGATGCCACCAAATATAAACATTCATAGAAGAGAGGAAGTCTCAGGACTGTTCTGAGGGAACCTGAAATGTTACTAGAGAACATACTTGCTCTAGTAGACAGGTAATAAGAAATGCAGTACATACTCTTGAGTGGAAAATGAGATCATTTTAGTAAGATGAGTTCAGGGCCCATTTGATTGGAAACTGTCCAACAATATAGAAAGCCAAAGAGAGGCTATGAGAATAGAGAAAGTTTTACCCAAATTAAGGTGTGAGAAACTCTTATTACAAGAAAGCATGCATGATATACAAAAAAATGTGCTTATAAAAATTGGAGTAAACTATGAACATGGTCCTCATTTAAAAAAAAAAAAAAAACATTAAAAAGAAAGAAATCCAAGAGACCCTTTAAAAGATCACAGTCACAGAAAAGCAATTTTGAAAATAAAGAAGAGGCAGTTAAAACATATATAAAATTTGAAATAATACAAGTACTTCAACTTCTTCTCACCTTCTTAAGGGTCTGTCTTAGTCAGAGTTTCTATTCCTGCACAAACATCATGACCAAGATGCAAGTTGGGGAGGAAAGGGTTTATTTGACTTACACTTCCAATTGCAGTTCATCACGAAAGGAAGTCAGGACTGGAACTCAAGCAGGTTGAGGAACAGGAGTTGATGCAGAGGCCATGGAGGAATGCTGCTTACTGGCTTGCTCAGCTGGCTTTCTTATAGAGCCCAAGACTACCAACCCACAGTTGGTACCACTCACAAGGGGCCTTCCCCACCTTGATCACTAAGTGAGAAAATGCCTTAGCGCTGGATCTCATGGAGGCATTTTCTCAACTGAAACTCCTTTATCTGTGATAACTTCAGCTTATGTCAAGTTAACACACCAAACTACCCAGTACAGGGTTGAATCTCTAAACATGGGTGAACTCATACTTAAGTCTTAGATTACTTTCAAGAAGACAAATAGAATTTAATTTTAGTGTGTTAGATATACTATCAATAATTTTCAATTAAATAAGGTTTACTTAAGTGTAACTATGTAAGAAAAGAGTCAGTATTTCCATAAAAAACTAACATATTTATAATATTAAGAGGCATTGATATATTTTTAAGCTATTGCCTCCAAGAATGAGTCAAATATAAATTTTGCACCTGTCTCAACCTATTTTTTGTAACAGAATAGAGGTTTTAAATACCTCAAACTACAAAATGCAAAGTAAAACATGACATCCCAAGCCCTTTTTTCGAATTAGAATTCAGCGTACAATTTTTGCCCAGTTGTAATTTTCTTGTCTGTCATTCCCTAGATCCCAAATTAGCCTTATTTGGCTCCATGCCAGAGGATGGGTCTCTAAATTATAATGACACTCAACTTTTACACACAGCACTATTGAAAATAGGAGCTGCAAAGCTGGGCAGTGCTACAATGAGACAGGCAACAGATGTAGTTCCAATTCTGGCAGGGCAAGTTCAAAACTGCACACTCAATATTAAATACCATTTAAAGGAATCAGATGCACAGCAGCTACCAGTGGGTGGAGGGGACAGGTGTGAGACAAAGTGATTAAAATATTTGCAGGCATGAGCAGAAAATGGGGTGTCTTTTATAATCCCGGAAAATAAGTTTTAGTGATTTGAATACTCCAAACTCTCTTCGTAAAGGAGCAGAAACAATTGACCTTATGGAGGTGAACATATTTTATCTAATTGTAAGTTAGAGTTATTCCATGAATTTAGCAATAAAACCTCACAGAATGTTCCAAAAACATAAAGCAGATGTCAAGAGGATATAAAGCAATCTTAAAGGAATAACAATGGTGTAATTTTGAGTTATCAGCAGATGTGGAAAAGGAACCCTAGAGTCAAGCCAACTTATTTTTTTTTTTAAGAAAAAAAATTATTTGGTGTAATGATTGTTTGTGAAAGACTTTATAAAAAGTCTTCTAGAAAAAAATATGAAGATGCTTGGAAAAGCCCCTTACTTTGGGGACTCTGGCCATAGCTCAGTAAGGAAAGGTTAGTGATGCAGTTTTAAGGGCCTGAGTTTGATCCCTAGTGTTCCCACATCAAGGAGCTGGATGTGGTGGCATGTGTATTTATTCCTTGTACTGAGGAAACAGAGAGTTAGGTCCCTGGGATCACTATACAGACACGCTCCCCAATTTGCAAGCTCTGGGTCCCAGTGACTCAAAATGTAAAACAACAACAAAAGTAGCTGATATCTGAGAAGCAACTCTATTCTGACCTCTGGTACACATGCACAGATGTACACGTGCACCGCCACCACCAAAAGTGGCCATAATATTGATTAGTCTTATTGTATTTCTAGGCCTTAGACATTAAAAACTAGTATGTGCAAGTGTACATGTTTATATAAACATGAAGCAGTAAATTACTTAGTTTGGCAAATTTTCAGTGCTCTTACGTGCACAACCAATTTATATGGTGAAATAATTATGGAGAAAGTGATGGATTCCTACAGGTCCTTCCTCATGTGCCTTGTTAACAACGGAAATAAAAATGCTTCTGAGGGCAGCCCACAAATGATTATATTGGATGCAAAAAAGGTTAGTATGGTTATTTTCAAAGTCAGCGGAATCTTTCCATTTTATTTCTATTTTTCTCCAGGCGACATCATTATCAGGACAAAGAACATAGAAGTTTCTATATGGGGGAAATGTGGAACGTTTTAGAAGGTGGCCTGGTTGGATGAAGTGGATCACTCAAATGCCTGAGGTGGGTTACTGTTAGCATTCTGTCCAAATTCCAACCCACAGTTACCTGGCAACAACCAGGTAGGCCTGACTTACTATAAAAAGGGCTGTTTGCCCCCTCCTCTCTCTCTTGCCTCTTGCTCTCATGCTTTCTTGCTCCCTCTTGCTCCCCCTCTCTCCCCATTCCCTTCCCACCTCTCTCCACCTTGATCGTGGCAGCCTCTACTTCTCTCTCTCTCTCTCTCTCTCTCTCTCTCTCTCTCTCTCTCTCTCTCCCTCTTTCTACCTTTCTCTGCTTCTACTGCCCTCTTAACTCCCCTCCCCATGCCCTGAATAAATTCTATTCTACACTATGCCATGTGTGGCTGGTCCCTCAGGGGGAAGGGATGGCTCTCTCTCTCTCTCTCTCTCTCTCTCTCTCTCTCTCTCTCTCTCTCTCTCGGCATGGGCCCGCTGAGACACCCCCTTCCCCTACACCTCACCACATCCCCATAGAACATACCTTACCTCTCCTTATCTTTTTATAAACACATCAGTTACCTTTTCCCTTGCCATACCTCAGTCTGTTTCTTATCTGTGCCCCAAGTGCCATGAGGCGAGCAGCTTGTTCATATGTCCCTTATGCTATGATCTGCCTCATATCAATGGAAAGATCTGTTCAGAGACTGAAACAAGAACACATGAGCTCAGTCTTCCCTTATATTGTTTATGCCAGGCAATTCTTCACAAAAACAAACAAACAAACAAACAAAGTCTGAGTAACATAAAAATGAATGCCAGAGAAGTGGGGTAGTTACTATGACAACCTGACAGTATAATTCAAAAGCACACAGAACTAGTTTATTGCAAGAATAAAGAAGAGTTTGGCGTCATGGGCAAAAGAAGCCCTCACTGCTGTAGCAAAATTTAATGGGTGATTCTTGTTAAAGCATAGAAACCCAGGACCTTGATAGAAACAGGAAGTGTTCATATCGGGTCTTCAGTAGAAATAGGGACTCACATGAAAATTCAACTAGAAGTCATTTGTCGTGGTCTGGACAAGAGTTTAGACACACTTTGCTCACTACTTGAGCCTATTGAAGGAGATTTAGTTTAAGGGTTGTGTTCTGGTCAGTCCTACAGAGGTCATGTCAAGGCAGCTCATGCTCTCAGGCCATGACATAGTTATCACTAATGAGAATTAGAACAAACAGAAGAACAGAAAAGTTTGGCATGAAAAGGAGTTTAAAGTTGGGGAAAATAAAGGTAACATGTTTGATAAAACTTAACAGAATCCATGTATTTCGTGCCTGAATATAGGAGAGATGACGTGAGGATAGCTCTGCAGATGACTGTGCCCCCGTGTGCTTCAGGAGCTTCAGGATATTAAACTGTGAACTCAGATAAAGATTTTTTTTCCTTTGAGAAGAGAGTGTCTCCACGATACCATGCTCCTTTGAAGCTACCCAGGAAGTTGTTTCTCCAGGAATTATTCCACCTTAAGGCTCTTGTACCCAGGATTCATTTCACCTTGTGGTTCAGGTAACTAGGAACAAGTCATCTGCTATTCAAGATGACAACTATTAGTGTCATCTATGTGATTCTTATTTCCCAAGTGTGCAAAGGATGAGTTTAAAAATCATAGAGGATTATACCCAAATTTCATAGGAAAACTTGAAAATCAGGCAGTGCATGATGGGATCAGAATTACTGCAAGCAACTCCTGAAAGGGCGACATTGAGAGGCTTTGATAGTGAAGCCTAAGTCTCTGTGGAGACAGTTTGAGATGCCAGGAATGTGGAGCATCTGTCAAGGAATGTCACACTGGAGAAGTAGGGCAAACCTCTTGGAGGAGAAGACAAGTATCTAACAACAACAAAGGCAGGCATAGGGATGGAAATGCCACAGCCCTTTGTGGGGCTATGCAGGGAGCTACAGATTTAACTTTGCCTTAGTTCCAACCCTCCTTTTTATGTCCATATTCTCCTATTTTGAATGAGAATGTGTAATTTGTTTCTGATCTTTATGGAGTTCACTCACATAAAGGTTCCCCTTGAGTGTCAGTAGAAAACCCCCAGAGCTGAAGTTTTGTGATTGGGATCTTAGTCAGTGTTCTACTGCTGTGAAGAGACAATATGACCATGACAACTCTTATCAAGGGAAACATTTACTTGGGACTGGGTGACAGTTTTGGAGGTTTAGTCCATTATCAGCATGGTGGCACGCGGGCTGACATGGTGCTGGAGAAGGAGCTGAGAGTTCTATATCTGGATATCTGTCATCTGGGGAAAAAAGAGATTCTGAGACTAATGTGGGCTTTTTAAATCTCAAAGCTCACCTCAAATGACACACTTTTTCCAACAGGGTCTCATCCCAAAATTTCAGATAGTTCTACTCCCTGGTGACCTAGGATTCATATAAATGAGCCTAGGAAAGTCACTCTTGTTGAAACTACCAGAATTGTATTTGAAGTATGCTTCAAGAGATGGAACCCATACCTAACACTGACAATGAAAACAAGTACGTGAGACAACATAAGCCACTGACTCTAAGGGGAAAATCCTGCTAAAGGAACATAGCAATTTTTTGATGGGGCTATTTGGTTTTCTGGAGTCTAACTTCTTGAGTTCTTTGTATATGTTGGATATTAGCCCTCTATCGGATGTAGGATTGGTAAGGATCTTTTCTCAGTCTGTTGGTTGTCGTTTTGTCCTATTGACAGTGTCCTTTGCCTTACAGAAGCTTTGCAATTTCATGAGGTTCCATTTGTCTATTCTTGATCTTAGAGCATAAGCTAAACAGGGAATTCTCAACTGAGGAAATTCGTAGGGCTGAGAAGCACCTAAAGAAATGCTCAACATCCCTAGTCATCAGGGAAATGCAAATCAAAACAAGTCTGAGATTCCACCTCACACCAGTCAGAATGGCTAAGATCAAAAACTCAGATGACAGCAGATGGTGGAGAGGATGTGGAGAAAGAGGAACACTCCTCCATTGTTGGTGGGATTGCAAGCTGGTACAACCATTCTGGAAATCAGTTTGACAGACCCTCAGAA
>CM052709.1:58912243-58949153 GCA_028551405.1 Uromys caudimaculatus | reverse complement strand
CCAGTAAAGGGGAATGTCAAGGTGGGAATATGGGAGTGGGTGGGCAGGTGGGTGGGAGGTGGAATTCCCTCATAGAGGTGGAGGAGGGGGAGGGGATAGGTGGTTTTCAAAGAGGAGACCTAGAAAGGGGGAAACATTAGAAATTTAAATAAAGTATCAAAAAAAAAAAAAAGGAACATAGCAATAAAATGACTCCTAATGACATAGTGCTGTACCCATAGATCAGCACCTCTCCCGGCATCATCAGAGAAGCTTCCTATTGCTGTAGATAGGAACTAACACACAAACCCACAACTGGACAGTATGCAGAGAGGGAAAGACCTTAGAATACTCAATACTAATGGGATGTCATCATTAAATATCTTTTCAGAGATCAGGGCGCTCTGTGGAAAAGAGGGTACAGGAAGATCCTAAAAGCGAGAGGTTGTGGACCACTTTAAGGAAATAGAATTTCCCAGACACAAGAGAGCAGATACACATAGGAACTGACAGAAACAGTGACTGCATGCACAAGATCTGTATATGCTCAAGTCAGATGAAATTACAGCACAAAGGGGAAGTATATACAAAGTCCCACAGCCGCCAATAAACTGTTTGTAATTAGTTACTAAGAAAGGGCAAACCCTCTTTCTTCATTGGGATGGCATTGCTATCTCCTTCATGTTCTCAGACAGGCCCTATGTTCAGGAGTATTTAGTTGGTCAAAACATTTGTACATAATGTGTTTCAGTATGTTTTGCCATTATCTTTTTTGCTTTTAAGAGAGAGAACGAACATGAAGTTGGGTTGGTAGGAAGGGGCTAGGATTTGGGAGCAGTTAGGGAGGGAAAAGAATAAGATCAAAGTATGTTATATGAAGTTCTCAAAGAATAAATAAAAACATAAAATTTTTATAACAATGAAAAATTGTTCTGTACTTAAAAACATAGAAGACTCTTAAGGATGTTATAAGTGCATTTCGCCTTCGAGACTAAGTCATTTACAGCTGGAGGTTTTGATTTGAATTTGAAATATTTCCTATAGACTCCTATGCTAAAGGTTGGGAGTCCAACAAGGGGTACTAAGCAGGAGGTTATAGATATATTAGGAAATGAGGTTGTTACTCTAAGAAAGTTGATCTAGCTCAACTTCTAATCTTCCTACCCCCCAAGTTTATTTATCTTTGAGGATAGGATGCTTACCATTAGAAACTCCTCTTTTGGTGGGCAAGGAATCTGGGCCAGATCTAAAATGGTTAACAGATAAAATCTCTGATTTCATGTTAATCCCATCTGCTCATTAAATGACATAATCCTTCCGTGCCATGAAAGTTGAAAGTTGTCCTGAGGATTGCTGGAAGAGTGAAAATAAGTAGCACCTGAATCCCAGAAAGGGCACACCCACTCCAAGAGAAGACATAAAGTCACCCCCTCACAGGGCTATTGTTCCAACTCATTTCTTTTCCTGGTCCTCTATACACATGTAAACATCCAAAACCTAAAGCCACAGAGCTGGCCTGGAAACACATCTCTTTTCCTATTCATCGCTAACTTCTAACCTTGATTCCCAGGCTGCTCAGTCTTCCTTGTTGTTCCACAATTCATGAAGGAAAAAATTTCTTCTTTGATATTTGGAGGCAAATATCAAACAAAAAATAAACCACACTATTCAAACAAGCAAACAGGCCAGGCCTGGTAGAAAGAACTATCTGACAGACTTGGGGGCCTGCTTTTGAAAGTCATGTCTTGCCCCAGTTCTTTGGTTTTCATGTGTCTCTTTTCTACTTATCTATAAAGAAATGTCTTTACTTTGCTACATGCTTCTGCATGAACACTCTGTCTCACTTCAGGGTCTCAGAAACAAGGAATGTTAGCAGAGAGAGACACGCCACCAGAAGTCCTCCCTCCTAAGCTATACGTGTTTTTTAATAGTGTATTAAACCTAACACACCCTCTCTTTGTTTTAAAGTCTCCTGTGATACTTAGTCATACTAATTCCCATGTATTTTGGATTTGCCTAATTATTTTCTATTCTTTTAGTCCAGTCTGCTTTTAGTTTTAAATTGTCCACTTAAATAGCACATAGCTGATTTTATTATTCATCCAATTTGATAAATTGCCTTTTAATTACAACCTTTTGCCTATCTAGTTTAAATGTTATGGCAAACCTAATTGGACTTAAACTACTAGCTTGCTATTTGTTTTCCATTTGTCTCTTTTGCTATTTGACCCTTTGCTCTCCACTCCTTTCTCTCTTAAACTGGGGAGTAATGGATGATATTTAGTATTCATTTTTGGTAATCAATAGAACCTGCTATGTCAGGTTTTTTTTATCTGAACTCTAGTTTATTTGAAAATGTCCTCATTATGCCTTATTAAGTACAATGTAATTATACATTATGTGAAATCTAGTCAAAAGAACTAGCTTGGAAATAAGCAATTAGGAAATCAGTATGGGAAATTGGAAAGATAACTGAAGAGTTTGATATCAAAAGTAAGAAAACTATGAAACCATGAACTCAATGATTAATAAATAGAAATTAGCCAAACCACAGCATAATGTCTTTTCTGTGATTACATACCCATCCAGCAAAACACATCTTAAGTTAGGGTTTATTTTTGCTCAGTTTGACAGCATACTCCATCATGAGCAGAAAGTAAGTCAAGGCTGAAGGAGCTTTGTGCTAACACTGCCAGAGTTAGGTGAGATTTCCAGTTCTGCTGGCAATTGGGACCTATCAGATCTAAGCTTCATCTCAGTGAAAATCTTCCGAAGCATTTGATTTACCATTAGTTCTTTCATTATCTAGACTTCTGTTTGTTTGCTTGTTAGATATTTTATACTGTCCCTTATTTAACTGAGTCTACTGATAATTTTTCTCTTCACTTGTGATACTTAATACTGATGGGCAAAGTCAGAGGACCTAGAACAACCTTGGAGACATAGGATCCATACATCCTGTAAGGCATCATCCAGATTAGGTTAAACTGAGGTAGAAAAGCCAAGCTTAAAAGTGGGTGTCAACTTTCCATGAACTAGGGTCCCGAACTGAATAAAAAGGAGAAGCAGCATTGCTCTCTTCTTTCCAACAGTAGATGCAATGCCAAGCTGCTTCATGCTCTTGCAGCGTTGACTTACTTTCCCATCATGCTGGACTATGCTGTCAAATTGAGCAAAAATAAATCCTTATTTAAGTTGTGTTTTGCTGGGTATGCAATCAGAAGAAAGGCACTATTCTATGTTTGGCTAATTTCTATTTATTAATCATTGAGTTCATGGTTTCATAGTTTTCTCTTTTTGATTATTAAACTCTTCAGTTACCTTTCCAATTTCCCATACTGATTTCCTAATTGCTTCTTTGCAAGCCAGTTCTTTTGAATAATTTTCACATAATATTCTAAATTCTCTCTTTTATTTCCTTCTTTTATATGTTGATATCTGCATGTGTGTGTAGATGTATGAGGGTATGTGCCTCTGCATGTGGAGGACAGAGATTGACGCTGGCCATCTGGCTATCATTCTTCTCCTTATTATCTGAGACAGTGCCTCTTCACTGAACCTGCAGCCTGCCATTTCTGTTAAGCTGGATGGCCTTGAAAAAGAAACCCCAATCCTCCCATTCTTCTGTGTTGGGCTTTCAGAAGTGTTCTCCTGCACCCAGAGTTTATTTGGGGCTTAAAGTACACAGCAAGCTCTGCAGTCTGAACCATCTCTGCAACCCCAAACTGTCCATCTCTCAAAATATCTTCACTCTATATCTAATTTTGCATTTATCATGGCAATTTTATTTTCCTTGACTGATAATTCTAATAAGAAGATAACTTGCCATTCTGATCTATTAATGCATTTTCCTCCTAGACCATTTATTCTTATTTTGGTGTACTCGAATCCAGATTCTTTCATCTTTCTCTGAAAATTTCTTGAGTTTTGCTCTGCCAGCTAATAGGTTTTCTTGACCTTGTCAAAAGCTGGTTTTAAACAGTGTAATAAACGATCTGTTTTAAATTTTTGCTTAGTCTAAGAGTCTCTCTAACTTGATACAACCAATGCCAGATGCTCTTTCACCTATAGAGATCCCCTGTATTTCTTCTCAGAACTTTCTTCCACTTTATCATCGCTCCTCTTCATCTCTCCCCTTCATCATTCCCCTGAACTACCTGGAGCATGTCCCACTTGGGCACACACCAGAGGCCTGCCAAAGGCTCCAGGTAGCAGATGTAGATTCTTGAACTCCTGATAATACTGATCCCTTATTTCCAGTACAGCTTCTTGCAATTGCTAACTGCTTTTGAACTCCCTGCTCCAGCATGGACTCCTCAGGTGATAAAGCTGCAGCTCTCTGAGCTCTAAGGACAGCACATCATGAGAAAGCTGCTTTCACGAAACATTCATTCTTTCAAGAAATGAATTCCCGCCAGTGTCTTGCCTGCTTTGGGTTGCTCTCAGTGCTTCCAAGTAGTTCTCTGTGTGCAAATGTGTATACAGCCTTTGCCCTTTCCCCCCCCCCCTTTTGCTGATTTTTGCATGTATTTTTATTTTGGGTGTACTATCAAAGTATTTCAAAATTTCAGAACCCTATAATGTAATATTAATACCTAATTGGGCATTGGGAATATTCTCTATAAAGTGTATAATTAAGCATCTCCATTTTTAGTCATATTTGTAGAATTACCAAGTTAATTTTTAAAAATATTCTGAGAATTTCATATGTATACACAGTGAACTGTATTCAATATCTATCCCTATTTTCCCCAAGCTCTTTTTATCTCTCTCTCGTAACCCCCCTCCTTACTTCATGGTTTTGGGTTTTGGTTTGTTTATTTGGCTGATTTTGTTTTGTTTGCTAACCCATTAAGTCCTGTGAGTCCATAAATGCATGGGTATGGGGCTTACTCATTGTAGCTTGGGAAATGTGCCTCTGGCCATATCCCCAAACAAGAGTGTTCTTTCCCCCTTCTACAACTATTCACAGCCACTGTCCGGGTGGACAAGAAGACCAAACAAGACCACCATTGATTACAACATTGCCTATGCTTCAGTGAAATATACAAATAAACAAACCAAGTAGGAAACTAGCTATGATGTGTAGTCATAAAAATAAATATGCACTAAGAAATTTATTGAGACAGGAAACACAAATGAGGAAACCAAATCTGTTATTGGCTTAGTATCCAGGATCTTATAAATTAGTATCTTCTTAAAACTCCCACCTAATTTCCAAGAGACTATGACCTAAAGAAAATTATACACCATACACACATAAATATATGTGTGTATAGTGTGTGTACATATATAGTATTCAGATATATACATATATATGCACACACATAGATAGATAGATAGATAGATAGATAGATAGATAGATAGATAGATAGATAGATAGATAGATAGATAGATAGACAGACAGATAGATGGGGTACTTGTAGGGTCAACATACTACTAGGTTGTAGAGCTTTGAGTTTTTGTTTCATTACCAATGAAAGTTAAAATCAAGTCACTCCTTTGTCAAAAACATATGAATTTGTCTATCTTTTAGCGCTTTATTCTACTCCTATCACAGTAATAAACCTACAAGGGGATAGGCAATATCATCATGTCCTCAGAATGAGCTGGTCTTTTATCTGTTTCTTGCACCTAAAAAAAAAAAAAAAAAAAAAAAAAGTATTTCTTAAAACCTAGAGAAAATATTTTCTTTAAAATTTTACTATGACTGGAAGTTTCCAGTCTCTCATTCTTTCATTCATTCACTCTTTCAAATGCATGGACCACTCCAAGAACCATGTCTTCCTTTGACTTGGAGCAGATTGGTGTCTCTGGGATCATCAATACTGTGTTCCATGTCTTTGCCTATATCACTTTCCTATGCCCTTTTGCCTTGTCCTGCTCTTGAGCAAAATCTTCCATTAGCACTTCAGCCTGGCATCTCAGGTTCTGTTTCTAGGGTTCTGTTTCTACTGAAATGAAAGTATCTTTGCATCCCATATCAATGAGACAAAAACATTAAACTCAGTTTCTACAGAATAAATATTCTGAAAGGTTCTTTTGGTCTAGGATTTAAAATTAGTTCTATGAACAGATTGTTAGAATTCAAAAGCTACCCTACCACTGATAAAGACAAAGTCAAACTAAATTACATTATTCTCTAACGACTTAAGGAGAAAAAGAGTAGAAAGTTTTGAATGGCAGGAATGGGTAGTATCTATTAATTTTTTAAAGTATATTTTTGAGAAACCTCTTTCTTCACATCTATTATAAGCTCATTGATGGTAAATGAATAGAAAATAAAATCCCCATGGACTCAATCAACATGAACTGAACACACTGGGTCTATGACTAATTCCATTGATATTTCAAGATTCCTTTCTGAAAAGCCATTATTAACAAAGCTTTCATCAGGATACATTACTTTTACTGCATTGTCAATTTAGATTCTAAGCATCAGCAATGTCATTAACATAAATTTGCATATAAGTAAGGATTACATAAATGTCACTGCAAAGTTAGTACAGAGCAAAAAAAGAAAAATAGAAGTTTAGGTTAATTTCTTGTCTTGTCTTTTTAGACAATAGCAGCTTTTTTTTGATACTTTATTTACATTTCAAATGTTTTCCCCTTTCCAGGTCTCCACTTTGGAAACCCCCTATCCCCTCCCCCTTCCTTCTGCCTCTATGAGGGTGCTCCCCCCACCCACACACCCACTCTCTTCTTCCCTCCCTGACATTCCCCTATACTGTGGCATCTAACACTCTCAGGCCCAAGGGCCTCTCCTCTCATTGATGGCCAGCAAGACCCTCCTCGGCCACATATGCGCCCAGCACCATGGGTCCCTCCAGGTGTATTCTTTGCTTGGTGGTCCAGTCTCCAGGAGCTCCGGGGGGTCTGGCCAGCTTTTAACCTAGCTCAAGAGTTTCATTAATTAGAAACTTTGAACTAGAGGAGTCACTTCCCTGGACAAAGAATGTCCTTATGAATTTAGAGCTGAACACACTCCCAATGCTTTCAAATGCCTTTTTTTTTTTTTTTTTTTTTACTATTCCAAATCACCACAAAGAAGAAAGGAGAAAGGGAGGCTATAGTATAATTTTATATAAGACATTGTCTTAATTGCACAAATAATGCATGGAATTTACATGGTTAAAAAAAAATCAAGAAAAACCATTATTGTGAACTGAAATTCTGTACTAAACTCCAAAAGACTAGCCCAAATCTAAATGATATCCCTGATGCCAAATGCCATAGAATACATCAAAATGAAACAATGAGGAAGCAGATACTCTCTAGTACCTTTTCCTAATAAAGCACATTTCCTTCCTTAGTGCATGAGCCTTTCCTGCTGCTCTGCTTCTATGTTCCTACCTGACTGCTATTATTCAGGAGGAGCTCACCTTCTATATTGTAGAATGTGAGTTTGCTAGATTCCTGAATTGCACTTAAGAGCCGACTAGATCTGTATCTTTGCTGTAATTTGGTCTTTTGACAATAGGAGTGTGCTTTCTGCCTTGATATATCAGCATATCTGTTTTGTTGTGTATCAGCCTCACCAGCAATGCTAGCGGCTACCTTCTCCTTTCCTAGCACATTTTCTTACGCAAGTGCTTGTTCCTCATAGTCTCAGCTCCTCCCACTTCTTGTACCTCCGTGGTACAATGACATAATCAATTATATCTTTGCAAGTCCTGCTGCCACTTCACCCTGCTCTCCACTAATTCAGTGTTTGTCAAGATCTCCTAAAACATACATTACTGCATTTGTAATATATTGAACCTATTTGATTGTTCTTCCCTTTGTTAGAACTCTCCTTTAGACATGTGTGTTGCTGTATTTCTGGTAGTATTCAACTTCCCCAGCCCTTTCCCCAGTCAGAATATATATATTGAATGCCCAAGGGCTCAGTTTCATGCCTTCCTATGCTCTGTGCCCATATAGTATCCAGTACCTGTGACAGCTGCAAATTTATTTCAGGGGTCTTACCTGCTCTCCTGAACTCAAGAATCTGCTGTTCAACTTTTCTTTTCATACATTTATGTGCAGGAATCCAGTTGAATATTTCTTAGGTACTTCATTATTGATGTGTTCAAAGCCAAATTCTAGAGACCCTTCATAAAAGTGATTTCTTTTGAACCTTTTTCAGTTAATCAGAGTTACGTCACTATCACTCAAGCTTCTGGGGCCCACCCATGAAAAATAATATATGATTTTCGTTGCCTTCGTTTGCCTCTGTACAACAACAAAGCATGAAGGGACCATGCTTTGCAAATTGCAAATCTGTGCACTCTTTAGGGTGTCCACCACTACCACTCTGCCTTGTCTCTACTTATTTTATAGTTAGTGTGGTCAGTAATATTTTTGTCTTCTTTTCATTATTCCATTCTATTGGAACTATTTTTATAGAGACAAAATCGATTACTTAAACACACAGCTTAAATTTCTCCATTTGTTTTCTGTTGCATTTAGCTGTCAAACGGCCACAACTTGTGTTCCATAAGGTCTTGGGCAAGCAGAGACTAGTTCCCTGAGCTGCTTGCCATCTTCCCTCTGTAACTCCATTCACCTGCCACTCCAGCGACATTCATCTTTCTTCCTATCACATTCTCACCTCAAGACATTTGGAGTTACTGTATACCTCCTTGACTGCTTCCTCCCACAGCTGCTCATGACTGTACTGTGACAAACATATTCTTTTAGTGGATCCCACAGAAAATATCAGGAGAGCTTTTTGACTACTTACCAAATCTAAAATAATGAAACGAATTCTCTTTTCCCAAACTATGGGAGCATTTTATGTCATCCCATCTCAATATAGTTTCTCCAAATAACTTAACGAGCATCTAAAATTATTGTTCTCATGTTATTTTGTAATTATTTCTTCTTTGCCTTCTACCACCAGAAAATAATCTATGGAAAAAAAAAAAAAAAAAAAAAAAACAGTAATTTGGTCCCATCATTAAAGGACCTAAAACCATTGCCAATCAATTAATGCTTAATAAAAATTTATTCCCTAAATGGCTGAGTGCATTTTATGAAAGAGAAATCAGAAATAAATTAAATTTCTTGAGATAAAAATCCTAATAAATAGCAGAACCAGGCTTGTACCTATAGAGATTGCCTGAGAATATTAACCTGACAAAAGTATGTGATTGGAATGATGACAGATAGGGGCTCAGACATGTTATAAGAAGCAGGTTTGATAGCAAAGAGAAAATTTAATGATGTCTAGAAACAGAATAAAGCAAGAATGCATGGAAGCCTTAGGAGAAATTGTCCTCAAAAGAAATGACAATTTATTGAAATGTGACAATTTAGTGAAATGCTCACTTAGCACAGTAAAGGAAGCAAATTAACTCATGGCTTTCCCATATGGAGGACAATAGACAGCAGGTTTCATCAGAATAGCCACATAACCCTAGATGAGACATGGTATGGAGGTGTGTTTAGGACAGAGGATTGAGATGGTTCAGGAAACTAAAAACAGTTCTGACGCACAAGAGAGATTAGAATTCTTTTTCTGGTCTTAGGGCTGTTGAGAACCAGTTTATATAGAATAACATTCATCCCTTTAAAATAGAGGGCTTAATTGTCTTGAAAAAAAGATATACATATTGATTATATTCAGTCATATATATATATATATATATATATATCACCTCAAATTTTTGTTGGCTCCATTCTTGATATTCCTACTCCAAATATTCACAGGATGATTGACCTTAGGTGTTTGCTTTTTCCATAAAGTCATATAAATGGAAAGAAATAATAACCAGTTATGTGTATGTATGTATGTATGTCCAGGTTTATGTTGCCATCAGAGGCTAACCTTGGATATTTTTATTTTGGGATCTTCCTCCTTTTGGGGAAACAGAGTCTTTCATTGGTCTGAAACTCCAAATGAATTTTTCTCATTAGCCATCAAATTCAAGATATCTATGTTTCTCTGCTTCCCCCGGGCTATTTATTTGACAATTTTGGATTCTCTGCATTTGTATTTAAATCTTAGAATAAAAATGCTACTGTACATAAAAATATTATGTTCATATTTGGACAGGGATTTAATTGACTCTGTACAGCATTTTGGGAAGAACCAACATCTTACAGAGTCTTCAGGTAAATGATCAGAGACAGACTCCTTATTGTCAAGTCTTTCTTAGCTAACCTCATTGTATTGTTGAAATTTCACCTTAATTGCCTTTCATATTTTGTCAAATTTATCCTTAAGTACTGCATGTCTATGTTTTTCAATGTGGTGGGTTTTATTTAAAATTTTCCAAATTTCTATTGTGTACTACAAACAGGTCTCTGAGTTCCCATGCTTTGATAATGGCTCCAGCATGTTCAACATCTCTTGATTTATCACTTCACAGTGTTTTCTCACTCCCCATTTTCTCTGTTCTTATTATGGATTTGTGTGTGTGTGTGTGTGTGTGTGTGTGTGTGCGTGTCTGTGTGTCTGTGTGTCTGTGTGTCTGTGTTTGCATGCTGATATGTAGCTAATACCATAGCTAGCACAATAGTAGAGACTAGATAAATAAGAATTACATTGCAAATATGCAAACGTTTTTCTATTATACTGTTAGGATACATGTTTCAACTAATCAGAAGATAACTAGAATTTATGTTTTGCTCCTGTTCCGGTTCCCCATAGGTTTTAATTTCTGTGTTCAAGAGATGTGGGTTATCACCAAAGTATATGTGACAGTATTGCACTATTAGGGTTCTTGTGGTGGTTCCCAAGTGTCATAGCTGGCTAAGACTACTCTTTTCTTCCATCCTTTAGAAATTTGTATGGTTTCTTCTAGTATCAGCTAGTCCTCAGGGAGGACGCTGTTAGGTCAAATCTACCTCAGACCTTCTGGGTTGTATGTCCAAAATTAATAGTTTTCAGCAATAGGGACTTATCTTCTACCTCAAGGAGACAACCAAGGGCAAAAGCAATAACCAAAAATATTTTGGGACAACACTCAACAGTAACTTGAAAGAGGGCTTATCATGCCTGGTGTTAGGGTTTTTATTAGTTTATGGCTCTTGAGGGGAACACTGTCTTCAGAGGAATAAAAATTCTTTTTAATCTATATATGTATATTATACATAGGCTTATATGTATTTAGATAGATGATAGATAGATAGACTGATGATAAATAATAATATGAAGACATGACTTTTTCAGACATCCTTCTGTTATTTTCTCTCTTCTCTTCAGTTTTCATCTCTGTGATGTTTAAATAACAATGTTCCCCTCCCATAGTCTCATAGATTTGAATGCTTGGTCACTATGGGCTGGCACTATGTGAAAGGATTGTGAGGTGTGGCCTTGTTTGAGGAAGTATGTCCCTGGGGGTGGGCTTTGAATTTTCAAAAGCTCATTGAAGTCCAGAATCTCTCTCTCTCTTCCTGCTGCCTGCAGATCTGCTAGAAGTCTCAGTTTCTTCTTCAGCACCATATCTACCTGTGTGCTGCCATATTTTCCACCATAATCATAATAGACTAAACCTCTGAACCTGTAAGTGAACCCCAATAAAATGTTTTCCTTTATAAGAGTTGCCTTGGTCATGGTGCCTCTTCACAGCAATAAAACCCTAACTAAGACACTCTCTCCTCCCTAATTAAAGACCCTACACCCCATGTTTCCCATTCCCTCTTCATACCACCTGTAAGGGGAGGTTCTGATACTAACGTCCTGTTCCCCAATTGGTTCTCGATTTGTTAGTTAAGAAGACCAGGTGTCAATTGCTGGACAGAAGGACTTCCAGGTCCCAGAAGGAAAAAGAGATGCATGGAAGGGGGTATCTTTCTGTCATGCTTTGAAGGAAGCAGAATGCAACAATCATGGAAGGTCTCAGGTGGAGCTAGGGAGGGTGACCAAGGATGCTTGACATGGGCTAGGTGAGACTAGCCATTGAAGTTTAGGGGAAGTGGAGAGATGGAGATAGTAAAGTGGATAAGAAATTGGCACACTTTTCCAGGCAGAAGA
Organism: Uromys caudimaculatus; assembly: GCA_028551405.1. Lineage (NCBI taxonomy): Eukaryota > Metazoa > Chordata > Mammalia > Rodentia > Muridae > Uromys > Uromys caudimaculatus. The sequence goes on along the minus strand of CM052709.1, from coordinate 58,937,209 downwards.
TAGTAACACCCAGTAATTGTACCAAAGGCAAATTGTAAAGGAATTAACTGTGTGCTTGTGCTTATGCGTGTGCGTGTGCGTGTGTGTGTGCTTGTGCGTGTGTGTGTGTGTGTGTGTGTGTGTGTGTGTGTGTGTGTGTGTGTGTGTGTGTGTCTTACTGGCAGATTCACAGGTCTTAGGTTGGAGCTGGTAGTGTGATCACCTCCTGGAGCAAAGGCAGGTAAAGCAAAAGGGAATCTAGGAGGTGCTGATAGCATGGCCAATCCTGAGTAAAGGCAGTAGCATTTAAAACTACACATAACAGTCACCTGTATCTTGCTATTCCCATCTTTATTCTCCCTCCACCCCCCTTTACTTCCCTGGTTTCTATAGTTACTACATGGTATATATTCATATTTGAAGACTTGGTGCTGGGAACCACAGATGACTGAGGATATCTGATCTTTGTCTTTTGGGGTCTATTCTTATTACCATAAAAAATATTCAAGCTGATGGTATGACCTATTGCTGAAGATAACATTTACATATATTATTAAACATAGGAAACGGAACTGCGCCCATCTAGAAGCACCACCATTACTAGCTAGTATTTATAGTGCTAGTAGGTACTCTGCATGTTCCTAGAAGAGAAAAATAATCATTGATACCAACTAGCTACCTATAACAGTGATCTACTTACAAGATATTGTCAGGATAATGGCCAAAATGTTATGGGAGTGATTGTACTGGCTAGTTTTGTGTGTCAACTTGACACAAGTTGAAGTTATCACAGAGAAAGGAGTTTCAGTTGAGAAAATGCCTCCATGAGATCCAGAGGTAAGGCATTTTCTCAATTAGTGATCAAGGGGAGAGGGCCCCTTGTGAGTGGTACCATCTGTGGGCTGGTAGTCTTGGGTTCTATAAGAAAGCAGGCTAAGCAAACTAGGAGAAGCAAGCAAACCAGTGACATCCCTCCATGGCCTCTGCATCAGCTCCTGCTCCTTGACCTGCTTGAGTTCCAGTCCTGACTTCCTTTCGTGATGAACAGCAGCATGGAAGCGTAAGCCGAATAAACCCTTTCTTCCCCAACTTGTTTCTTGGTCATGATGTTTGTGCAGGAGTAGAAACCCTGACTAAAACAGTGATCAACCATTTTTTTATTGAATTTAAGGCCTATCCATGATATTAAACCTGTGTATGACATTGATAAAGTGGTCAAGAATCTGAGACTAGATTAGGTTTTGGGTCTAGGGACAAACCTACTATTTATGTTAAAGAAACAAAGCAAGAAAATGATTTTTAATGACATATTGCTATAACCAAAGATCAGTGCCTCAATTAACCCTCATCAGAGAAGCTACCTCTTACAGTAGATGGGAACTAACGCAGAGACCCACAACTGGACAATGTGTAGAACATGAAAGACTTTGGAGCACCCTGTCCAAAATGGAATATCTTTATCAAATTCTTCCTCTCAGGCTCAGAAGAGGGGTCAGAAAGATTCTGAGAGCCAGAGGTGATAGATAACTCCAAGGAAATAGTATCTTACATGCACAAGAGGATTGATGCATATGTGAACTCACAGAGATTGTGGCAGCTCACACAAGATCTACGCAGCTTCAAGCTATACAGGTCTCAGCACAGATAGGAGAAGTAGACACAGGATCCCATTCCCAACCAAAAAAGCTAATGCTATTGATATCTATTGCCAAAACGGGCAACAGTTTTCTACAATGAAGTGTCACTGGTTAATTCAACCACACTCCTGGGCAGACCCCATGTCCAGGAACAGTAGTTATTCAACAGAAACTAGCTCCATATTTGGTTTGTGAGCTTTTTATTGCATTTTATTTTGTTTTTGCACCTTTTGTCTTATTATTTGGTTTGATTTGAATTTTGTTTTTGTCTTTTTGTGTTTTTTGTAGGGCCAGAGTGGAGAGAGAGAGAGAGAGAGAGAAAGACTACATAAGGAAGTATGTAGAATCTGCCAGAAATTAAGGGAAAATCATGATGAAAGTATATTGTATGAAAAAATATTTTAAAGAAAAAATAGCAATTAGAAGCTTATTCTGACTGATTTATTTTTTGTCTTTGGTTTCTGGTGAGGGATTCATGCTGGATAAAATAACAATGGTAGAAACATGCTCAGGATATTGTGAGACAAGATTCCAAAGAGGCCAGGCTTATTCTTTACATGATAACTCAGTTGCATGAGAACTGGGGTTCCATGCAATCAAGAGTAATTCCAAGGGCAACATGATCAAAATGCTAACACTTTTGATACCACTTCCATCCTGAGAAGTTCTACCATTTAACATTACCATCCTTGGGACTAAGTTTTCAGAATATGAATTTCTGGGAGCCCTGGTCAAGCCATCTCCAAACCAAGACAATTACCATAGCCTTTGCTCTCTTTTATGAGAGTTAGCAAAGTTCCTTAGCTTTCTTAGATCTTAAGGGAATAGAAACCCCTTGAAGATAAAATTTTGAGACTAAGTGTCATTTTTCTCTATGAAGATACTGATAGTGAATAATTTAGCAATAGATAAGAAAATGAGAAGAAGAGAATTAAAAATATATATGACAACATGTTAAAGAATTAGCTCACTAGACTACAATACAGTAGAAGATGCAGAAACATTAATAATGAATAACATAAGAGTGGAACTCTGTGTGCACACTGCAACAGGACGAAGTTACAAGGAGGCATCTTAGTCAGGCTTTCTATTGCTGCAATGAAACACCGCAACCAAAAGGCAAGTTGGGAATGAAAGAGTTAATTGGGTTAAACTCCCAGTTCATAGTCCATCATTGGATCAAGTTAGGACAGAAACTCAAACAGGGCTAGAATCTGGAGGCAGAAACTGCTGCAGAGACTATGGAGGGGTGCTGCTTACAGGCTTATTTCACATGGTTTGTTCAACCTGTTTTCTTATAGAACCCAGAATCACTGGCCCAGGGGTGGTACCATCCACAATGAGCTGGGTCCTCCACATGGATCACTAATTGAGAAAAGGTTCTCCAGCTGGATCTCATGGAGGCATTTCCTCAACTGAGAATTCTTTCTCTATAATGACTCTAACTTGTACCAACCTGACACACAAAAACAGCCATTGTTTGTTGGTCACCAAATATAATAGATACTTCATGAAGCATAGGAGTTCTTTAAAAAATTTAGAATGTTGGTCACAGATGAGTTTATAAAACCCAACTAGAAGAAGTAAAGGAAATAAAACAGTTTGAAACAATGGAAATAGTGATGTGTGTGTGTGTGTGTGTGTGTGTGTGTGTGTGTGTGTGTGTGTGTGTGTGTGTGTAATTGTATATATGTACATCTGTGTGTGGGTCTGTGCATGTGGATTCAGGTGGCTATGGAAACCAGAAGAGGAAATGAGATCCCGTGGATCCAAAGTTACAGGTGCTTATAAATCAGATATCATGTGCTCTGTGACACAAAATCTGGTCCTTTGCAAGAGCAGTACATATTCTTAACCACAACACCATCTTGCGAGCCCAAAATAGTTCGCTTTTTGAAATTTATTTACAGCTGAGGAAAGTCTTAACTCCTGTACAATTTTATTACTATCTACAACTGCTTTGGGGTGAAAAAACCTAGTTATAATATTTTTAAAGATGAATACATCAAAAGCTAAAAGTTCGTGAAAATCATTGATTATATGTGATATAAAATTAGTCATAGACTGAAAATGCAAATGATTGGCATTATTTGAACACTTTTATTGAGCTTCATGATGGTCTTCCACATTGGGAAGGAAATGTGTTAAGGAATATAGGCAGACTTACAGGGAGCAGGGGACTAGGTATGATACATTGTATAAATACGTGAAAACTTCAAAGAATAAATATAAAATACTATTTATTTAAAAATAAAAGAAACAGTTGATAAGCTAGAGTTAGTCTATGGGTATAACATGGTAATTTCTGTCTTAGAGAATTCAGAAGTATACAGGACAAAATATATAAGCATTAGGCAAACAGAAAAGGGGCCTTTTGTGTGTGATTTTTTTCTATGTGTAAATACCTCTTTCCAAACTCCCCAAAGAGTCCTGCAAAATAACGTATTACTCTGAAGTCTCCTTGTCTTTTCCTTGAGACACAATGTAGCTCTGAGTGATCCGGGACTTGCTATATAGACGTAGTTAGTCTTAGATTCAGAGATTCACATGCCTCTGCTTCCTAAGTGCTGGGATTAATGGCATGTGCTATTATCCCTTGCGTAAGACATGATTGATTATTTATTTATTTATTTATTTATTTATTTATACTCCAGATTTTATTTCCCCCACCACCCCATCTTCTGATTGTTCCACACCCTATACCTCCTCCCCACCCCCTGTCTCCACGTGGATGTCCCCACCTCCCACTCCCCACTTCACCTGACCTCTAGACTCCCTGGGGCCTCCAGTCTCTTGAGGGTTAGGTGCATCTTCTCTGATTGAACACAGACTCAGCAGTCCTCTGTTGTATATATGTTGGGTGTCTCATATCAGCTGGTGTATGTTGCCTGGTTGGTGGTCCAGTGTTTGAGAGATCTTGGAGGTCCAGGTTAATTGAGACTGTTGGTCCTCTACAGGGTCACCCTCCTCCTCAGCTTCTTTCAGCCTTTCCCTAATTCAACCACAGAGGTCAGCAGCTTCTGTCCGTTGGTTAGGTGCAAATATCTGCATCTGACTCTTTCAACTGCTTGTTGGGCTAAGACACATCTAAGACATGGTTTTTAAGGATTTACTTTTATTTTAAGCTGTATGTGTGTGTTGCTAGAGTGTGTGCATGTAGTGGGTGTAAGGAACTCTCAGAGAGCAGTGTGTTCTGTCTCTCTGGAGCCAGAGTCATGGGTGGTTTTCCCTCTCAAAATCATTGATTCTTCTATTTATATTTAATTTATATAATAATAATAATAATAAAAATGTGAACATACATCTATTACCTAGACAAGTTTGAGTGAAGCTGACTTTAGTGAGGTCAATAACTTTGACATTAACCAGATCATATTATTTTCTTACATATGCTACTTGACTTCCAATGGTTTTCTATATTAATAAATCTTGTTCTGTCAAAATATGGTAAATCTAAAAAAGCTTTTAGTTCATCTGTCCTACCAACATCACAGATTATAAACACAGTATACTATAGTCTCCATCATTTGAGCAAAGATCATTGTACAGGGTGTAAAGCAAATTAAAATGAACATTCTTTCACTCTATACCGTCATACAGTTGAAAGACTACAGATTGAATGGTGATAAATCCAAAGTTATCTGTATTTTCTTAAACTATTTTTTTCTTTTTGGGGGGGCATATTTTTTGAAATAACATAATTTATCTTTGGATATCAGTTTTGGTTTTGTTTGTGCATGTGTCCTCTGAATTCCCACCCCCACCCCCCACCCTTTTTTTTTCTTTTTTTAGAATTTTAAATGCTTTTCTTTTTTCTTTCTATTTTTTTTTTTTGATATTTACTTTACTTACATTTCAAATGTTTTCCTCTTTTCAGATCACCCCTTCAGAAACCACCTATCCCATCCCACCTCCTCTGCTTCTATGAGGGTGCTCCCCCACCCACCCGCCCACTCCTGTCTTCCCTCCTAGGATTCCCCTACACTGGGGCATCTAACACCCTCAGGCTCAAGGGCCTCTCCTCTCACTGATGGCCAACAAGACCCTCCTCTGCCACATATGTGGCCAGCACAATGGGTCCCTCCATGTGTATTCTTTGGTTGGTGGTCCAGTCTCCAGGAGCACTGGGGGGTCTGGCATGTTGACACTGTTGCTCCCCTATGGGGCTGCAAACCCCTCAGCTCCTTCAGTCCCTTCTCCAACTCCTCCATCTGGGATCCCACGCTCAATCCAAGATCAAGAATTCAAGGCTCATACCTAAACATAGTAAAAGGGATTTACAGCAAACCAGTAGCCAACATCAAACTAAATGGGGAGAAACTCGAAGCAATCCCACTAAAATCAGGGACTAGACAAGGCTGTCCTCTCTCTCCCTATCTATTCAATATAGTATTTGAAGTTCTAGCTAGAGCAATTAGACAACAAAAGGAGGTCAAAGGGATACAAATTGTAAGGGAGGAAATCAAATATCACTATTTGTAGATGATATCATAGTATGCTTAAGTGACCCCAAAAACTCCACCAGAGAACTCCTACAGCTGATAAACAACTTTAGCAAAGTGGCCGGATATAAAATTAACTCAAACAAATCAGTAGCCTTCTTATACTTTTAGGATAAGCAGGCTGAGAAAAAAATTAGGGAAACGACACCCTTCACAATAGTCACAAACAATATAAAGTATCTTGGTGTGACTCTAACCAAACAAGTGAAGATCTGTACAATAAGAACTTCAAGGCTCTGAAGAAAAAAATTGAAGAAGATGAAAAGATCTCCCATGCTCATGGATTGGCAGAATTATTATAGTAAAAATGGTCATCTTGCAGAAAGCAATCTATAGATTCAATGAAATCCCTATCAAAATTCCAACTCAATTCTTCATAGAGTCAGAAAGAGCAATTCTCAAATTCATTTTTAAAAGTATTTTGTTTTTTTTTTCTACCATGTAATTCAGGCTAGCTGCAAATCTCCCCCCTTACCTCTGACTTCTGTGATTTATAGGGATCCAGCACCATGCTGATTCTTGAGCAATGTGTGTGAGCAGAGTAAATGTCCAGGAGGCAGACACTGCAGAAAGAAACTAAGAAGCGTCCTCTGGGAACAAATAAATTTGTACACAGCCCACTAATTTGGGCCTTTCTGAATTGGAGAGGCCAATACGTTTGAAATTCAGGTGAAATTTCTAGATTATTCCTCCCACAGGTGTGGAATTTTAAGTGTAAGTCGACATATTAGGTGGTGATGGGTAGATTGAACCTTATTCCTCATTTTTTAAAAGATTATTTCATTTGAATTATGCCAAGTGAAGAGATTTTAAAGAAACAAAACCCAGAAGAACAAAGACAGGATATTTCTGTGATGGCTGCTGACACTGAGGCTCACAGTAAGAGGAAAGGATAAAACTTGTCAAGTTACTTCAGTTTGGGAAGCATCTTTCCTAAGAGTCAAAGAACACATTTCACATGGTGTTTCTGTATTTCTCTTGAACAGTATTTATTTTACTCTCTTCTCCAACAGAGCTAAGCCCTTTCTGTCTATGTTTTAAATTCTGACATGGCATTTTATACTCCCAAGCGTTCTCGTGTTTCCAGAACTTTCATTTTTCTTCCATCTTATCTCAAGGCTGGGAGAAGTTTATCATATTAGTAGACAATGAAGCAGAACAAAACGATACATCAAGTCTCAGCACTCGATATTGTTTTGGGAAGACCAAGTAAGTTCTTTTATTATGCGACTAGAGAAAGAAGATAATGTCCCAGGCACCATATTTCAGGAATAGAAAGGTGTAGATATGTTTAATTAATGACAGAGGAACCAAAAGAAGAGCAAACAGATTAGAAAACAAGTAATTAAACAAATACTTAAAGTCTAAATCCAGAGAGAAGAGATTTACTAAGCAAACACCAGGAACTTGTAGGTGCAATAAAATTCTGATCTGATGTATGGATGAGGACCATAATAGAGTGCTCTATTGACAACACAAAAGTCAATCCAGTTGTCATCATTCTGTAGATAAATTCTTTTCCATTAACATAAAGATGCACAGCAATTTAATCCCAGCCTATCTTTGTCATTCACTATTGCTATCAATTTATGAGATTGTGAGTCTTCTCTCAAAACACATTTCTATAATAACTACACTTTTATCATTTCAAAAGCAGAGAGTAGAGAGAACCAACCTCTGTCCGCTTAAAAAACTCTTTGCAAATAAAATAAGTCTGAGGAACTTATTTCTCGTCACCCAACTAAATTTCAAGAAAAAATTAGGTTGAGACTATCAAATTTTGGTTTCATCTTTTACTTGGGAAGTAAAAGCATTTCAGCTATGATTCGTGAGTCTATTTTGAATTCAATTAGCCACATTGAGCACAAAATGTGTGGTAAAGTTTGTCCTATGGTATTTATGGATATAAAACACAGCTGATGTGATATTCAGCTGCATGCTCTGGACCTTTATTGCATGCCTTGGGTGGATAATATGAGGCACAAAGGAGGCAACAAGGAAGAAGCTCTCTCATTAGCTCCATGTATAGGACCCAAAGCACTGTTAAATTATGCAATGAAATGGGCATATTAAGTGAAAAGTAGCCTTGGCCATGAGCAGGAGTTTTCAACCACTTACACTGGCCGCTAATTACAGAGCTCGGCTTTGGAACAACCTGGTTCCAATTTTAAACAATATTTTGACATGTTTAGTCAGATAATCTAGGTTTTGTAGTTTCCAGCAATATTGAAACTATCTGAGAACTTATGTTTGTTATGGATCAGTATAGCTAATTACTTTACAGTTTCTTCAATTTGCATATATTTAGGTATGGTCTAAAAAATAAGTTGTTGGAACACAGGCAATCTATCAGGGACTGTACTAAAAAACAATACAAAACAAAACAAAAATCTGACTCTCCCTCCCCCAATAACTATCAATTGCTAATAACTCCTCAGCTAGAGGTGGAACTTTGTGAACTTTCCCTGACTGTCTTAGTCCGGGTTTCTATTCCTGTACAAACATCATGACCATGAAGCAAGTTGGGGAGGAAAGGATTTATTCAGCTTACACTTCCACATTGCTGTTCATCACCAAAGGAAGTCAGTACTGGAACTCAAGGAGATCAGGAAGCAGGAGCTGATGCAGAGACCATGGAGGGATGTTACTTACTGGCTTGCTTCTACTGACCTGCTCAGCCTGCTGTCTTATAGAACCCAGGACTACCAGCCCAGGGATGGCACCACCCACCAGGGGCCCTCCCACCCTTGATCACTAACTGAGAAAATGCCTTACAGCTGGATCTCATGGAGGCATTTCCTCAAGGGAGGCTCCTTTCTCTATGATAACTCCAGTGTGTGTCAAGTTGACACACAAAACCAGCCAGTACACTGACACATGCTGTATCTAGTAAGAATGAAAATGTTATAAAGGGTTCTGGAGGAGGGGTCAGGGAGTCGGGGGCCAGCAAGAAGACTCATGTATAAAGGCACTTGCCACTAAAACTGATGACTTGAGTTTCATCCACAGAACACACGTAGTGAAAAGAGAAACAGATTCCTTCAAGTTTTCCTCTGACCTCTACACGTGTCATGTCCACCCTCTCCTCTCCACACACACAAAATAAATAAGTATAGTTTAAAAGTATGGTGGCATTTTTTAAAGAAAGGAAATATTTTCTACCAATATATTCTTCTCAATTGGACAGTTATGAAGAATTTCTGAGAGAGGAAGGAAGTAAATAGAGCAACTAGCAACTTCATATAATTATTATAAAGATCTAAGATGCCTTTGTGTAGAATACAGGAGACAGCCGTGGCCAGAGAATTAGCAATGCTTTGTGCAGTCCTCTAAATAAAACACTTTCCCCCAGTTATATGAAGTTTGTCCCAGTTTGTTTGACACAAAGCTTACAGAGTCAAGCTAAACTGTTCTAGTCAAGAAGAAAAGCTTTGTGGTACTAAAGGAAAGCAAAGTCCTTTCAAATCCTTGCAGCACATAGAATTCATTTCAGATTTGCTTCCCTAGAGTCAGCCAGCTTATGAATGTTAAAATTGCCCAGTCTTATTTTCCACACCAAGTGCATTAGAAAACCTTGACCATCCTGGCTATGATACCAAAGAAGACTAGAACTCAAAGTGGTTCTCTATTTTTCTCATATTTTCCTTGAAGCTTAAATGACAAAACAAATTGGAAAGTTTACATCATTCATCATAGAACAATTTTCAAAGATGCAAAATTCTACTTTTCTACTGTCTGAGCTATACCCATTGAGCTTTTAGTGGGATAGCTAGCAAGCAATAAAATCAAGAGTTATATTTCCTTTTCTTTTCTAACTTTAAACTGTTTATTCTTACATTGTCTCCAGGTAACATCTGCATCAGAGAATAAATCAGAGTCATTACCCATCTTACATTCTTGATGAATTCTACCCAGGTATATCAGTTTTTCTAAAAAAAAAATAAATACACTGATACTAAAGTTAAAAGTTCTATTAGAATTATATCAAACTTTGCTATCTGATCAGGGTTGAAGTAATGGTATATTCAGATTTTATTTACTCCTATCAGAAACATAGTTGTTGTTATTAAATAGATCTAACACATCATATATATATATATATATATATATATATATATATATATATATATATATATATATATATATATATATATATAATTGCCTCAGATGTTGAAAGAGGAATATAGAATGGGAATTTCATGTTACCAACTCAAATTTTCACATCCAAAAACCCTGTGTGTGTGTGTGGTATCTGAATTTAGTAGATTAGAGAAATCAGATTTCATTGCTGGAACCTCCTCATGCTTAAGGTCACCATAGGGGTTAGGACGTGACCAGCAAGGGGTGGGGGTTAGGGAAAGAACTGATTTCTTTTATCTGGCTTAAAAGTGGACTTCCTTTAGAAAGTGTTGCAAATCAAAAAAGAAGACAGTACATTTGAACTCACAGGGACTGTGATAGCGTGCACAAGACTTGTACAGATTGAAACCAGACAAAAATTCCAGCACAGAAAAGGGAAGTCCACAGGAAGCTCCACCCCTAATCAAGGAGCTATATGCAATTGGTATCTAATGGGAATATGAGTTTTCTTCAATGGAGTGTCACTGGGCACCAACAGAAGGATAAAACTCAAAGTGGTCCTTTATTTTTCTCATATTTTCCTTGAAGCTTAAATGACAAAATATTTTTCAAAGATACAAAATTCTACTTTTCTGTTGTATGATCTATAACCTTTGAACTTTTAGGAGACTATCTGGAAAGCAATAGAACTGAGGGCTATGTTTTCTTTTTTTCTAACTATAAACTGGTATGCCAACCAGGAAAGCATAAAGGGGTTATTGCAAGGGAGGGAGATGGTGGTAGGCAATAGAGAGGAGAACAGTAAAGGACTAGTGATCTGATGGGGAAATGGGAAAGGCGGGGTGGATGTAATGAGGGAGGAAGAGGGAAGACAGTTACAAACGAAGGGGAGAGGCAGATAAAGTAACAGTAAAGATGTCTGAGAAAGTCATAAGGAACCATATTATTAATGACCTAAAACTACCTATGGCATAAGTTGGTATATAAATATCCATACATATATAATTTAAATTAAAATTTCTCATCTGGGCAGAAAAATGGTCCCTCCAATAGTCAAGGACTATGGAACAAAAACTGACACCAGGCATAAGAAGCTTTCTTGGTTAGGTTCTCTGAGAGTCCCATAAAACAATACATGCTATTGCTATTGTTCTTGGTTGCCTGTCCCCACCCCTGAGGTAGAAGGTCTTAAATCACTATTTCTGAAGATAGGCATCATGCACTTCAGACACAGGGCTAAGAGACCTGTGAGTAAGTTGGGAACTGACCTCAATGCCTCCTTTCTGAGGACAAGCTTTCATGGTACCATAAAATACCATGCAAACTTACAGAGAGAAGCAACCAACAGTCCTACCCAGCTATGGCACCTGTTATTATGTTATGCTTGTCCTTTTAAGGGAGTGTTTTAAGGAACAAAATGGCATAATAATCTTAAGGGTTCAGTAGAGGCATGCTTTTATGTTGGCCATAATCAACAGCTCTCTAATTGAACTTAATAGTGTACTTGGTCAACAGAAGAGCCATTGTGTCTGGAACCATAAACCTAGCCAACTACCAAGGGCTAATGAAGTCATGGATCTTGGAGAAGCAACTTCAACTGATACTTTAATAAACCAACACAAACCCTAATTACACCCAAAATATTTGCCCTTATAGCCACAGAGAAGCGTAGTTCTCCTCTGCATCAAAGAAACCACTCTCTGAAACAGGCGAAGACCATTACAAAAAACCCACAACAAATCAAAATGCAGAGTTGTGAAGCATAGTCCCAATAGATAAAGCTACAATACAATTCCCACACATAAGGATCACTGCAGAAGAGATGGCAGAAAGGTTGTAAAGGCCAGAGGAATAGGGAGCTTGCTGTGAGATTCTGTTTCCTAGGAGTCACAATATTTCTACATAAAATAAATTTAGAAAACCTTCACACCCTGAAAAAACTTTTAGATCTTAAGTATAGACTCTGAAGATTTAGTAAACAAAATGTTTAGCTACCTTGAGGTTCACTGTATACTCAATATCCTCTCTTGCATTTTTCAATTGAAATGTAGATGTCACTAGAGTCAGCATATACATGGTTCACATATGACAGACCAAAGAGCTCTGGACATTTGACTCAAATTCTATACCTTCCATTTTCTCTCACACACAGTGTAAATTTAAGACCAGCAGCTGTGTCATTGTTTAACATGGAGATAACATTTCTCCATCACCCTTTTAGTACACAGTCTTCATGAGTCTTAGCAAATACTGAGCACTGTCTGTTTTCCCCAAATACTTTCTGATAACTCTTTAAGTAGGGTGGTTTGAAGGATCTTGAAAGGTAGTTCCCATCCCTCTAAACAAAAATTCCAGCCACTTCACTGAGGCAGGAGAGTGAAGTCTGGAAGACCATACAAAAAAAAGCTGCAAATTTACTCAGTGAAATAAGAGGGCTCTTTGGTTCAGGGCGAAAAGCTGCCTGTAGCTCCGCCCACCGCTGCAACCAGCGCTTCATTTTGCCGGGCAGTGGTGGTGCATGCCTTTAATCCCGGCACTTGGGAGGCAGAGACAGGTGGATTTCTGAGTTCGAGGCCAGCCTGGTCTACAAAGTGAGTTCCAGGACAGCCAGGGCTATACAGACAAACCCTGTCTCGAAAAACCAAAAAAAATAAAAAATAAAAAAAATAAAAAGAAAGAAAGAAAGAAAGAAAGAAAGAAAGAAAGAAAGAAAGAAAGAAAGAAAGAAAGAAAGAAAGAAAAGAAATAAGAGAAGAAAGAAAAAGAACGATTGTCAAATAAGAAGGCAAGAAATCCAGCTGATACCACAGTGATGGCTATTCTCATTTGCCAACTTGACTATATCCAGAATGAACTACAATTCAGAAATCGAGGGCACACCTGTGACCCAGATCTTGAGGCTGGAAGAAACAAGCTTTTAATCTAGATCTTGAGGCTGGAAGACAGACACTTTTAATTCAGACCTTGAGGCGCACCTTTAATCTAGGCCAAGCTTCTGCTGGAGGCCTACATAAGAACAGCGGAAGAAGGAAGAGAAGGAAGGCTTGTTCACCCTTTGCCTGCTTACGCTTGCCAGCCCATCCATTGGAATCTGCTTCTTCAGGATTCCAGCTTACATAACTGAAGCACTCAGCCTCGTGGATGACAGCCTATAAATCATTCCAATAAAGTCCACACACACACACACACACACACACACACACACGCATACGCACACACACGCATACGCACATACACACACATACAACCACTATGACCAGTGTGTACCATTGCTTCAGGTTTTGTGGAACTCCACAGTGTCTGACCTATGACAAGTGCACCAAGCACACACCAATATTCAAGATGTTAATGAAACATGACACACGACTTTGTAAGTAGAACTAGATGGAACAGACAGAGCCTGCATGAGAAAACCTATACTGTGTCAATGAGCCATTGTGGCATAAAAGTCTCAGTCCTTCATAGAGAAGGCCCATTTGATCTACCAAACTCTCTGTTTATTTCCCATTTCTCTCCTCACAAGTGCATCCTTTCTTAACATATTCTCTTGAGGCAGGAGACAAAGACAAGGAAATCATGGAGGCGTAAGAGCGGACAGCACCTTCTCCTGGATTCCCATTGAAGGTTCTCACTATCCAGGAAACATGAATTCCATACAGCACAATCAGTATTTCTGTGGCGGTTACTAACTTAGAAATAATAGTCTCTTCACATATAGCTATTTGATGTTACACTAATAGTGGACGCACTTAAGGGTTGACTATATTTGCCTTTGGACAAAACCTCATTGCTTTTTCCTTTTTCCATGCATCTCCAGAGAACATCCACAAGTATGTTACACGTGCTAGCAATAGGTTATGCTACCTTTCTGCCTCCTGGGAAATCTATGTTTTGTAATCCTGTCCGGTACCCTTCAGAAAACACCCAATCAACTTGTTAGGTTCATTAGCCCTTCCTTTATTATAACAACATAAAGCCCCATCAAAGTTCTGTGCAATGCTTCCGGGTGTGTCTTGTATGTCCTTTTGAATGCCACTCCTTCTCTTAATCCTCTTGCTTGAGTCTACATTTAAATACACTAAGCTCAAACTCTGTTTTTAGTTTTATAAGCTGTTCATTCCATACATTATTTCCTATTTCAAAGACACAACACTTGGCTTGATACCATCCATGTGTCTAAGGCTAATTCAGTTTTTCAGTTAGGAGAATTAGGTCCCTATCAGGAGCCTACAAATCTCCCAATATCATCATCATAATGTACTGAATTAGCTGTGATTATTACGAGATTTAAAAAAAAAAAAAAGGACAATAAAGTGCAGTGTTACTTAGGATGGCAGGCTAGATAATGACCCTGGCATCTTAAATCCCAGACTTGAAAATATTAGCATATGACGGTGATGGTAAAGTGGACTTTGTAGGTGTGACTAGGCTAAGGATCTTGAAGCAAGGAAATTAACCTGTGTTGTGTGGGTGGCTGTGAGGGATAACTACAGCTCTCTTACAAAAGGGGGATAAAGAGAGATCGCGCTACATAAAGTGCAAAAGAGGGCAGTGTGATAATTAAGACAAGATGCAGTTCTGTGAACTTTGAAGAAACGATCCAGGAAAAGTCCTTACTTTCACTGGAAAGGGTTAAGTCCTTATCAGAAAACCAGTTTCTTGTTGCTCTTTAAACCATCAAGTCTACAGTCTTTTGTTATAGAAGTAATGGGACACTCATACAGCATCAACCACTTGAACTATTAAATGTTCTAATCCTACCTCCTAACCAAATCTGTGCCTTCAGAGAAGCAACAGTGTTGCAGGAGAGAGGAGTGGCCTGGACATCAGGCCAGGTTTTATTCTGATGTCCTGAGGGATGGGGTTAGGATTAAGAATATCATGTGTATATGTGTATGCATATGCATACATGTATGTATATATAGAGATGCACATAATTTGTAATTTTGAAGTTCAAATGTATTCCCCCCTTTTCCTTCATCCCTTCCATGAACCTACCCACTGCAGCTCTCTCTTAAATGTATGACCTCTTTTCTTTAATTGTCAATATGTATTTTTTCCTAAATATATAAATATAACCTTCTTGTCCCCCTATCGTTACTTGTATGTATTTGATTTCAGGGATAGCAACATGGTATTGCATTACGAACTAGATGGGCTCTTCTGTGGGACGACTACTTCTCCCATTCTCTGCAGTCCTTAGTCATCTTCAGTTCTTTGTCCAGGGTTGGAGTCCCATGAGAGTCTTCCTTCCCTGTTAGAATACCTGCTGCTGTCAACCTTGTTCTGCTCTTATTTAGATAGGTATGTTGGTTGTCTGTTAACTAAAACAATTACCATCAGGCCACAATATTCCTAAAAATAAAATAATGGCATGCATACCCTGGTAGTAACCAACTACTCTATGATTGGTCAGAATGCCTTCTCAGCAAGTGGGAACCATGCCTAGTACTGAAGTCCTGGCTAACTACCTGGAGCTAGCAAAGTCATGGATCTTGAAGAACTTACAACCTCCATTTTATGAAAACAGTGTAATTCCAAACTGCATTCTAAATATTCTCCCTTATACACACAGAAAAGTATAGATATCACCCCTAGTCAAAGAACAATCTCTTAGCAATGGATGGAGCCCATTAAAAAGAAACTATGTAAAAGAAGCTAAAAACCTGGGTAGCACACAATAGAAAATGCCACATTTGACAATCGAAACTTGCAAGCATTGTGTGCCCTGCTTGACTCTGTCAAATAAGCAAATATTATCATATTAAGTCATGCACTCTGGATGAAGTAAAGCAGAATCCGGCTTGAGACAGAGGCGAGTCTTTAGCCTCTTTTGCCTCCTGTGAAATACATTATGTAGAGAACAGTGCCAGCAAGAATTTAAAAAACAAAAATCCTAACCCTAACCTTTTTCAGAGGAAAAAAAGGTAAACCAAAACACACAGAATATCGTGATCATTTTCTTCTCATTTTTTATCAGAAGTAAGTGCCCCCTAGTGGCCAAAGAATTTGTAACCTCGCCTTTGTCAGGTGATGAAAAAACTAAAAAGAAATAAAAGTCTTAGCTTAGTGACAGTTAATAATTTTGCAATAAAGGTGGCTATGCCCTTATCATCTAGACATATACTATGATCCGTGCTAGTTGAAGGTAAGATTATATATTTATATTTTAAAGCTCCTCTCAAATGAACATGTCAGAAATATAATTTAATGCAGCATTTACAGAGGGAAGATGCTGAATACAAGTAATTGGATGCAATTAATCAGGAAAGGTTCTGGGAGGGGTGAGTTTTAAGATGTGTTTTAAACAAAAGAGAGTCATGGTCTGGCAAAGGGGAAAACAGGTATTTCTTTAAGCACTGAATCCAGAGCCACAGGAGAAAAGGAGTCCAGTTCCAAGGGGCTAGATGTTTCCCCACATCCAAAATGGAGTAATGGTGTAAGTGACACCTCTGTGGTTTAAGTTGGACACAGCAAGTAGAACAGAGTATTTTTTAAAAACCTATTATGGCACTTTGTGTAATGGCAAGTGTGAGACACCCCCACTAAATCATTGCTGGCATAATCAATGTAGCCACTGCTGTGTCTCACTGTGTTTTTGGACGTTTGCTGCCTTAGCACATTTCAGAGCCATTTCTTCCTCCTCTTCACCAGCGCGCCACTAAAATTCTCTGGTAATCATCCTTTACTGAACTTGAAGGCTGTGTCCTCTTCACAATGATCATTTGTGCGGATGGCCTTCTGAGTTTAATGGCTTGTAATTACTGTTCCCTCTTTAAATTGTGTAACTTCCCTAACTGAAAGTAAGCAGTGTACTGCCAAAAGCCTTCTCCGGGAGAAACAAGGAAGCAAGGTTATTTGGTACCCACGACAAAGAGAGACACATTGACAGTGCCAATTCATCCTCTTGTCTGCGGGACTGAATTAAAGGCACAAGCCAAGGCTTTTCCTGAGCCTTGACCTGACTGGGGCAGTGTGAAGTAACCTTATTCCTCATCCATGTCAGATGGAACAGGGTCATTGTGAAGGCAAAGCAAATTTGGCTATTTATTTCCATTAATACAATCAATTATTATGACAGTTCATCAAGGTTGGGAGTGAGTGAAATTTCTAAGGGTGTTCAGTCTATAAAAATCCCATTACTTCCGGCTCTGTAGATTACTGTCAGCACGTGCCTACTCAAACACTCTTGACCTCATCAATATAACGAAATCCAAATGTAAATATCAGTCAATATGTATCGCACGTTGAATTCTCACCTATTTTTAAAAACTGTAATACAGGGAGTTTATCTGCCAACAATTAAAATAATATAAAAACAAAACACCCACCAGCAAACATGATTTTTGGTATTTTGGGTATATGTTCATTGCCTATATAAAATGAACATTATAAGAATATCCTCAGAGCAAGTATCATTAAAGTGAGAGTAAAATCTACATAAAAGAATAAAAGTACACGTGGAGAGATGTCTTAGTGGGTGAAGTGCTTGCTGTGCAAACATGAGGAGCTGAGCTCTAATCTGAAGCACTCACGTAAGAAGCTGGGCACAGTGTGCCTCTATAATCCTAGTGTTAAGAAACTTGAAGATAGGTAGACTTTCAGAGACCTGCCCATAGTTTCAGCAACAGATCCTGTCTGAAAAGTATAACATGGGATAGATTTGATCAAAACACATTGTTTGCATGTATGAAATTCTCAAACAATGAAAAGTTAAAAACAATTTGGTAGAGAGTAATAGAGGACGACAGTCAACATGACTCCTGAACTTGTATGTACAAGCCTATGTGCACATACCTGCAAACACATGCGCACAGATGCATACACTCTCCACAGACAAGGACTACAATAGTATTCCAAATATTTACATTTGAATTAAGAATTTGACAATAAAATAATTTTTTCAATGAAAATACACCTATTACTGTATGTAAGATGTAATGTAAAGTGACCTGTCACCCTCAAAATTACACACATTTTCCGTGTCTGGCATGAAAACATATTAATACCTTTGATGATCAAACATACTGCAAGACACAGTCTTTAAAATGGTGGAGGGAAGAAAACTTCCAAGCAAAGAATCTCTCATCTCACAATATGACTGCTTCTCAAGCAGTCCCATCATGCGGTTTACAGTTAATGGTACATATGCAAGGCTGTTTCTTCCTCCACAGTATTAATCGCTTTGTGTTTTTCTGGTTGGTTGGTTGGTTCTGTTTCAGTCAAGAAAGCAAAGAGAGTGGTTCATAGTTCGCTTCAGGAGAAACAGTAAAGTACAGCAGATTAAGTCTTCACTGTTTCAACTTTGGCCCCCCCACCATATTTTTGCTAGACCTTTCCCAGACCTCTGATGTGGTGGTTAGCTTTAACTGTTAACTATATACAACATATAATCACTCAGGATGAGAGTCTCAGTGAGGGACTGTTGAAGTTGGTTTGGCTTGGGAGATAAATATGTGTGTGTGTGTGTGTGTGTGTGTGTGTGTGTGTGTGTGTGTGTGTGTGTATGTGTGTATGTGTGTATGTATATATATGTATATATATAGCATATGTATGTATATGTATATCTATGTATATGTATGCATATGTATATGTATATTATATGATTATCTTCATTGCTAATTGATGAAGAAAGTACCAGCCTACTTTGTACAGCACCGTTCCCTAACCTTGGCTCTGCATGATATAAGAATGAAGAAATCTAACTGACCAAGTAGGTAGCATGGATGGGATATAACTAAATGCTTGAGTTTCTGCCTTGACTTGTGTGAGCAGTTACTCTTGGTCAGGGACTGAGTATGACAAGGCAGAGAATATAGAACCGTCAGGAGATGTGAATTCATGTAACAGGCATCTTTGGCCAGAGGATGTCTCACTGGCTTGGCTAAAACTTTCTTTGTCAGTAGTTGCATTGTAAAGTTCAGACTATACAATTCTGCCTTCTTTTACTTGCAACCTGTGTGCCGACTCCTGCTGTCAGACTCTTTATCCTCTATCATGGTGGGAGCACATAGCAGACAAGGATGTTCACGGCATAGTAGCCAGAGAGTTAAAAACAAACAAAAATGGGCCAGGCCTCCATATCGTACAGATTCAGTGACTTCCGTACATTGCTGCTGTGACCAGGAAGAATGTGGTGGAAGAATGTGGCAGAGGAGGATGACAACCACATAGCGAGGGAATGAAAGAAACAGAAGGGGGCAGTCCTACCTCCTTCTCAGGCATACCACTATGAGTATCTCCATTCCATTAGTCCGCACACTTAAGAGTTGCTTTAAATTTGAAAGGATAACATTTATAAAATTCAGTAGTAGTCATGATGGCCTCGGGCAATGCAAAAACATAACACATTCTTTAAGACTTAAGGAACACGTGACAGTGCTACTTGTTATTGGCAAATGCATCTAACTGTTTCTTAGTTGTTGAATTTCAGTTCATAAAGAGTATATTTTTCACTGTTGTATTTGAGTTATTAAGTCTTCAATGACTCAGTCCAATGCCAGGATTCACTAAAATTCTTTAGGACATGGATATTAGAAACATACTGGTAAAACATGACATCCTGGATCACTAAAGCCATTCCTCAGATCTTTCTTCAGGTTTAACCTACTAGGTTTCTAAATTAAGCATCTATTTAATTGTATAATAAAAAGTACTGTGATTTTTTTATGACATTTTCCAGAGAGCTGTATCTCATAACTGTATATATTCCATATATATCTCATAAATTTATAAAATGTATATATTGCAGATTTTTCATTATCTTACAAGTTAATTACTCCTACGTCAATCATGCATATACTGCTAAAAATGTTTCATGACCATCTGTCTATTAAATAGCATCAATTAGTTTATCAAGATTGTTACTGTCATCTTTACATAGACATTCATCAAACTATTAAAGGACTGATTTGACTTGCAAGAATATTTGATAAAATAAAAAAAATCACTATCCTAACCATGTGTTGTAAATATTTTCTCTTTATTACCTTTATCCTCTATTTGTGCACACTATTTTTCTTCATTCTAGTTCATCATTTTCTTTTGCTTTAGAATGTAGCTTTATAGATTATAATAAAATAAACCACTAGCTCTTTCTGAGATTAAATGAATACTAAACTATTCTTAGAACATGTAATAACAAAGCATTGGAAATTAATTTTATAATGAGAAGTAAGGTTAGGATCCTGATTAAAATAATTTCAAAAGTTAGTTAATTATCTTAGCATGATTTAACATTGCAAATATTATTTGTTCTTGTTATTTGTTATAATGGGACTATCAGATTATATATACTTGAAATATATAACTAATTTCCTTCTTGAAATTGTCTGTTTCCATGGACAGCATTTTCTTATATCCTCTTTATTCTAGAAGGTTGTATGGATTCCTCCCCAAAACAATTACTCACTGCATGTTTGAATTTTTCGGTATTTGCTCCTCTTCACATTTTCAGATGGAATTTTGGTTCATAATATTCATTAAAACGCAAAATCTTGCTGGTATTTTTATTAAAATCATATTACTTAAGCATATTATTGAGAAAAGACACTGCCAATAAGTCAAAATGGCAACCAACAGGTTGGAAAAGATCTTTACCAGTCCTATATCTGATAGAGGGCTAATATCCAATATATACAAAGAACTCAAGAAGTAAGACTCCAGAGAACCAAATAACCCTATTAAAATGGGGTACAGAGCTAAAGAATTCTTAACTGAGGAATCTCGAATGGCTGAGAAGCACTTAAAGAAATGTTCAACATCCTTAGTCATCAGGGAAATGCCAATCAAAACAACCCTGAGATTTTACCCCACACCAATCAGAATGGCTAAGATCAAAAGCTTGTGTGACAACAGATGCTGGCAAGGATGTGGAAAAAGAGGACCACTTCTCCATCACTGGTAGGATTGCAAGCTGGTACAACTACTCTGGAAATTAGTCTGGCAGTTCCTCAGAAAACTAAACATAGTACTACATGTGAACTCCTAGGTGTATAGCCAAAAGTTGCTCTAACATATAATAAGGACACATTCTCCACTATGTTCATAGCAGCTGTATTTACAATATCCAGAAGCTGGAAACAACCCAGATGTCTCAACAAATGAATGGATACAAAAAATGTGGTACATTTACACAATGGAGTACTACTCAGCTATTAAAAACAATGACTTCATGAGATTCACAGGCAAATGGATGAAACTTGAAAATATCATCCTGAGTGAGGTAGTTCAGTCACAAAAGAACAGATATGGTATGTACTCACTGTCAAGTGGATATTAGGCTAAAAGCATAGACTACCCAAATCATATGAAGCTGAAGAAGGAAGACCAAAGTGAGGATGCTTCAGTCCTACTTAGAAGGGGGAACAAAATAATCACCAGTGGTAGAGGGAGGGAGGAACTTGGTAGGAAGAAAGAAGGGGAAGGGGAAAAGGGGGCAGGATCAGGTATGGGAGGAGACAAGGGAGATGTACAGAGGGTCAGGAAATTGAACAGAGGTGTTTAGCAATGGGAGATGGGGAACTGGGCATAGCTACCAGAAAGTCACAGATGCCAGGAAAGCAAGAGGTTCACGGGACCCAACAGGGATGGCATTAGCTGAAATACCCAACAAAGGGAAGAGAGAACCTGTAGAGACCATATCCAGAGGTCAGGCACAGTCCCTGGTTGGGGGATGGGGTCACCCACCCATCTCCAAAATTTTAACCCAGAATTGCTCCTGGAAATACAGGGACAAAGAGAGGAGCAGAGACTGAAGAAAGGTCATCGAGAGACTGCCCCACCTAGGAATCAATTCCATCTGCAGAAACCAATCCCAGACACTATTGCTGACGCCAAGAAATACTTTCTGACAGGAGCCTGATGTAGCTGTCTCCTGAGAGACTCTGCCAGAGCCTGACAAATACAGATGCAGATACTCACAGCCAACCATTTAACTAAGCATGGAGACCCCAATGGAGGAGTTAGGGCAAGGATTGAAGGAACTGAAGGGGTTTGCAATCCCATAGGAAGAACAACAAGATCAACCAACCAGACCCCCCCCCCCCCCCCCGAGCTCCCAGGAACTAAACTACTAACCAGAGTACACATGGAGGGACCCATGGCTCCAGCCGCATATGTAGCAGAGGATGGCCTTGTCTGGCATCAACAGGAGGAGAGGCCCTTGGTCCTGTGGAGGCTCAAAGCCCCAGTGTAGGGAATGCAAGGGTGGGGACACAGGAGTGGGTGGGTGCGGGGGCACCCTCATAGAAGCAGGGGGAGGGGGAGGGGGAGGGAGATTGCCATGGGGGAAACTGGGAAAGAGGATAACACTCGAAATGTAAATAAATAAGATAAGCAATAAAAAATAGAAGAATGAGTAACTATCCACTTCTCTGCTGTTGCCTCACAATAGCACATCTTTCCGGTGTTCATCTGCTTTGTCTCAGAAAAACAGGTGAGTTCTCTTTACACATATCCAATCCATACCTTGAACAATTTCCCCCTGAGTACTCTCTATCTCGAGAGTAATTGTGGACCTCAAGGTTTTAAATAAACATATTTACGAGATTTAAATAAATGTACTTTACTGAGTTGCTTGACAGTTTTTTGTCTGAAATTTTTACATTATCTTATACAAGGACTCAAACAAATTTCCATGAAATACTCATTATTTAAAAACACTAAATTGACCAGAACCTGCCAGTTTCCATCTGTGGCTGGAGACCTCTGCCTGGGCAACCAGGGGTCCATACCCAACTAGCGCCAGGAGAAAGCTACCCTCCCAGGAGTGTGGAAAAGCTGTGAGGGGGGTTAAGGCGAGCACCACTGCTCACCGGGACCCGCCCGGGACCCTCTGGACACATGGACTGAGGTAAGTCGGAAACAGAAACTTTCCAGTTTCTATCTGTGCCTCGGGACCTCAGCCTGGGCCACAGGGCTCCAGGAGAGAGCTGGTATCCCAGGAGTGCTGACACACCTTCGAGCAAGGCAAAACCACCACTTCTGTTCAAATTCACTGTATCAAGAGGGACCCTTGCAGAGCCATCAGGACACAGGAACCAAGGGACAGCGGGGGACAAGATCCTTCTGGTTTCTGTCTGCACCCCAGAGTTGACCCTGTGCCACAGCTCTCCAAACCCAAATATCTCTCAGAGAGAGCTGATCTTCAAAGAGTATTGACACACAGGCTTGCAGGAGGGACAAGCCACAGCCAGAGAGAGTAAGACCAGCTAACATCAGAGTTAACAAGATGGCAAGAGGCAAGGGTAAGAACATAAGGAACAGAAACCAAGGCTACTTGGCACCATCAGAACACAGCTCTCCCACCACAGCAAGCCCTGGATACCCCAACACAGCAGAAAAGCAAGACTCAGATTTAAAATCAGTTCTCAGGATGATGATAGAAGACTTTAAGAAAGAAATTAACACCCTTAAAGAAATACAAGAGAACAGAGGTAAACAACTAGAAGCCCTTAAAGAGGAAACACAGAAATCCATTAAAGAATTAAAGGAAAGCACAATCAAACAGAAAGGAAATGAACAAAACTATCCAGGAGCTAAAAATAGAAATAGAAACAATAAAGAAATCACAAAAGGAGACAACCATGGAGTTAAAAAACCTAGGAAAGAGATCAGTGGCCATAGATGCAAGCATCACCAACAGAATACAAGAGATAGAAGATAGAATCTCAGGAGCAGAAGATACCATAGATAACATTGACACAACAGTAAAAGAACACACAAAATGCAAAAAGCTTCTAACACAAAACATCCATGAAATCCAGGACACAATGAGAAGACAGAACCTAAGGATAAAAGTTATCGAAGATAGTAAAGATTCCCAACTTAAAGGACCAGTAAATACCTTCAACAGAATTATAAAGAAAACTTCCCTAACTAAAAGAAAGAGATGAACATAAATATACAAGAAGCTTACAGAACCCCAAATAGATTGGACCAGAAAACAAATTCGTCCCGTCACATTATAGTGAAAACACCAAATACACAAAACAAGGAAAGAATGTTAAAAGCAGTAAGGGAAAAAGATCAAGTAATATATAAAGGCAGACCTATCAGAATTACACCAGACTTCTCACCAGAGACTATGAAAGCTTGAAGATCCTGGGTAAAACTCCTACAGACCCTAAGAGAACACAACTGCCAGCCAAGGCTCCTATACCCAGCAAAATGCTCAATTACCATAGATGGTGAAACCAAAATATTCCATGACAAAAGCAAATTTACACAATATGTTTCCACAAACCTAGTCATGCAAAGGATAATAGATGGAAAACGTCAACTCAAGGAGGGAAACTACACCTTAGAAAAAGCAAGAAAGTAATCTTTCAACAAACTCAAAAGGAGATAGCCACAGAAACATAAAAATAACATTGAAAATAACAGGAACCAACAATCACTATTCCTTAATATCTCTTAACATCAGTAGACTCAATTCCCCAATAAAAAGACATAAACTGACAGACAGGATCCATAAAGAGGACCCAGCATTTTGCTGCATTCAGGAAACACACCTCCATGATAAAGCCCAACACTGCCTCAGAGTAAAGGGCTGGAAAACAATTTTCCAGGAAAATGGTCCCAAGAAACAGGCTGGAGTAGCCATTCTAATATTGGATAAAATCGACTTTCACCCAAAAGTAATCAAAAAAGATAAGGAAGGACACTTCATACTCATCAAAGAAAAAACCTGCCAAGAAGAATTCCCAATTCTGAACATCTATGCTCCAAACACAAGGGCACCCACATTCATAAAAGAAATTTTACTA
>CM052709.1:58884703-58911743 GCA_028551405.1 Uromys caudimaculatus | reverse complement strand
CGATAGAGGGCTAATATCCAATATATACAAAGAACTCAAGAAGTTAGACTCCAAAAAACCAAATAACCCCAGGAAAAAATGGGGAACAGAGCTAAACAGAGAATTCTCAACTGAGGAAATTCTCAGGGCTGAGAAGTACCTAAAGAAATGCTCAATATCCTTAGTCATCAGGGAAATGCAAATCAAAACAAGTCTGAGATTCCACCTCACACCAGTCAGAATGGCTAAGATCAAAAACTTAGGTGACAACAGATACTGGTGAGGATATGGATAAAGAGGAACACTCTTCCATTGTTGGTGGGATTGCAAACTGGTACAACCACTCTGGAAATCAGGTTGGCGGACCCTCAGAAAAATGGACATAATACTACCTGAGGACCCAGCTATACCACTCCTGGGCATATACCCAGAAGATGCTCCAACATGTAACAAAGACACATGCTCCACTATGTTCAGAGCAGTCATGTTTATAATAACCACAAGCTGGAAACAACCCAGATGTCCCTCATCAGAGAAATGGATACAGAAAATGTGGTACATTTATACAATGGAGTACTACTCAGCTATTAAAAACCATGACTTAATGAAATTTACAGGCAAATGGATGGAATTTGAAAATATCATCCTGAGCGAGGTAACTCAGTCACAAAAGAACGAACATGGTATGTACTCACTGATAAGCGGATATTAGCCCAAAAGTTCAGAATGCCCAAGTTTCACTTAACAGTAACCACTGGACTGAGAGTGAGGTCCCAGATGGAGGAGTTGGAGAAGGGACTGAAGGAGCTGAGGGAGTTTGCAGCCCCATGGAGGGAGCAACAGTGCTAACTGGCCTGACCCCCCAGTCCTCCTGGAGGCTGCACCACCAACCAAAGAATACGCATCGAGGGACCCATGGTCAGACCACATATGTGGCAGAGGAGGACCTTGTTGGCCATCAGGGGGAGGAGAGGCCTTTGGGTATTAGAGGCCCCAGTAAAGAGGAATGTTAAGGTGATAATATGGGAGTGGGTGAGCGGGTGGGTGGGAGGTGGAATGCCCTAATAGAGGCGGGGGAGGAGGAGGGGATACGGGGTTTCCAAAGAGCAGACCTAGAAACGGGGAAACATTGGAAATGTAAATAAAGTATCAAAAAAAAAATTAAAAACACTAAATTTTACTAATATTAGCAAACATTCTTTTTACTATTCTTTGAAACTACAAAAGAGATTAGACATCCTTCCAAGTGGAGTCATCCAACACAGCTTCCTGAAGGTTCCTTTTTCCACAGTGGAACTCATATGGGGTCACTATGTGGGTGATGAAAATTTATCTAGGTCAGATCTTCCAGTACTTACTTTTGTGACACACCATTGTCCTTAACATAGTCTAGTAGCCTATAAAATAATGTCCTTTTTGAAATGGAGATTTACTTTATAAATTACAAATTTGCTTTGATTAACTTTAGAAAACCCATATAAATACTGCTGAGGTCATTTTTAGATATAAATTTAGGACATTAATAGTATCACTGGTGCCTCTGGCTATTAAATACCTTAATGTACTTTTTAAAATGGGCCAATCAACATCAAGTATATCTTCCAATAATGGTGATCATAGTTTCTTCTATTTTGCTGGCTACACTACCTCCCTCATTGTTTTTGTCTCTTCTTCTGTGATTTCTTGAATAATCTAGAGATTATGCTTATTTTCTCCTTTTGTTTCAAAAAGTAAAACGTCTTGCATATCACATCTACTGTAATCAGAGCCATCATATTCTATGTAAGTACAACTGCTAAAAAGTAATTTACTCAGTGACTATTAGTAACAATTAGAATGTTTCTTTCAGTATATTAATGGACAAAGGTTGATGTTTTGATTTGTTCAGTGTTGTATTGTAGACATAATAATATCTACTTGGTGAGTTTTCAATGTTCAATTGAAAATATATTCTGTTCTTCTTCAGGATTTGGTCATGTCAACTTGGTTAGGAATGTTATTCAGGTCATCTTGTCTTCTTATCAACACCTGATACCCTCCTTGCTTACAATTTGCTGACAGAGAGGTAATTAAGCTCTTAAGTAAGTCTGTAGGTTTTTATTTCTTGCTTTACTTCTCTGAGATATTATTTTACAAACATAGATGCTCTGTTATTAGGTGCTGATAAGAACTGTAACACATTCTTCAGGGATTGAAGCTGTAATAACCACTTTAATTCTCATAATTCTTATGTGTAGTCTACCTCGAGTAATATTAATATGTATTTACTCCAAATTCCTTTTGGTTAATGTTTGCTTAAACATCATTTTATAGACTCTCAGACATCTATTATCTGTGTCTCTACATTCAAAGTAAGGCATAGAGGACTCCCCAGCTTTAGACAGTAGGCGTGGGTTAAAGACAGTCTCCACAAGAGTAATCTTACTTTTGACACCAATTTCAAGTTCAAAGTTTCCCTTAACATCCCCTCAGGTAAACTTGAAAGATTCACAGGACTCACCAGAATCTATTAACCTTACGGTTAAATCTTATTATAGAGCCAGAGTACAGACCAAAATCAACCAGATAAGAAGCCACACGGAGAGAGGCTGTAAGAGAAACTTTTAGTACCTGCCCTGTAAACCACCGCCGCTGCCCTAGTACCTGCCCTGTAAACCACCGCCGCTGCCCTAGTACCTGCCCTGTAAACCACCGCTGCTGTCCTTGCAGCATATGTGATTAGGAATCTTCACAGAGGACGAATCAATCAGGAAAACTCACTCAAGACCCAAAGATTTTTATTGATCTTGATTACAAATGTATCAAAGTACAAATGTAGCTGATTTTTGTAGCAATGAAATCGTTAAACTGCTTTGACTCCTGGTGGGTAGTGAGCGTGCTGCACCCACCCAAGAACTCTAAGTTCGCCAATGAAACACACACACACACACACACACACACACACACACACACACACACACACCAGCTAATTTTGTATGCCTTGACTAGCTCAATGGTTGGGCACTTCTAAACCTCCCTGTGGCTAGCACACACACTGTCATCCAGTATTCCTGTCTTACCACCTTCTAAATCTATATTTCTTCTAAATCTGCTGCCCTGCTATCTTCTGTGCAGGGCCCCCATACGGCCATATTCGCTTTCCACCTACATTGCTGGATGGTTTCTCTCCTGAAGCTCTTAAGTCTGATCCCTCTGCCTCCAAGTCTTGGTGATTCTCTTCTTCCCCTGTCTTGTCCCTTGCCTGTAGAATCTAAAAGTCTCGCATCCATCTCCCTGCCCAGCCATTGGGTGTACACAATTCTTTATTAATAGTCTTAGCCAGTTGGGGACAGGGACCCCCAGGTCTGGAAGCAGCTTTGGGAGCCGAATTAAGACCAAGTATTAGAACCAATTCCCAACAGACTTCCAGCTCTAAGACAACTGACTGAATACTCCACAAAGGCCACATCTGTTGCTGTACCAGTGTAAAGACAGACATTCAGGGGCACGTTCGTTTTCTTATTCCTTTCTGCTGTTTGACACTGCAGAGAAAGCTGCCGTCATGTCTAAGTCAGAGTCTCCCAAGGAGCCGGAACAGCTGTGGAAGCTCTTCTGTTACCTGGTTGAGATCTCCGTATTGTAACTTATCCATTGAATTTTGATTACTGACAAAATTTCAATCTATTGATTTGCTATCTCTTCTCACTCAATTCAATATGATCTTTATTTCAAGACTTTTCTTCAACCTGCCTTGACTAGGGTTAATTGATCATTTATGTACTGCACTTTATCTCCTACATTGACTTATAGTAAAAAGAGTCTTACAATCCTATATTTTCAAATGATACCTCCCATGACTGTATTATTATCATAATACATCTGATTTTACATATGTTATATTCACATTATATACTTATGTAATGTTTTATTTGGCTAGCAAATTATTATATTGAGCAATTAGAAAAAGAGAGGATGAGTTTGATTTCTATATTCACTCCACTTTGCATATTCTCAATTTCTTTGCTCTATCTGAACTTCTTTCTGGTGACCTGTTTATAAAGGGCTTCCTTTAGCATCTCTAATAGAGTATACCCACTGACACTAAATCAACTCAATTCATTTTGGGGGTACAAAATACCAAATTAACATTTGGTTTTGTTATAGCACTTCATTTTTTAAATTATTTTAAAGGATGCATTTAAGATCCATTTGCGTGTAAATATAGGTGTCTATAGAGGCCAGAGATGTCCATCAGAGCTACTAGAACTAGAGCCACTGCCGTTGTGAGCTAACCAACATGAGTGTTGGAAACCATATGTATGTACTCTGAAGAAGCAGAGCACAGCATGTGCTCTCTCCAGTTCCCATTATGGTGCTTTAAAGAGGGGGGTACATCTTTCTGCATAAAGAGCACTGTATTGTGATTTGCATTTTTGTTCTGTATTTCTTCTCTTGTTACCTTGAAGGTTCTCCTCCTGTGTTGCTTCCAGGTGTTAACTTTTTCTTTGACCTTCTAACAATTTTTTACTTTCTTAGAAGGAAGGAAAGGTTATTTTGCTGATGGTTCCAGTGGGAGAATATATCCTGGTCACGGTGGCATTGCAGTGGCCATGTAGAGCCATCTAGAGCAGGAACCTAAGAGATAACATCTCCACACATACATTCAGGAAGCAGAAAGCAACCTGGACATAGGGTCACATTATGAACTCTCAAAGTCCACCCTCAGTGATATTCTTTCTTCAGCAAGGCCACATTACCTCATGATCTTCTCAAAGAGCATGATGAATTGGAAGCCAAGTTTTAACTTTATTTTTTTGTTTTATTTTGTTACAGTAGCCGTTCTTTTGGTGTTCTTTCCATGCAGATATTCATTTTATTATTTTTAATTATGTTATGCATGCATGCCAGTGTGTGAGCATGTGCACATGAGTGCAGACGTCTGTGGAGACCACAGGTGTTAGATCCTACTGGAGCTGGACATACAAGAGAACGCAGGTCCTCTGGAGGAAGAATAGGTGCTCATGCCAGCTGAAACCTCTTTCTAGCCTCACATTTTATTCTTCTTTTTAGCATGTGGTCTGCATTCTGTCCAAAATTGGGGGGAGAGAGTTTTAATGAAGAGTGTAGTATTTCCTCTAATAGATTCACCACAGACTAGAGTTGTATTTGCATATATATTTAATTTATATATATCATATATATATAGTTTATATATATATTTAATTTGTATATTATATATTTAATGTGTGTGTAATTTATAATTTAATCAATATATAATCATGTATATATAAATGCATGTATTTGCATTGTCTGTATCAACATTTGATATATCGATGTCTGATGTCTTGAAACTAATAGATGTCCCGTTTCTAGTTTCCACTCTTAACTTTCTTCATGTTTCAGTTCATGTCATTTCTATTGATTTATCCTTTTGCCTTTTTTTTTCTTTAGTTATTTTGGACCTATTGATAAGCTCATTAACATGGCTCTGTGTTTGCTGTTTCTCACTTCTCTCCTGTGCCTCTTTTTACCCCTCCCCCCTCTTCCTTCTCCCCTCCCCCACTTCTATGGTCCTTCCATTCTTCTCCTCCTTCCTTTCCTCTTTCTTCCTGAAGATCTTTTCGTCTACTTTTACCACAATGGGCTTTATCATATTAATCACAGTAAATCTATTATTGTATATTCCTTGTCAAAAATATTAATGCTTTGCATATTTGAATCAAGTTATAATGATGAAATTGTCACATTGTGCTGTCTTGTTATTTCCATAGTCTATCTCTTGATAGACATTTGTATAGAATAATAGTGTTTTCTGTCTATCTTTTCTTTTTAGTCTAGTAGAGGATTTTCACCTTGAAGCGTTTTTCATCTGTGCCCTTCCTCCAGCTGCAGAAATTAGTGCTTGAGGGGAGACAAAGATCAAAAAGTTGCTGTCAGTGGCCTGTGTTCCTCTTAAAATGTGTCTCCTCTAGTTTGAGTGTGTCTGTCAGTCTGTGTGTGTATGTGTGTGTGTGTGTGTGTGTGTGTGTGTATGTGTAAGAGAGAGAGAAAAATAGAGACAGAGACAGACAGACAGAGACAGAGACAGACAGACAGGAAGAGATAAGCAGAGAGACAGACAAGAGAGAACCTATGATTGGATTCGGAAAGGAAAGGCCTGCTAAGCAAGTGGTCAACGCCTGCACCTTCAGCTGTCACGCTACTGCACATCTGTCGTTTGTCACTGTGAGCACGCAGCAGCCTAGCTTGCAGGTCTGGCTTGTGTCTTGACCAGACAAGCTGGAACTTCCTCATCACGTCTCCCTGTTGGTATTGACCTCCCTTACATTTTGAGGTTTTTTTGTTCTCTATGATGTCCGTGCTTCAGTAGGTTCAGAAAAGTCACAAACTTAATGCAGTCAAACTAGCCTTCTGTTCAATGGTCAGAGTCATGTTCTGTAAATCAGAAGGACATCTTAAATGTATTATTTTTTAATTTCCGCTACAAAATCTATGGAGGAAAGGTTATAAAACAGTATATACCAGTGGGCTTTATTATAAGGTTAATATCAAATTGCTGAGTCAGTATTGCAGTCTTAGTATATTTGCTTGGTGCCCATGCTGAACTCAGTTTGTTCTCAGTAAAGTGCTTGGGTCGAAATAACTGCATATACATCTGAGATGATGTGCATGACAATATTTAAAAACTCTAACAGAAAAGAGAATAGTAAAAGTCTCATCATTGTTTCTATTACCATAATAAGGATTTATATGTCATAAATGACTCATTTGATTCATGTTTGATAAACAAACATATGGGAGTTAGGTGTAAATTAAAAAGAGCAGTCATGTGTTTAGTCTAAGGCCTTGACAAACAATAATTGAGTTGTATAAAGTATTATCCAAATGGCGTGCTGTGGAAAGCACGAAAAAACACTCCTGAAAAATGTGGGTTTCTGAAAATGATGGCTTAGATTTGTATTTTTATAAACAGACTTGAAGCTATACCCTAGCAAAGAAGAGTTACAGCAAGGTATTTCCTTCCTAGGTCTGCTCCCACTCCAATCATCAAAGTCTTTTGATACGCCATTGCCAGTATTACTGTACAAAGATTAAACATCCACTGAGCCAGGATGTAAAATCAGAAATTAGAGATTACAGCAAGATAGTTTTTAGCGTGGAAGAAGCCACATCATTAGCCCAGGGAAATTTTCTGAGTAAGTACTCACCAAAAAAATAATAATAATTATGAATGTGTGTTCCATATAGTGGGAAGTAAAAACCTTCAGAACCTTCCAGATCATTTCAAATGAAAGAAAATTTCATCAAAAACTAACTGTACCCTGAGAAACAGCCAATAAGGGTAAGTTTATCATGCTACTTTATCCTGAATAAATGTCTCAGCACATCACTTAAAGGGTGACCAAATATTCTCTACCTTACAAGCAAAATCAGGCCCGGACTCAGCCTATAATCAACTGTTATTTGGTCAAGCCAAGAACAGAGTGTGACTTTATGTCTGAACAGAGCATTTACTTCTGACAGCCTGACTTCTTGGGGCTTCTCTCATCAAAAGCTCAGCACATAAACACACTGCCTGCAGCCTTGCATTGATTGTCAGCCCAATTAATTGCCAGGAAAACTGCAGCTTTATTAAGTGTACTGCACTAACAATAAAAACATCACTATTTATAGCACAGAGCATGGCGGGATATCTATACCAATAAAATATAACAATAATAAACAAAAGGCCAGCCTGTAGTCCCACAGAAGGACATCAATGAATTTATTTTAATGCCAGGCCACAACAGGCTACTTAGATTCCCTAAGCATAATATACTGCAACCTGCTAAAAGACAAGAGCCTTCTGTAATCTCAATGTCAAAAGCAAAGGAGATACCATCAAGTCTGTCCAAAACTATTTCTTGTATTTTAAAATCTCTGTTGTTGACTTTGTGCCCAACTAGAGCTGTGTTGTTTAACTAGATGGGAGAGGAGTATATCACAGAGTCTATCTAGTCAAGCACGATACTGAAGAATGGCCTAAGACTTAATTATTGATAATTTTAAAGCACATGCATCTTGCTATGTCTCAGGAAATATAAATAGCATGCAATATTGCTAATAAAAGCTCAGTACAACATAAGACACTGAACAATTATCAATTCACTATTTTGAAAAGCAGGCAGAAAAGAAGCTCAGTGAATAAATTGCCTGCATGAGAGGCTCAGGTTAGATTCCCAGTACTCGTGGAAGTCAGCTTGCTGGTTTGCACCTATGATCACAGCACCAGAGCAGGGAGATCGGAGGCTCCTTGGCACTTCATTCGCTGGCCAGCTAAGTGCATGCAAACAGTGAGCTCTCAGTTCAATGAGAGACACTTTCAAAAAATTAAAGTGAAATAGAGAATAATAAAAGAAGATGCATGGAAGCCAGGCTTCTGGCATTTTATGTATGTATTTGCAAAGGAGCACATACATGCAGGCACACACATATGGGGGGAGGGGGAGGGGGAGAGAGGGAGGGGCGAGAGGGACAGGGACAGGGACAGGGACAAGGACAGAGAGAGAGAGAGAGGGAGAGGGAGAGGGAGAGGGAGAGGGAGAGGGAGAGGGAGACGGCGGGCGGGAGGAAGAGAGAGAGAGAGAGAGAGAGAGAGAGAACATTTTGAAACAAGAAGAAATTTAAAATGTATATACTTTCACTTATACATCTAGTTTATGTCACTTATAGTATAGTAATTAATAAATATTAGAGACTAACAAGAAAGAGAAGAGTATGTGCAAATATGTAGAGACTAACAAGTTTCAAATGTTATCAGAAATATTTGAGAACAAATAGTTACCCCTAATGCAACATTGGTATGCTCTGCTCTCAAAGAAATAGGGTAACTATTGGATGAAATTATCTATGAAGTAAGTACACCTGCACAGAAGTTTTAAAATGAAATGCAGAGTATATAAGCAGAAAAAATTAAATAATTTAAATTATCATTATTGCTGTTTATACAAATTATATGGGAAGAGATATATGAAAAGTCATTGATCTTAGTAGCAATGATAACAGAACTCAACCAGTAGATTGTTCTATACTGGGTCATATATACCATGAAACGCTCATAAATCACAAAAACAAAGATGACTTCCTGAATTGAAAGGCTGACATATACCTTCTTTATCACATAAGCATTAAGTACTTTGCTAAGTGCAGTGTGTGCATTAAATATATTCCTGCTGACCTTCTAGTTCATACAAACCTGTAATTACAAACATCATTGAGAAGAAACTTGAAATTAAACAGGAGGGAGGCAAACTGAGACTTTAAACTGACATGCAGACAGATTAAACTGTTGGTTTGGTGACAGAAGCATCAGAGTACTGTCCATCTCCCATGAGCTCTGTGACATGCAGTAAAACTTCTGCAAACAAGGAACTATATCTGAGTATACACTATGGCATAAAGAATATTTTAGAGAGGAAGGCAGTTTCTAAACAACAGAACAG
Source organism: Uromys caudimaculatus (assembly GCA_028551405.1). Lineage (NCBI taxonomy): Eukaryota > Metazoa > Chordata > Mammalia > Rodentia > Muridae > Uromys > Uromys caudimaculatus. Next base: position 58,902,303 of record CM052709.1, on the reverse strand, counting down.
AATCTAGATTCAACATGTTAAAAAATAAGCTGTAGTGTGTCACATCACAGCAGTACAAACTCAAGAAAACAAAGCCACGAAGCAGCTCCTGCAAAGGACACTGGTACTCATGGGACACATTCGCAGTCTCTGCAATAACCTAGGTCTTCATCTGATTATTAATTATCACAAGAGGAGATGCATGGTGAAAGATTTTCTTTACCTCTTCCCCTTCCCCACCTCCTACGTCATCTCTCCCCATACCTAAGTGCCCAACCCCTTTGCCTTCTCTATATAAGCGAGGGGTTGATACAATAAATTTGAGTTCCTGTGTCTACAAGACTCCCAGCCTAGTGTGTTTGTTTTGGGCCTTGGACACTCGCCATCCCGCTCAGCCCCAGACAGACCCGGGCTCTCTCCTCTCTCCTGGACTGGCCAGCATGGAGCCGACAAGGAGCTACATGAAATCTATCTTTAAAAGTTAAATCTCTCGCAAATTCAACACGCTGACTCCTCAGACTGAACATCATCCGTGCCATCGTCAGTGAAGACGCTGATATCCAGGCACATTCTGTTCAGTTACTGAGCGACATCATGTCTCAGTTGCGGTAACATTGAAAGCAAGATTTGCCTGTTACTTTGCCTAAGGTGTACATAGAAAGAATCCTCAAGTTATGATGTCTCAACTCCTGGTTTCTTTTGTACTTTATGTGTGTGAATCAACATATATTTAAGAGAAACCAAACATCAATTGTGAATGTATGCATTTTCCTGGTTTTATAACATGCAGTGTGGTACTTTTCTGGTGGTGCTGGGAGAGACCCAGGAAAGATCGCAACTCCTAGGCTGCGGTGCGAACACAAGGGCGAACAGTCCACAGAGAACTGTTAAGCTGTGATGCTCACTCAGCAGATATGCTCAATTTGTTTGTAACTTCCAGCATGTTATTTTTGTGGTAAGTTTATGGGTTTATAAGAACAGAATTCTGCTGTAAGTCAAGTACCTTCATGCATGTATATACACATAATTATATACGAATTGTGCATATTTTAAATGTTTATTTAATAGCACTGGACTCTCATTCAAGAAAAAGACCATATCTTTGTACCTATAAGATACTGAGAAAATACTAATCATACTTGGTTTAAGTTTTTCCTTTGAAAATTGTAATCAGGACTCTTGTAAAAACTGAAGAAAATTAAGTGAAATGCAAAATCCTAGTCACACAGAGAGCACATAAAAACTTCCAATATTCTTCCATAGACCTTTGGTTCTGTTGAAGTTAAAATTTCCAGAAAACCAGATCTTCAGCAAGCTGAAGATTTCACTAGTCCTTTAGCAAAACAGAAACTTTTTAAAATGACTACAGTAATAGTAAAAGTACTTTAATTTGTGCCATAACTTAGATAAAATTTCTCTTGGAAAAAAATAATGTTTATTTTTGGATCCCACAAACTATGAAAGAATGACCTATTCTGTGGCTCTTTATCTGTTATGAAGACAGAACAGAAAGTGTATAAGTATATATGGTGGCTAATCTTTCCCACTCATGCTATTATTGGAAGGCGGTAATAGATAGTGTCGGATTAAACTGGAAAAGGGCGGTTACTGCTACCGTACACTGGTGGGCTGTATTGTGCCTTGGTTACTCCGTGTATCCTCTTTCATTCTGCTTCCTAGCTTACCATTTAATGGTCCGTACTCCTTCCTCCCAAGTCTCCTGGCTTCATCCTGTTCCACTTAATGGCTACACATGAGCAAATGATCATGAGCTGGCACCTCTAAAGCTGGGAGCCAATGTAAATTATGAGTTGTGTCTTAGTTCAGGTTTCATTGCTGTGAAGAGGCACCATGACCAAAGCATCTCTTATAAAAAGGAAAACATTTCATTAGGGCAGGCTTACAGTTTCAGAGATTTAGTCCATTATCTTCATGGTAGGAAGCATGGCAGACTGCAGACAGACATGGCGCTGGAGAAGGAGCTGAGAGTTCTAAATCTTGATCCCCAGGAAGCAGAAGGGGACTGTGCTCCACACTGGTCGGTGCTAGAGCATAGGAGACCTCAAAGCTCACCCCTCACAGTGACACACTTCCTCCAGTAAAGCCACACCTACTACAACAAGCCACACCTCCTAATAGTGCCACTCCTTATGGGCTGAGCACATTGGAACCACCAGAAGTTGCTGTCACGAACTTCTTCATTGTCATGAGTAAAGTAACTGAAACAGTGCAATGGGCACTCAGCACCACTTTAACAATAAATCCTTCAAATTCTATGCATAAGTTTATATCCAAACCAGAAAACATTTCTTCTCTGATTGTTGGGTCAGCCTTTCCCACAATTGTATTTTGATTGCTGAAGGGAACACAGTGTTGAGAAACAAGAAGCAAGCACTGAACTTCCATTCCACAAGAGAGCTTTTGATGTTTCCAAGTCACATTCAACTAACTCTTCTTTCTTAGAACACATCAGGCAGTGATGGGGCCACAGCAGAATAAAAGGCTGATGCTGTGTGGAGATGCTGAGTAAAGTGTCCTCACTTATTTAGGCTATAGTAGAGGACTATCTGGGTCATATGTGCTGTTTGCTTGTTTAGAAAAAGAAGAAGCATTTAATTTGAATACTGTGATCTCCCACCTTTGATGTGCTAATTTATAAGACTGGTGAAGTTTGAAATAAGTGTAACAGATGGACAACTCCTTCTCCACTCCAGAGCAGGCAAGATTCTGTAACTGCACTCGCCCCCAGAAGGCACACTGTTCTGTCACAGCACAAGCCTCCAGACAACAGTGGACTATTCTTTCTCTTGGTCTGATCATCACGCTGTTCATTATTTGTGTATTCTGCCCCCCTCTCATGTACTCTGAAATATCTCTTCCTTTTTGTGCATTCCCTGGGGTTGTTTTGGCAGACTCAGGGAACTACTTTTCAGAAACCTGTGTTGCAAACCACATGCTCTGAACGCTGGAAGCTCTCCTAACCCACATCTGTTACTCATTGCTGCTCCTGGAGCAGAAGCTGGATCAGAGGAAAGCATTAGGAAAACTGACCTGGTAAATGTTTTCACCCTTTTCTCTTCTCAACAAGCAGATTTTCGACACCCAAACTTTAGGAAATGTATTAGCTGTGACCACCACTGAGCTTATGTCTGCCCAATGCTTGTCTCGATCATTAAACAATGTTTCTCTCCTACTTTTCAAAACCTCTTTCTTTGATAAACTTTTATTTTGCAACAGTTTTGTATTAATAAAAACTTTTAAAGTCAGTACAGATGTACAGATGATCCCATTTGCCTCACTCTGTGTTCCTACAGGCATAGATGTCTTAGATGAGTCTGATATATTTCTGATAATTAATAAACCAATATGGATAAAGGATTTTGGCTGAGGACCATATTTCCTTTAAACTTTATTAGCTTTTACTTAAAGGTGTCTGCTGTCCTATGATTCCAACCAGAATTTGATGCTGTGTTGAGTAGCAACTGATTGAGTCCTTCTACCTATTAATTTACCAAATGTCCCTTGTTTTAGATAATCTTGATGGTTTTCAGGATTTCCGTTTAAGTAACAGACTCTTACTCAGTACTGTGATTTGCCTAATGCTTATTTAATGATTAAACTGAGATAATTCATTTGTGTGAAAACATGTCATTTTATAAGTATGCTCACATTATCTCAAGAGCAGTACTTCAGTATGACATAGGACTCTTGGCATTAATCTTGGTCTCATCTTGGGTAGTATTTTGTTTTATTTATAAAGCTAACTTACTCTTTCTCCCAATTTTACAGAGTTGCTTTAAAAATGAGTCACTATATACAGAACACACTTGACAGATGGAGGTGAACCATCTACCTGCATAACCAGTAATCCCACTGGAATTATTGTTCATGTAATTATTTTACTTGGATGTGGAATACAATACAATATCAAATTCATCTCTCAAACTGATAAAGCTGAATTTGACTGTTGGAAGTTTCCCCCATTGTTGGCCTGCCTTCCTTCCTTCCTTCCTTCCTTCCTTCCTTCCTTCCTTCCTTCCTTTCTTCTTTCCTTTCTTCTTTTCTTCCTTCCTTCCTTCCTTTTTTTAATTATTTTCTTTCTTTCTCTTGTTTTCCTTCATAGCAGACTTTTATTGGCTGTTAGTACTACAAGTTTTAGGTTATTGTGTGTTTCCTGCTCACATCTTAAAATTGGGCAGTATTCCAAGGATTCCTGGTCTCTGTCATTGGAGAGTTTTATCAGAAAACAAGATCAGAATGCTACCAGGGAGTGGTTGGCTCTAGGCCCTGTCAGTTGACAGAGCAAGGAAACAACTGCTCCATGTATCTATTTCTGTATCTAACACTATTTATGAAAGCTAACTGAACTCTGTGTTCTGCAGCTCAGTCTATGACTATATCGATCTCTGTAGCCTCCTCTCGTAATGAACCTGTAATACACTGTGATGAAGTTACCTATCACAGTGCAAATACACAGTCCATTTACTTAGTTGCACAGGCTCAACATGAAAAAACAAAAACAGACCAAAAAACCAGTTAGTGTCCTAATTGTTTACTGATGCTCCTCCTGGACTCAACTTTATTTCCTAGAATAGAGTGTTTACACAAAATTTTCTTTGTGTCTGTCTTCTTAAGATAATTTTAAACATCACTGAGACAGGAGATTTTTTTACCTATATCATCTCCATGGGCCTATTTCCTACATTTGAAATGTAGCTAGATTCTGTTGTTCAAACTGTTTTTCATCATGAATCATCAAACATTCTAAATATTTTTATTACATGTTTAGCACATTTATGTATATTAAGGTTAAAGGTAATTTTAATAAATACATAATGTCACTTGTCCAATACCACATAGAGTGGATTCACTACCTCCCCCAAGCCTCTTTTGCCTCACCTATCCAAACATCTTGGCCATGCTCCACATTATTGCCAACCTCTGATGTCTTTTCAGCTCATATTTATACCCTCACAGATATTTTATACACCTGGGGTCATAGAGTATATAGAAATTGTGTATAAATTCCTGGCATTTGGAAACACAGTTTTGTGTGACTTGATATTTATTTTTAAAGCTATTTTAGTCTGATCTGGTTACATAGTAAGGTACTATTGGAAGAGGACTTATCAAACACATAAATTTATTTTTATAGCTCTGCAATCAAAGAACTGAAAATCAAGACATTGGTAGTTTCCATGTCATGGTAAAGACTGGTTCTTGGTCACAGACAGCCATGGCAGAAGGGCAATGTTGCTCTCTCATGCCATTTCCTCTCATAAAGACCCTTCCCATGTGACTCGGTCATTTCCCAGAGACCTTTATCTTCTGCTTAAGACCCTCATCCTTCAGGCTAAGATTGTAGCATATGTATCTGGGGAGGGATACATATATTCAGACTGTAGCTTTTGCTCCTAATGGTGTATTTGGTAATGGCATCATACTTTGTCCACTCATGGCTCTTAGCTACTTAACAGTTTTTGGTGATGATGAATAAAAATTTCACTAATGTTTGCATGTAGGCTCTTAGATAAATATAACTAAAGTGATTATGTATACAGACATTTTCAACCTATGTGACTAAATGCTTTAGAGCTCAGATATTGGGTTATGTAACAAACCACCCCTGCTTCTATAAGAAATAGCCAAACCATCCTTACTCCTTTCCACTCGTCTCCCCCAACCCTTGGGGAGGGAGCTGCTGTTACTCTATGCCCTTCCAACAGAAGGTACTGTCAGTGTTCTGAAATCAGATCACTGTAACGGAAGAAAATGGTATCTCATTTTTGTTTTAATTTCCTATTCCTTAATAACATTTGATATCGGGCATCTTTCCATATGTCTGTTTTCCATTTGCATGCCTTTCGTAAAGTGTATGATCGAGTGTTTTAGGAATTTCTTAATTAGGTTGTGCATTTTCTTATGGTTAAGTTTCACACTGATAAATTCTTAAATGCTTAGTCAGTAGATCTGAAATTAACCTCTTATGGGTGTATCTTTTGCATATATCATGGAAATCACTTAATATTTTTGTGAAAATTTTTGCATCAGATGTTCATGAAAGGTATTGATCTAGAGTTATCCTTTTTTCTAATCAGTCTACTTGTTTGACTTGATTTTAGGATATTACTAACTACCCAGAATGAATCCGGCAGTAGCCCATCTGCTCCTGTTTTCTGTAAGACATAGTAGAGAGTTAGTCTCATAAAGTCTTGGTTCCCTTTACCAGTGACATCTTTCAGTCCTTGTTATCTAACCTTTGAAAGCCACCAATTGCTGAGTGTTTGTTAGCATCTTTGGTGGATACACTTCTACTCAGATTTTTTTCCTTCTATTGTGGCAGCTTGTCTTTTATTTTATATAAGTTATCAAATAGTGGGCACAGCTTGCTTGCAATATTCTTCCATTATCATATTGATGGTCAGGGTTCAGTTTTTTCTTGTGTTAATGTCTCTCTCTGTCCATTAACCCTGCTAGAGGTATAGTTCAGACCATGTTAGATGTTTATTTTTCTGCATCAAAGAGTCCTGATATTCAGTAAGGCATTCCTATGTTTCTCTGTGTGGTTGTTTATGATTGAGATTGACTTTTAAATGGATAAATTTGGAGTAAAGTGATTTGCTCTCCATAATGTGGGGTCATCTCATCTGATCTGATAAAGGTCTGATAAATGCTTGATCCTGAAGACATGGGATAAATGCTTGATCCTGAAGACATGGGACTCAGAAGTGAGTTGTTTGGCCTTCATCTACAGACTAGGATCTTCCTGACTTTAGAGCAGGCTGCTTTTCACTTGCTAAGACAACAGCTTATTAATTGTACTATCATCTTCTAATACCTAGTTTTGTCTCACTGTTGCTCTCTTATTCCTGCTTAAAATTATACAGATTTCTGCCTTATAATTTTTATTATTTCTCTCCTTGTTTCAAAATTAAATTGATTTTTTTGTCTATTTTGCTAAGAAGGAAACTTGCCTTAGCTGATTGGTTGTAAATGTTTCTTCCTATTCATATACACAAAGCAAACTTTCCTCCTGTATGGTTTCTGCTTCATTTGTAATTTTTGATGTTATATTTTCATTTTCTTTAAGGTGTTTTTAAAATTATCTTGAGACTTCTCCAGCTCTTAAATTGTTTACAAGTACATTGTTTCATTTTCAAATACTTGGATATTTTCCAGCTACATTTTTATTATTGATTTCCAGTTTATTTCTTTTGTGGTTTGAGCATATCATTTTGAAAAGAGGGATATTGAAGTCCCCAACAACAATAGTGAATTTTTATATTTCTTCTGCCTATTTCATCTTTTTTCTCTCATTTATATTTGTGCATGATTACTAGATGTATGCATGTTTAGGGGTATTGTATCTTCTTGGGAAAATGAGCTTATCATCATTATATAATGTCTGTCATTTTGATGATCTCTTTACTCTGATGTTTGCTTTGGTGGATAATCTAGCTACTTCAGTTTGTATATGATGAATGTTGGCAGGGTATATCCTTCTCTCTCATTCCCTCTCCCTCTCCTCCCTTTCCCACTCTTTCTCTCTCTCCCCCTCTCCCTCTCGCTCTTGTTCTCTCACTCCACCCCCTCCACTCTCCAGTTTTGATTAACTGACTCTGATATTCTTTTTCTCTTAATTAATATTGGACAATTTTTTCTTCGTATTTTACTTTTCGGTGTATGGGTGTTTTGCCTACATGTGTGTCTGGTGCGTGCAGAAGCCAGAAAAGGGAATTGGATCCTCTGGAACTATATTACAAGCCCTGATGTAGACTTGAACCCAGGCCCTCTGGAAGAAGAGTAAGTGTTCTTAACCTCTGAGTCATTTCTCCAGCCCTCAGACCATTATTTTTAATTATTGCACACTTGGGTTGTTAATGTACATGGTTTTTTTTTTTATTTATTACATTTGCAATTGATTTGTTTTTCTTTTCTCTTTTTCTACTTTTTTTGAGGTTCTATCCCTTTTATTCAGTTTTCTATCTAAACAAATCCTAATAAACTATATTCATTTTAAAAACATGATTCCATGATTAGCCTGGAATGTCTAATATTCCTCGTAAGGACTTCCATCCATGTACAAGCCTGCTTTTCTGATGCACTCTTGCATCTGTCCTCTGATAGATTATTGCCAATGCTTCCTTTTCGTGTCTGTTTTTAAGATTTTCGTTCTCAACTCCATTATCCCCTCTACATTCTCCTCTCTCTCCTTTTCTAATAATCTAATAACGCAAATGGATATTCTAACTCCATGGCAAAAGCTATGAATAGGTCAAGATGGTATATGCTTTCTAACCAAGAAACCAGCGTTAAGGAGTCTGGATGAGCTTTGTTAACTCACGGGCATTTAGATATCTTCAGTATACTTACTAGTTTATGAGCCTTGTGCTTAGGATACCAAACAGTGTAGCAGTACAGTACTAGTGGCTCAGAGTCAACACTGTACGTGGGACCACTCTGAGAAAAATTACTTGAGCTCTACAGAGAAATCACACATTTTGAAGGATCCAGTAACAAAGTGGGTATTTGAATGTGGGAGATTTGTTGGTGTGGGTACTTAACTATTAAGATAGAGATTGGCTTAACACACCATGTTGAAAAACACTGTCCCACAAGACACCTGGTTCATATCCACCCAATTTTACTTTTGAAATGAAATCTTCCTTACAGCCCGAAGGTGTGTTTAACGTTATCATATATGCTTACAAATGGCCCCTCCCTCCTCTCTCTTTTCTTTTCTGTTCCCTCTCATTGCTCTCTACTTGCTGCTGAATGGAATTTAGAAATATAAAAGTAAGAGGGATTATGCTGTAAGCTTGTTCTTCATAAAGGAACAGCTTTTAATTAAATTAGAAAAAAAAAAAAAATACCGCCACAGGCAACACTTAAACTGACAAGGAAAGTGTTCTGTTAATCTTCGAGAGAGGCGCTGTACCCTGCACATAATCTAATTAGGTTGAGAAAAGGCCTATTCTGTCCTAGGGGGTTACCAATGTCCTTTTAAATTGAGGACACAGCATTTATATAAAGTCATGTTAATATCAGCCAATACATTTCTAAACAGTAATTTAAAATATTACATGTTATTATTAAATGATACCTCGCTGTAACTTCTTACTGGATGAGACAAGTTTCATTTCACAGGAGAAATTTCATCCAAGAACAGGCCTTTTGCTCCTCTCCAGTAATTTATTGACTTCGAAAGTGTTAAATAATTAGGCCTAAGTTCCCTGGAAAACAACTTCGCTAGGGAAATGCATGTCAAGCCTGTATTACAAAGGATAATGTATTTGGATTACGTTTCACTTCTGGGCCCGGGTAGTGAGTGATAACAAATAACTTTCATATTAAAAATTGCATTACAGTTGAGAACTGAGAAGTAGGTTATTTTGTGAGGTCACCCCAGCCACTCTTTCCTAGTATGGCAGGTAAGAACATCAGGATATTTTGCTCTTCGTGTTTTCAGCTCTTTTTCTGCAATGTGTCTCAAACTGCGATGGCCCATATTTAACTTTTTTTTTTTTTTTTTTTTTTTTTACTAAGGTAGGAATGCTAAAAATAGTCCTACTTATAGATTATAGTAGAAAGTCATCTATGGATTCTAGTGCATGGTCAAGCTGAAGGAAACTACAGTTCAATAAGTGAGATACCAATAGACATTTAATTCTATGAAGCATTTCTTCCTGTGTGGGAGCAGTTCTTCATTTATTTTTTTCACCCAGAATCTCTGTTTTTTGTGCTTCATGGAAATATTATAAAATTAAATGTAGATACACTTATTGATTAATTGGATTTCATTTAGCTATATGTTTTAATTAAAACTGTTAAGTGTGTGTGTGTGTGTGTGTCTGTGTGTCTGTGTGTCTGTGTGTCTGTGTGTCTGTGTGTGTGTGTAGATTTTGCATGCCTCCACAAAAGGACAACTCGTGGGAGTCAGTTCTCTCTGTTGGGTTCCAGGAATGGTAATCTGGTCATCAGGGCTTCAGCACTGAGCCATCTTGCTGGCCCCTTCATTCATTCACTAATTCACTGATAGCTGGATGACTTGGTAAGGACAGGTACAACTGAGGCAACAGCGATCCAGTCTAACCCAGTTTCTGATAGTATGAGACTTAGAATCTAGCCACGCTAGGAGAGGCCCTTTCTAGTCTGTGTCAGTGCTTTCCCTCAGTGATGACTAAACAAGACATTAATTCCAGATATGGTTGCTTCTTTTATCTTTATTTTTCTTTGGTTTTATAGCAGTACAACAACACATATTTCCCAGTTTCAAAGATAGTACATGTTGATGAAATTAACCCACAAAAGAGGATATCTAAGCTGATATCAGATTTAAAATTACTGTTTGTGTACTTATTAAGGAGTTTATTTTTAGGTAGAGTGTTTCTTGTCTTCATTTGCCTAGTGACTTATATAAGTGGCCCAAATTCTTCTTATCACTTATGTAAGAATTCATAATCTTAATAACTTGGGATATATTATATCATGGTTAGTACCAGATGTTTTTGTTACTTATAGGATTTATATTTGAAACTTTGATTGGGTTCTTAAAAGCTGAATTATCTTAGACTTCTTATTTACCTTCTTGAGTCTTGGAATCTTTGTGTTCAAACTAATGATGACAACCATAGCAAATTCTTGATATAAGGATTAACTCTTCAAGTATTTGTTACTGTACTTATAAATGGTGAGCAATTTAGATAATACTGGATATACTATAAAACTTCAAATTATTTTGCATTTTTATTGTTATAATGAAATGGTTTTGCAAGTTTAGAGAAAATTGACTCAAATGATTTCAAAGAGGAAAGATGTATCACATCACATCAACCAAAATCAATCAGGGAGTTGAATGACCCCAAGAGAAGTTCCTACAGAATTAGAAACTTTGGTTTGTTTCTAGACTTCTTCTACCATGACATGATTCTGTTTTTGGATTTGTTTCCTAGAGATTGTAAGATGACATTCATAACTTTGACCTCATATTATATCACAGGACATTGTCCAAGGACCAACGGTGGGAAGGAGGAGGAGACGAGGCGTGAAGGGTTGGAATGTACTGCCACTTGTCAACTAGCAAATTAATCTACTTCCATCCCACAGACACCAGCAGTTAACATAAAACTCCAATGAGCCAAAGATGGTCATTCTGTGACTCAAAATAAAAGTACTAGCCACAGCGTCATTCTAGATCATCTCCCTTAGCCACTGTTCCCATAGAGAAGCATGACAAGAACCTAGGAATGTCTGCTTGTTTGGTGGAACATTTTATAGGAGAGAAATCCTAATATGTCAGTGTAAATTTTTATTAGATTTAAGCCAATCTGCTTGGCTTATGCTGGGTGGAGAGATTTGTCATTGTAAACCACAATCAAACTTGTCCCTTGCTCAAAGACTGTATCTTTGAGAAATATTACTATATGATACTAAAAAGATAGCTGGAAATGAAAGAGCCATGAGCACAGAGGTAAAATACCATTATGCATAAAGCATATAAGGTCTCTGTTAAACATAATAAAACTTCAAATTTCACCACTCTACTTCAGTTCAGTAGTCTGGAATCTCATTTGTGTCCATAATTCAAAAATTGTTAAGAACAATAGGAAGTAAGTGGGGAGGACTGGGAGGAGAGGAGGGAAGACAAGTTGCAATTGAGATATAAAGTAAATTAATTAATTAATGAAAACAATAAAAAATAATGATAGGAAGGCTATGGATGACTTTTACTAACCAAAATTTCATCCTTAGAACCAAGAAAGGACCTAGCCTCTGTAACACCATCCCCATGTTTGTTTGGGTTTGTGGTTGACAAATACGTAAGAGAAGTGACCGGGAAAGAAGACTGTTTTGGCTCATGGTTTCATAACTTTCCAACCATGACAAGCTGGTTCCATTGTTCTGGACCATGATGATGTAAAACACTATGGCAGAGAAGGTATGGAATGGAGATTGTGGTGAAGCAGAACTGTTTACCTCATACTGGTCAGGAAACAGAAGAGACAGACAGGAAGAGATCAAGGCAAAATATAACCCCATGACTCCCTATCCGGCAAGCAGGACCTACAGCATCTAAGTTCTTCTACCTCCCCAGACATAGCCACCAGCTGGGGGATGAAACTTTAATACATAGGCCTCAGAAGGATATTTTAGATTCAAACTACAATAACATGTCTGAAAACAAATGTAATTTTTCTGTTTTTTTTTTTTTTTTAATTAGAGGTTATGCCTAGTGCAAAAGCAATCTATCAGAGCTATATACATCACACTCTTTTTATTTTGAGACAGGGTCTTTGCTAAGTTAGTCAGGCAAGCCTTTGATTAGCTCTGTATGTAGCATAGGACACCCTTCAATTTGGAATCTTGTTTCAGCCTCTGAGCAGCCCATATTAGAGAGCCATACCATAAGGCTTGGCTTGGGTTTGCTTTAAAAGAAAAATTTTACTTAACTGATAACCAACCAACCAAACTGTCATACCTATCTGAGAATGTTAATGAATGTATCTTTACACCAATTTGGAGAGCACATGTGTGGTAGTTTGAAAATGGTCCTGATATGATCATTTGAAATGACATTTGGCCTTGCTGGAGAAGGTGTGGCCTTGTTAGAGGAAGTGTGTCATTGTGGGTGGGCTTCAGGGTTTTAGAATCTCAAGCCAAGTCCAAGGACACTCTCTCTTCCTGCTGCCTGCTAATCCAGATGTAGAACTCTCAGCTCCTTTCCATCACCATGTATGCCTATAGGTTGCCATGCTTCCCACCATGACAATAATGGACTAAACCTCTGAACTGTAAGCCAGTCCCAGTTGAATGTCTTCCTCTGTAAAAGTTGATATGCTCATGGTGTTTCTTCCCAGGGCATTAACTAAGATGATGTCCTTTACACAATATAAGAAAATCTTCCTATATATACATATAGCTTCATTATGGCAATTTTAGTAGGCAGAGGAATGAATCTTACTTCCTTTGAGGTCTTGACAAATAAATATATAAGAGAATGGTTACCTGAGAGCAATGGCATCTTTCTGTTGTTTTATCTAACACTTCTCCCATTTCACATTAAATATGTATTATGAGTTAGTTTATAGTATATACTCTTAAAGGTTATTACATTACTTAATATTTGGAAGTTTTAGTTTTATAAAAAAGTAAATTTCTGCTGGGTTACTCAATTAAGAAAAAATGTAAGATAATAATTATGTCACCATGTTATTTTTTGTTTATTCTTTCATTTCAAATGTATCATTACTAAAGGTCTGAGAAAGCCTCATGTAATAAAACTACCCCAGGTCATAAGCGACTCCCATCTTATATTTTAGTTCTTTATTCATCACTTCAAACATTTCTGTGGCAAATCAAAACAGTGAAATATAACATTAGTCCATTTGGGTGCCATGTAGGAGGCTGGGGGCTCAAAAATCATTTATAAATCAGAACTTTGTAACCTGTGCATAAATGTTTTTTAAAGTAAAAAAAAAAATTAACAAGCTTTGAACACTTTATCTTAGCTATTCCATGAGAAGTAAATAAGTAATTGCTCCATTAAGGAATCAGCCATAAGGTACAATTATGTCTTGGAAATTATGCTATTGAAAAGTTGAACAAAAATTAAATAGTAATATGAATTTAATGAATCTTTGTTAGATACTTCTTTAGCAACTTGCAAGAAATGATTGTCAACAAGCCCTTTTATTTTTAGGAGTCATATTATGGACAGGAGAAATTCTTCAATAATGATGATACTATAGTTCAACCTCAAATCCCTGCTAGGAGAATCATAGGCCTATAACAATGGTTTCCCAATATTTCACCTTACAATGCACTGAATCATTCATCATGCAACCATGAAATGAGTGTTCATTATGTCATGTAGGTGATAAATGAAAAGGAAGGATTATGAATTCATGGGCACTCACTTCACAATGGAAACTGCAACTAAATGTGGCTATTATTACAATAACAGTATATACCAAGTGCAAGCAAAGGGGAGACTTAACCGCTTTATGATAAAGATTATTCCCCAAATGTTCTTCCACCCTACTAATGTAAGTCAAAATATTCAAAGGAAAAAGGATAGTCTTCTAATGGGACAAGTGGGACAAAACCATAGAAGGCTGTGGAAATATGATGAATCCGTCATTATTTACGGACTGCTATTATAGTGCCTGGAGGAGTTGAGAAAACAAGGAAAAAAATTTGTACTTCAAGAATACACAGGATAGAAGAGAAGCAGAGAGGAAAAAAACTGACCAGAACAATACTTGTTAGGTAAGTCACCAGTCTCACTAATGAGCTCTGAGAGTTCTATCTCTGAAGACTGGCTACCTCATATCACATCACTGAGTGGTCAACTTTCTTCACGGCCATGTGCTACCTACGTCTATCCATCATCTGCTAAGCTTGACTAAAGTTCACATACAGATTTGTCTAAAATGATAGAATATACTCATCTTGCAGGCTCAGTTTTATGTTGTATTAATGTTTATATATATATATATACTCATTAAGAAATTTAATTAATATATAAGTATATATACATATATATAAGAAATTTAAAATATTAAGATTACAAATTAAAATACTATCTTCTTCAGAAAAAGAGAAGTCCTCTGTCCTGCTGTTAAAAGTATCACTCATATGAAAATATTTCACTGGTATTTTCATTTAAATGGTTTCCTTAAAGTAAGATAAAAGTACATGCTCTTTATTCCATCTTCTCCCATGCTTCCTATTACCTGAAAATTAATAATATGGGACATTAATTATTTTGCATATGATTTTGACATAGTCAAGGTTTATATATTGTAAAAGTTTATGAGATATATTAATAGTCTAAATGAATGTTTATTAACTTTTGTATACAATTATATACTTTATATCATCAAAACAGTTGTGGATAATATAGAATATGTGTCTTATGATAAATAAAACCATCTGTTTGCAGTGCCATCAAAGATGAGAAGAGCTAACTTGGAAGAGAAACAAAATAAGACCAAGCAGTAATCAAGTCGATTTGCGGTATAAAGTTGCAAGTGCAAGCATATAAGCTATTTGATTTTATGATCTTTTCAGCTATAATCTGCTGTGATCACCTTCTAGCTAATACAATTGTGCTTGTATTTGCAGGCATATATACCATGGATTGCTCTAAGTTTGAGCTTAAACTGAATTTTTAAGACCTAGTTAGGAGCAAAGGGAACATGGGAGAGTTTTCAAATGAATATTAATGCTGGACTATAATACTGATGTCAGCCAAAACAGAGAAGTATTACAGGAGGGAGAGCACTCCTACTACTAGAAAGTGTTTTGGGAAGCTGACGTGGGGTGTACAGGATGTTGTTAGTGAAGTGGAAGTCTTAGTATGATTCAATATGATTCTAGTAATGGATGGAATTTGAGCCAGTAAGCCCTAAGGATAGAAGGTTACAGTTGAAAGCAGCCCTTTGTCCTTGAGTTACTCATCTGGGAGGGTGTAATTTAGATCAACAACAAAGCCTTGGGGGGAAAATGGGAAGGAGCACAAGTCAAACACAATTTTAAAATGTGAGGAGAGAGATAGTAGATTAATGTAATGCATAGATATAGTTGTTTGTCATATATTGGCCAAATCAAGTATCTATGATTAAATGTCTAAGGAACAGGTTTTTACAGGAGTAAATGATCAATGGGAAAGTGTGACAAGAGAGAGAAATAGAAAATAATGTATTAAGGTGGAGTTTCCTATTTCAGGCTGCCAGGACTAACTCAGACAGGTACCAGGTATGGCAGGCACCAGCATTCTCAGTGTGTGATGGAAGACTTGATAAACAATCTCTTCTATGACTGTCTCCAGACTAGTTGTTGACCCTTCCTATCCCAACTCAAATGTATACAGTTTGTAGATTGACCAAATACGTGGAAATGGGCTTCTTGTAGGTGTATTAATGCTATGGGAAAGAAGGAACAACAGTCAAGCACTGAGAGTAGGAAACTATGAGCCTGCATCCTGACGGGTGCCAGAACTTCAGATGCTCTTGGGTGGGGGAGGAAACATGAGACATTGCATGCTAGAGGATGCTTCTTACACCCTTCAGCTTACCCAGGGCTCACATGAAGTCCTCTCTATCATAGCTGCTTTGTTGTAGCTGGTTACAAATTCATGAAAAAGTAAGATTTAAGGCAAATGTTTAGTAAAACTGATTCTGCTCCTGACTGCTGTGGTCATCTTCTTGCTTCCACAACATGTCCAGTCATTAGATTATACTCTACTAGTGGGGTGAACACAGCTTTATTTTAAGGGTTTAAAATCCCTGGTTACATACTATTATCAAGCTACCATTTTTGGCATCAGGACTTGGACTTGGTTTTTGGTTTTTGTTTTGTTTTGTTTTTAATTAGGACAAAAAGTTTGGTGGTAGGGTAGTCAGAGCTTAGATGGGTTGAGGGATCTGAAGAATCTGATCAAAACACACTTTATGAAATTCTCAAATAAATAATAAAGTTATCATTATGGAAATAATAAGAAAAAATAAAATTTCCCCTGAGTGGCCATTATCCAATATGGAAACAGTAAGCGATACACTATTCGGCACCTGAGTTGCGACTGAGTTACTTTCAAGAGAACGGATGCAGCCTTCATATTCCTCTCATCATTGGCATCATGGATATGTTCTTGGCATGTGTGTACCCATGATGCAAGTGAGAGTTACAGTCAGATATTGACTGAGCATCACTGAAATCTATTCTGTTTCTTTTGTTGTTCACTATATTGCTTTTAAATTATGTTTCCTTTGATATATTTGATATATTTTCCTTGACATATATTTTCTTATAACCAATTCCTTCTTGTCCAAACAAAGGAAATGACCAGTGTCTTGTTTGAATATCTTATCCCCAGAAAGAAATCTACTTATCCATGACTTCCATGTCTACATCTAAATGGACTGTAATACAACATTACATTTGGTATACTCTGAAATTTATCTTCAAAGCAGGCTCCAATTTTGTCTTCCTCTGTCTGATCAAACAGAATTCCTCTTGCATCCATTAGTATAAGGTGAGGGAGAGAAGTCAGGGTAACACAAATAGGTAATGAAGGAGCTGAAACACCACTGTATATGAACTCTGGATGTCTTCTGAATCAGAGTGTATATGATGTCAAATTTTACCATATGATGGATTGTTATTTTATATATCTTCCACTCATGTTAAAATATGCCTTAATAGTTTGTAATGGTTTTCTTTTGTTGGAAATAGATTGTTTTCTCATATACTATGTCTTTTTTTTTTTAAATAAAATTAAATAAAACATACAATTTATTTGCTTATATTTGTTTGAAAAGCCCATCTGGTATAGATGTCTTTTTTTTTTTTTCCTCCTTTTTTATTTTTGATACTTTATATACATTTCCAATGTTTCCCCTTTTCTGAGTCTCCTCTTTGTATACTCCCCATCCCCTCCCCAACCCGCCTCTAGGAGGGAATTCCACCTCCCACCCCCCGTCCACCCATCCCCATTTTCCCGCCTTGATATTCCCCTTTACTGAGGCCTCTAACATCCTCAGGCCCAAGGGCCTTTCGTCTCTGATGGCCATCGAGGTCATCCTCTGCCACATATGTGGTCCAAACCATAAGTCCGTCAA
>CM052709.1:58855059-58884203 GCA_028551405.1 Uromys caudimaculatus | reverse complement strand
AATGAAATTTGCAGGCAAATGGATGGAACTTGAAAATATCATCCTGAGCAAGGTAACTCAGTCACAAGAGAACGAACATGGTATATACTCACTGATAAGTGGATATTAGCCGAAACGTTTGGAATACCCAAGTTTCACTTTACAGTAACTGCTGGACTGAGAGTGATGTCCCAGATGGAGGAGTTGGAGAAGGGACTGAAGGTGCTGAGGGAGTTTGCAGCCCCATGGAGGGAGCAACAGTGTCAACTGGCCTGACCCCCCCCCCCCCAGTCTTTCTGAAGGCTGGACCACCAACCAAAGAATACACATGGAGGGACCCATGGTTTGGACCACATTTGTGGCAGAGAAGGGCCTTGTTGGCCATCAGGGGGAGGAGAGGACCCACTAAAGGGGAATGTCAAGGTGGGAATATGGGAGTGGGCGGGCCGGTGGGTGGGAGGTGGAATTCCCTCATAGAGAGGGGAAAGGGGGAAGGGATAGGTGGTCTCTAAAGAAGAGACCTAGAAAGGGGGAAACATTGGAAATGTAAATAAAGTAACAAAAAAATAAAAAATAAAAAATAAATAAAAATAAATAAATAAATAAATCTTTATTTAGCCTACATATTTGAAGGAGGGTTCTCCAAAAGGCATGGCTTTGTCCTTGGTGAGCTATGTGGCTATGTCACATCATGCTGGGTAGCATCATGGAGAAGCACATGAACACAAGAGAGACAGGAAGCCCAAGAACAGCCAGGCACAAGCCTTGGAGTTTAGGCTTTGCTTATATGGTTTGTTTGTTTATTTGTTTAATAAAGGGAACAAACTGAGCTCCCATGGAAACTACACTAATCCCTTCTACTGACAGTACTCCCAATGACAGGCCACTCAGTTCTACCTTCTACACTGACGAAATGAAGACCAGTGGTCTTCATTGTGAACCACATCCCAACCCCCCCCAATGGCAATAGATAACATCTTTGTGAATTGAGTGTTAATCAGTTTCATGTTTCTTCCCATTCTTTTACTGCATAATTAGATATGAGTCCTATAATTTATTACTTTGTTGGTTGTTATACTTCATAAAAATGACACAAAACATTACATTTTATTTTGTTACGTGTTTTTCACTGAATACTGTATCACTGATATTTAGAAATATCAACATTTGAGGTTTATACTATTGAAATACTGCATATACTCGTGTGATAATTACAATATTTAGATTTGTATTTTCAGTGTTAAGCAATTTAAATGTTCTCAGCTTCAGTTAATTAGTGAAAATAGAGGCCATAAATTTGGAGAGTCAGGAGGGGTATAAGGAAGATTTGGGAAGAGGACAGAGAAGAGACAAATGTAATTATGGTATAATCTCAAAACATTGACGCTTCGGGGGAACATTCTGTATCCCATGCGCAAGTGCTATGACTTTGTCCACACATACCTCAAGAAGCAGAAATTCATGATTGTATTATAAGATCACATTCCATTCATTGGGTAGTGACAACCTGCTCCACAATCTCTCCACCCAGCTCACTAGGTTCCCACTGGCAGGTCGCTACCACGCCAGCCCCATGCTTTAATACCCCCATGGCCTCTGTGGTGCACATCAGGCAAACCCACACTTTGCTGCTATACCTTTCTCTCTGGAACCCAGATGAGCCACCGCATAGAGGAAAACGCAACACAAACTTAGTTCAGAAACAGTAGTAACTCAATCTCTGGGCGCAACAACTAAAACCTAATGTTGTAAACCTTATCAATGTCTGATTCCTCTGGTGGCGAATCCTTGTGGATCTACCATAATACCAGGAGACTCTACTAGCTACATCTTACCTACTACATGCTGTCCCTGTTCCAAAAGGCACCTCTCTCTCCTGCTTCCTCTCTTCCTCTCTCCGACCTGGAAGTCCCCCTGCGTGCCCTGTGATTGGCTCCTTTATTTATTAGGGGATTGGTTCACAAGAAGGCACAGGTGTAACTCACTCCTTGTCTGAAGCCTCTCCCAGGAGGGCAGAATTAGCAGAATACCAACAGCCCCAGGGCTATCCATAACAGCAATGCTTTTACTTTTTTGCAGCAACTGAATTGCAGTTATGCAAATAGATTGTCAAATTTATGCCAATATTTAGTTGTGTCAGTTGTTGCTAATCTGATGAACACTGAATGGTAATAATTGTGATTTTTACTTTAATTTCCATTACAAGTTTATAATGCATATGTTACCATGCTGGGCTTCCTATTTTGAAAATTGTTTATATTGTGTTGTTGATTTGAAGTAATTCTTAATGCTTTCTCAGTTAAATATATTATAAAATCTATTTCCCTCAAGATTTTTCTTTTACTTAGTGGATCTTTTCCTAGTCCTAATTATTATAGATCTATATAAAATTATTTATTTGTTATATACAATTTTACATGTAAATTTTAGAGTTAACACTTCTAATTAGAGAGAACAACCAGTTGTTAAATATATTTACTTCATAATTTGAAAAATATCGTATTGCATGATGCTGACATTTTCTAATCATAAATAAGTGTAAAACTTTTCATCTATTTAGGTCTTTTATATGACCTTTCATTGCTTTGCAGTTTTATCCTAAAATGTGTGAATGCTTATAGTCAGGAATTTTTCCTGGATAACATAATTTTTACTGCTCCTGTGAACTGGAGCACTTTATGCTTCTCAGCCTCTCATTAGCCCTGTCACCAGCATATAACTGGTCACTATCAGATCAGGTTTTTACAAATAAACTTTAACCCAAGACCTAAATCGTAAAACCTTCCTAAAATATATCAACTCTTTAATAAGTCTAAGATTCTCAAATGTTTTCTTTTTTAATTTGATGTATTTATTTTTATTTATATGAGTACACTGTAGCTGTCTTTCAGACACACCAGAAGAGGGCATCAGATCCTATTACAGATGGTTGTGAGCCACCATGTGTTTGCTGGGGATTGAACTCAGGACCTCTGGAAGAGCAGTCAGCACTCTTAACTCCTGAGCCATCTCTCCAGTCTGACTCTCAAAAATTTTAATGCTTTATAAATTATCATATCTGAAAATAATTTGTTGTTTCCAAAATATACTTTATATTTTGGGTGCATATGGCATAATGATGAGTTTATATTATCAACTTGACTCCATCTAGAATCACCTGGGAAGAGAGTCTCAATGCATTCTCTAGATCATAGTGTCCTTTGCACACGTCTATGGGGGTTTCTTGACTATACTAATAGGTGGGAAGAGACTTGGCCATCATTGTGCATGGCACCATTCTGTATTTGAGTGCTGCACTATGTATGACTTGAGAAAGAAAGCTGAGCGGTAGCACACATACATTTATTGCTCTCTAGGCTCTTGACAGTACATGTGACTACATGCTTCAAATTTCCTCCTTGACTTCCCCACAGTGATGAATAGAAACCTGGGACTGTAAGCCAAGCAAATTGTTTCTCCATTTGAAGGTTCCTTTTGTCATAGTATTTTATCATGGCAATAGAAAGTAAAACTAGAGCCGGGCAGTGGTGGCACACGCCTTTAATCCCAGCACTTGGGAGGCAGAGGCAGGTGGATTTCTGAGTTCCAGGACAGCCTGGTCTACAGAGTAAGTTCCAGGACAGCCAGGGCTACACAGAGAAACCCTGTCTCGACAAACCCAAAAAAAAAAAAAGTAAAACTAGGATGCATGTTAAGAATTTCTATCACTTTATATATCTTCTTGTATGTTGCCTACTAATGCATTGGTATTATTTCTACTATTGTTGTTTTTTTCCTTTGCCTTTGCTAATTTTAAGACCATTTTTTAATGATGGATAGACTACAAAAAAGAGCCCCAATCACATTTCCTTCTATATTTATATTTTTATAGAATCCTGATTCTCTTTTGATAGATGGAAGCCATCTCTCTCACTAGGCTTTGGAACACTCATATTGAGGCTAGACAGTTGCCATGTCATGGGAAATCCCCATGGGAAGGACAGGTAGGGAAGCTTGGAACAGTCCTCATAAGCCTACCACAGTCACGTGAGTGATCAATTATTTTTTAAAACTTCAGACAACTGTGGAGATTTTTAAAGCTTGATGTTTCGAGTCTACACAGGTCAGGATTAAACATGATATAAGAATGTCCCATATATAACTAAAATATACAAGGTGGTTTGAAAAGAGTGGGAGGCCCCACATGAGAAGTAATAACAAAGGCAATCTACACAGGAGGAGTGATTCAAAGATGAAAGTTTTTATATGGAAATGTAATATGAAATTGGAACAAGTGTTGATCAAGAGGAAAATCTTTGCTAAGCAAACTGCAAGGAAAGTCCCATGATGTGAAAAGCAATATTGGGATAGTTGATCAAAGAAGGCATGGTCTAGCTTATCATTTAACCTTTAAAGATTTATTACAAATGAAACAATGTATTTGAATGTCTGCTAAACTTTTTTGATCACAAAGAAAGACCTATACACATTTTTACATACTTTTAATGCTCACATTACTATTATAAGATTCTGAAGTAGTCCAGTTAAGTTTAAACCAGATATTATCCTGGCTCTTAATGAAAAATAATATTTGTACATTTCTCTTGAAAGGTAGTTGATAAAGAATTAAGAAACATAAAAAGTATAATGTATATGAATGCATTTGTGTTGGTACGCAGAATTTTTAATTTAATTTTTTAATTTATTATTTTTTTCCTTATTCACTTTATATACTGCTCACTGCACTCCCAATCAGCCCCTCCCATAATCCTTTCTCCAATTCCTTCTCCTCTGAGTGAGTAGGGGCCCACTGAAGACTCCCCCTGGCACATCAAGTCTCTGTGAAGCTAGGCTCATCCTCCCCCACTGAGGCCAGACAAGGCAGCCCAACTAGAAGAACATATCCTACATACAGGCAACAGCTTTTTGGAGAGCCCCCACTCCAGCTGTTCGGGCATACATTAAGATCAAGATGCACATCTGCTACATATGTGTGGGGAGGCCTATTTCCAGCCAGTGTATGTTCTTTGGTTGGAGCAGTCTCTGAGAGCCACAATGGTCCAGGTTAGCTGACTCTCTTTATCTTCCTGTAGAGTCCATGTTCCCGTAGGGGCCCGCAGTCCTTCCTCCTACTCCTCCATAAGAGTTCTCAATCTCCATCCACTCTTTGGCTGTGGGTGTCTGCATCTGTTTGAGTCAGCTACTGGGTAGAGTCTCTCAGAGGATAGCCAAGGGAAAAAGACCAAAAATGCTACATTTTCTGAAAGGGATCATAGTCAACCAATTATTTCTGAAAGACTGTAGCACTCCAAGGGAGTAAGGTGCTTTATTATTGCTAACATTAGCCTATTAGATTATGCTGATGACATAAAAATAGATTTTAAAATTTGATCTTGGAAAAGACCATTAAAATTAATTGCTTTAATTAAAATAATCAACTCAGCAGGTAAATGCATTTGCTGACAAGCTTGACTACTTAAGTTCAATCCCTGGGATCCACATGGTGGGAGGATAGAAGCAGCCCTCCAATTGTCATCTGACCCCTGCATGTGTGGAATAGTGTATACATGTGTATTGTGGTGTACACACACACACACACACACACACACACACACACACACACACACTTAATCAATCAACAAATGTAATGTAATTATTCAGCTGTCATTTAAACTCATGGGTTTTTATTTGTTATGGGAAATAACTGGATTCTTTCTGTTTAGATTTTTTACTCTACAGAAAGAAAAATTATGGCTGGTACTGTAAATCTGGCCAAGTACCCATGGGAATCTCATAGGCCGTGGGATGAACCTACTCTTATTATTTTCTTAGATTGATATAGTATCAAGGAGCTCTCTAAATCCATACATCTACACTAATAGATGAATGCACCTCTCAGACTGTATTAAAGAAGTTTATTTGTGCACTGGACAGTAATTAACACAAAAGCTCACACTGGTCAAAGTGTAGAGAATTAAGTGTCTGTGGAATGCTAAGCTGCAAATGAGATATATATCATTCCCACACTGTAAATTACAGAAGAGAAGGCAGAAAGACAGTAAGAGGCAGAGGTCGGAGAAGACCAGAGCAAACCAGGATCTTCTGGATATCACAGGAATTTTGCACTCGTAAATGATAGCAACTCTGTTTTCTACACAAGACCACAAGAGAAAGCCACTCAACATCTCAGCAAAGAGGATGGAGGTGCTCATGAGTCCCTACATCTAGCTGCAGGGCTATTGAGAGTTGAGGGCTCTTGGGGGAAGAAGAGTCTATATTTTTGAAGAATGTGATGCCTAGTAGATTAACCATGCTCCAATGGATACCCCCCCCCCACCTATAAGGATATAAGAAGCACAAAATGGACTTAGTGAGCTATGTATATATATGAGGAGGACATGTACTTGGGATTAGGTGGTTGTGGGGGGAGAGAATATAATCAAAATGTATTACAAATATATATGAAATTCTCAATGAATTAATAAAATAATTATTATTTTTAAAAGCAATTTTTTATCCCAGTGGTATCTTATAAGAACATCACACCCTCTGATCCTGACAAATTTAAAATGAGATACCTCAGATTACAGTGTTCACCACATAAATGATTCTACACCATATTGACATATTTGCAGAAAATGAGAATGCTCACAATTACATACTCCCCAAAGGTAAAAGGTCTCTCTCTGAATCACTTCATCTGATCGAATGCAAGAGAAATCATGCAAAGGTGACATGAAACTGCACCAGTTAATGTACAATGTCACTGATGATAGAGAGAGACTACAGAATTGTGTAAATATCTGAATATTTACTTAATCCACCAAAGTTTTAAAAAATTGGAAAGGGCATACATAGCAGAAACTTGGAAAACAACGCAGAGAAAATAAAATATTGATGAAACATCAGACAAGCCATCAGTTTGATTATAGACAAACAAAATTCAATGATACCAAAGGTTACAGTAGGTGATTAATCCTAGTCAAATTGCCCAGAGGCATGTCTTCCTCTCTACCTGGCCCAATGTTCTGAGTTCCCAAATGAAAGACAGATACACACACACACACACACACACACACACACAGCCTTTTATTGTAATATGTCTTAAACAGCTCAATGGTTGGGTCACTCACAAACTTCCACATTGCTAATACCTCCTCTCTGATACTCCTGAGTTATTACTTACTAAAATCTATATTCTATCTTTGCTGCCTGAGATGGGGTGAGGGGAATCCTGGGGCTGCTCTTCCCTGGTTCTTACATGATTGTTAAGCTCTATCTTTTGTAGCTCTCAAGCCTGGATCTTATTCCTTTTTGAGCATGACTATTCTAAATCCTCCTCCCTCTCTCAGCCCCCTTGTCTGTGAATCCTAAGGTCCCACCTCTGTCTTCCTGCCCAGACATTGGCAGCTGGCAACTTTATTTATCAATCAGAACCAACTGGGGCAGGACCCTCAGCATCTTACATGTGGAACCCAGTTAACATAATATAAGTGTTAAACCAAATCTACAACTGCAAAGACAAAGGAAGGAAGAAGATTAGAAATTAGACCATCAGCCCACTATTAAGATGAGTAAATGAGCATTCAAGATGCAAACATCATCACACTGCATAACATGACATCATACAGGAAGTGAATGACAACCATCAGCACAAGTGGCTGGCTTCTCTTTTCACTGGTGTCCACCTCATCTCCACAGGGGGGAAGACACTCCCTCCTAGAGGTCCTGCTCTTCCAGTAAATGTTCTTAGATATGCACAGACCTCTGGCAGAATCTGTTTATTCTTCCCAAGAGTCACAGCTATAAACAATGATAAATTACCCTTCCGAAGTAGAAACTTAAGTGTTCTTGGGAAAGTCAGCTGGATGGTGTTTTTCTGGGGCAAACACATGAAGGAAAGTTTAGCTGAAGTGGACATAGGTGAAAGGCTATGACAGACCGGTGAAGGAACATTTAGCTAAAGCAAGCATGTGAAAGGATATGCGATGAAGAATTCTTTGCTAATGACACAAATATTGGTCAACCTTTGTGTAGTTGAGCTGTATTTGTTGAGACTCCATAGAGAGAAACACACCAAGAAACTTCTGGTTCTATGTTACAGTTTCTTGCCACTTCTGTGGATGCAGGCTGATTGGTAGACTATTGTCAGCTGAGACAGATACACATGCTAAGTTAAGACATGTGCTGAGGCAAGATCCGTGGAGGACACATGATGTCTGGAGGAATTATAAATAGAACTCAAGAGGACAGTGATGGAAGCTGAGCTTGGCTAGCTGTGCAATGCTTGTTGGTCTCTCATCTTTGCTGATCTCTGCCTCACTGAGAGATGCACAGCTGAGAACATTTTTTGGCATTCCTCCTGGTCCCTGCTGACTAGTGCTAAGGCTGAGGCCTGGCTATCTCTGCTAAGTAGTATCACTACTGCTAATTTATGTTTGCTATCCAGACTCCAAACTGGACTGCTGGTACATCCATAAAGTGTTTGTAAGTAGATCAAGCTGCTGCTACTGACTCTTGTGAACTTAAACTGCTGATTTCCTGGCAACACAGATGGGAATTGCTCTAAAGAACCAATTCTAAACAGGTACATTTACCCTGTAAACGTTCTTTCCCACTATCTCTTGTAGGTGGTGAGCTAAAAGGAAAGTTAAAGCATTTAAGAACCATCATTAAAAGTAGACCAGAAGCTGGAAACAACCCAGATGTCCCTCAACAAAGGAATGGATACAGAAAGTGTGGTACATTTACACAATGGAATACTACTCAGCTATTAAAAACAATGACTTCATGAAAATTGCAGGCAAGTGGACAGAACTTGAAAATATCATCCTGAGTGAGGTAACTCAGTCACAAAAGAACAAACACGGTATGTACTTAATGATAAGTGGATATTAGCCCAAAAGTTCAGGATACCCAAGATTCATTTCACAGCAACCATTGGACTGAGCATGAGGTCCCAGATGGAGGAGTTGGAGAAGGGACTGAAGGAGCTGAGGGAGTTTGCAGCCCCATGGAGGGAGCAACAGTGTCAACTGGCCTGACCCTCCAGTTCTCACAGAGACTGGACCGCCAACCACAGAATACACATAGAGGGACCCATGGTTGGGCCACATATGTGGCAGAGGAGGGCCTTGTTGGCCATCAAGGGGAGGAGAGGTCCTTGGGCCTGAGGGTGTTATATGCCCCAGTATAGGGGAATGTCAAGGAGGGAAGACATGAGTGAGTGGGTAGGTGGGTGAATACCCTCATAGAGGCAGGGGAGGGGGGAGGTGATAGGGGAGACCTTTGAAATGTAAATAAAGTATCAAAAAATACAAATTGAAAGAATAAAAAAAGTAGACTTTGAAAAATTTAAACCTACACCCTTCTAAGAGTATGAAGTTGAAACTTAGATGCTCAGAGTTAAATGTTTCCTGTCTTATTGTGATTCTATTGGAATAAATCTATAAACTAAACCCTGTTTTTAGTAAACAATACCAATTGCTTACTCTTGTACCTTTAAGGGATGAATTATATCAAGTCAATTTAAGATACTGTTTCTCTCAGCAACCATGTTAATCCACCCAGACCTTATTTATTAGTGACAACTAACTGTACCTCATTAGCTTTATCAATACCACAGAAAATAATACATTGTTATCTGGAATAACCAGAGGAATTGAGACCCAGTTTGTGAGGTTCAAACTAACATCCTATGATGTCGCATTTCTTTTCATGAGAACATGCTAAGAGCAAGGAAAAGCAAGATACAGGGAAATCCTGCTGTATGTGGATGACTTCAAAGCCTTGGAATAGAAATGAGGGGAACAAATAATTTTCAAGCAAAAGAAATGTGATGAAATGTTTGCAATATGGATGCAGCCTCTGAATGAGACTTTTAAACATGATTGATAGCAGGAAGAGGCATAAAATAACTGAATTTCATTATACAGAATTCAACAAAGGAATAACATTAATTTTATAAAACAATGTAATGAAAACCTTAATATTTTTGAAAATGTGAAAACTGACTGTGTGAACTCAGTTGTATGCATGTATAATTCTCCAAAACATTATGTTAGAGAAATGCATGAAGCTAATATTTACCTGACTATTGATTGATAAAATTTATAATGTGAATGTAATATAAATTATGCACATTTTTATCACTTTTGTCCCTATTTTTTCCTTTGATAAAATTGTTCTTTACTATTTAAAGATTTAACATATTCTATGCCTGAACATTCTGCTTATTCTCCTATTCTCCTAGATAAGAGTGTGTGTGTGTGTGTGTGTGTGTGTGTGTGTGTGTGTGTGTGTGTGTGTTTTCAAACTCCCATGAGCACACATGCCATATGCATGCACATAGAATTGTTTGAACAGTAGCTCATGAGAAGTTTAGAATTGATAATGAGGAAAAGGACTTACAGATGTAGGGTTGTAAAAATAAAACTTTCAAAAATAAAATAGCCCATTTGCTGAGAAAGAGGGCAATGTGCTGAAAGAAGAGACAGGGTAGGCAGCTGGGACCCAGGCAAGGAACCCTTGGGAAATGACTATCATATGATTCACAGATAAACCTGCATATATTTTCACTATCATCTCATATTTTACTATAAATATAAAGCTTTCATAAGCACAGTGGAGAAAAATTAATTTCTTTCTCTCTGTGGTTTGTCTAAACTGTAAGTAAATTAGTTTCCCTGTCATTTTCTTTCTCCTAATTTCTTTTGGAAATATGCAGATGGAGATGGATATCTGAATATCTGATACCTATGCCTGAATGTCTGGTAACAAGATGGCCACCTCACTCAGGAAATAAGTCAGATGGGCAGAATCTATTTGTTGTACTGGTTTTGCATATATTTAATTTTATCTAAGATGTGATAACTCCGCACATACTGGTATTCAGGTAAGTGTTTTGATTACTCAGCATACTTAGAGAATTGGGTTCCAACCATGTGGACAAGAAGCAACCCAGTATATGAAACTACATTTGTGAAAACAAACATTGGTCAGTAAGAGTGTGAATTGGAGGAATCTAGTGACATAGGGTCAATATCATCATAAGAAGGATAGTTGTGTTTTGTAGTGAAGGAGCCGTGAGTGAAAGAGAAGGGAGGCCAGAGGCTCGTGCCAGGCTTTTCTCCTCTCAATCTATACCCATGGTAGGACTTTGAGAATCCACCTTCATGTTTCTGTGCTATATAGCATGCATTTCTGAATACAGTAGTAACTTATGTCATCAAAGCAGCACTGCATACTATTTATCATGAAAAAGACCTACTCTGCTCAAAGGCAGGAAAAACAAGGAGAAAAAATGACTGGGATGGCAGAAGAGGAGGTATGATAAGGGACAGGACTTTAGGCAGCAGTTTGAGTCCTGACCTTACAGCCAGGAAAATACCATATAAAATGTAAGATAGAGAAATATAAGTTCTTAAAGGGGATGTTAAGACCCACCACCAGTTTGGGGTTTAATGCCTCCAGCGAACATGTTTGTAATAGTGAAATGCTCAGCCACCCGATAAAGACAATGCCTCAGTGACTCACATGCTTTGCAGCACAGAACGGAATATGTGAGTCTGAACTGAAACAGTTTAACAATGTGATCAGACATCACTTTCTACCGTGATGTGCAGCCTCTTTCAAAAGTAGGAGAAAATATTGAGAAATTATCAGCTCCCATCTGATCTGGGATGTCCCCAGGCAGTGCATGCTGAATCTGGCTCTGGGAAGCCATGAAGGCCAGTAGCTATACTTACCAGGAGTGGGATAAAAAAGAGACTAGAACTGAGGAAGGGAGTGATCATGTGCCTCAACACAAACTCTCCTTAGGAAAAACCATGGGGTCATTGCAGAAGCTAAAATTAGGACATACATCATTATGATGTGTGGCATTGAAAGTTACTGTCTCATATCCAGATAAGTTCTACAAGGGCAGAGGGGTAGAAGTTTTTTCTCAGCCAGTTCTTGAGAATCTGAGACACTACTTTATAGAAACTAGGCCTAGATTGTTATCTATAGAGTATATAAAGATAATTTCATTTTATATTTATGTGCCAGCAGCTTATACACATGAGTTTAAAATGTATGAATACATACTTATATATGCATATACAAACTACATCTTTACATAGAGAAGAAAATACCTGATACAAAGCAGTGTGACACGATAGCAGTGTTTACCTCCAGTCTGTGTGATTACACATGATTTTATTTTCTCATATTTTTCCACGTTTGTTGTTTTTTTTCTCTAAATAAGTGAGTAAATTCCATAAAAAGAAATAAAAATAAAATGTCATATAAGTGTACCCTAATCAACACATTGTCATTTTAAAAATTAAGTAAAAATAGACAAATCGCTAGAAAAATCCAAGATCAGTCACACATGTCTAATTTTAAAGCCACTGAACATGACAAACTCTACTCTAGCTTTGTAAGTAGAATTGTTTTACAGGTATGGTCACTAATTCTCTTACCAGAACTAGCCTGGTAGAGACAAAGAGCATCTAGTCATTTCTTTCTCTATCCTGAAGAGCAAAAATCACTGTATTTCCCTGAATTACACATGCCATGAGTGACCATGTCATTCATGGAAACATCACTCATGGAGACATTCCTTTTTTTTTTTTTTTTTTTTTTTTTTTTTTTTTGTCTTGCTAATGCTTTAACTAAGAGTAATTTTATACCATTGTCTTGGAAGCAATTTTATCTCCCTAAATGACACTGGGATGTTATTTCTGTGGTATTTTAATTTATTGATTTAAAATTACCTATTACTTTTTTCATAAATCTTTCCTTGTGTACTGATCAAAGAGTTCCTATGGGGAAGGACAAAGAGATCTCAAAGAGATCTACCATTTTAATGAAAAGGCCGTGTATTCCCCAGCCTGAATGTGCTTTGATATCTTTCACAAATGAGTTAAAGGGCAATAAAATGTCAAAAGAAAGGAAGACAAATATCTTCCAGGATTAATGGCTGTTTCACTTCCCTCTAGGCATGCATTGGTTTTAGAAAGGCACAGGGAGGATACTCACTGAGCAGGTCAGAGACACTAAGTAAACATGGTGCTTTCCAGGGTCCTCATTAAAAATCAGTAATTAAAATAGTGAAACAAAGAACACTTATTGTTCTTTACTATTTAACGATTTAACATATTATATGCCTGAACATTCTGCTTATTCTCCTGCATGTGTGTGTGTGTTTGCACGCATGTGCGTGTGTGTACGTGCGCAAGCTTGTGTGTGTGTGTGTGTGTGTGTGTGTGTGTGTGTGTGTGTGTGTGTGTTTGTACGCGTGTGATTTCTATGGCTCCAGATCCTGAATTTGTTAACTGAAAGTACTTTTCAGAAACTACTAAGACTATTCTGCTGATCACTGTAAAGAGAGGTCATTGGCTACACACATAGGGGTGGAATAGGATGAAGAAAATGCTGTGAATCATAAAAATCAAAGCTGTATAAGTGACTTCTAAAAATGCTCAGACTTAATCCCAAACAAGCTTCACTCGAGACATCACTATAATTAAGAACAATCATCTCATAAGCAAATTTGAAAGGAGACAAGTAAATCTCCTAATTCTGAATTGTCCAGTAGAAGTCTATGTCTCTGTGTTTATTCATAAGAAAATATTTGCTGATTGCCTACTCTCAGATGGGCACAATGCCAGTAGTGGTGACAAGGTCCAGGGCTTGTGGTCTTTACTATTGTATTCATTCCAATGTCAATGGTTGAAAATAAAACTAAACAAATAAAAGACCAAAACAATAGGGACTGGAGTTGGGGTCCCATAGGACATGAGCACAGATAAAACTAAACAAATAAAGGATCAAAACAATAAGGACTGGGGTTGAGGTGCCATAGGGACTGGAACTGGGATCCCATAGGGACTGGAGTTGGGGTCCCATAGAGACTGGAACTGGGATCCCATAGGGACTGGAGTTGGGGTCCCATAGAGACTGGAGTTGGGGTCCCATAGAGACTAGAGTTGGGGTCCCATAGAGACTGGAGTTGGGGCCCCATAGGACATGAGCACAGCACCCACTCTTCAATGCAAAGGCATATGAGGGAGTAACCTGGGCTGCTGCCAGGTTTGGTAAGAAATTCCAAAGACATTTGTGTCCTCCAGTGTTCATAAAGATCATAATTCCTTTAAAGTGGAGTCTGAGCTCTTTGGACAAACTGATGTCCCTAGAATAGTTGTTTTCTACTTTTAATGTGTACAAAACTAACTTGTTCTCAAAATGCCTGTGGAAGATTGGAGCCCTGGATCCTATTCCTGCTGATGAGAATTTGGGGGTTTTAATGAAATGTCCTAGAATTTGCTCTCTTATGATGGTTTCTTTATATGCAGTCTAAGAACAAAGCTTTAAGAAACTCTCTTCTCATACCCAGCATACCCAGAGTTTCCATAAAAGCTTCAGTCACTGATGGCATAGCTTATGACTAAAGTTTACAGACAGCACCATTGGTCCTGCCTCTCTCAAAGCTATTCTAGAGGTACATATACATCTGTCCATATTACCACGGTTGGCATATTGCATGGGCTTTAAAGGCCCATGTGTTAAATGTTTGTGTCCAGGGTAATTCTTTTGGGAGGTTAGGCAACTTTGCACATGTGAGGCCATGTGAGAAGTCCTCATGACATGGACAGCATGCTCTCAAAGGCAGAGTATGAGACACTTATTCCGCCCTTCTTTTTTTTTTTTTTTTTTTTTTTTTTTTTTTTTTGGTTTTTTGAGGCAGGGTTTCTCTGTATATCCTTGGCTGTCCTGGAACTCACTCTGTAGACCAGGCTGGCCTCGAACTCAGAAATCCGCCTTCTGCCTCCCAAGTGCTGGGATTAAAGGTGTGTGCCACCACTGCCCGGCAATTCCGCCCTTCTTACTAGCTTTTTGCTCCTTAGATAATGGATTTGTTCCACTGTACACCCCAACCATAATATGCTGCCTTACCTCAGATCAAAAGCAATAATGGAGCTATGTGGTCATAAACATGATCTTCCCAAACTAAAAACCCAAACAAACCTTTCTCACTTAAAATGCTGTTTACCTTGGGTACTTCATTACAGTGACAGAAAGCTAACACACATATATTAGGTTAAAAACTAGCTCCTACTGGTAAGGGTTTGTAGAAAGTCTCCTTTGCTCTAACAAAAAAAAAAAAAAAAAAAGGAGCTCTGAACCAAGACACACAGTATAGCTAGAAGACAAGGAACCAGATTTCAGCCACTCTGGCCTTGGACAGGGTTGGACAATTCCCTGGGATTTGACTACTGGCATGTATAGTCCTTGCCTTATCCCAGGGAAGAGAAAAATAAAATGTGTTTCAGACTAGTGGGGTCCATTTATTCCACAATTAAAATATAATTAATCTCGCCTTGTTTTTCTGTAATTTCTTAGTGCCTATGTTTATAGGTTTTGTGTTCCAATAACATGTTCTATTTTATGTGGCATTGCAGTGTATGTGACGTGGTAGACAAATGATGGACATGCTCTATACATTCTAGTTATTTTAACATGGAACCAGAAATATGGAAGCCTCCTTAGGTCCTATTACAGGTCCTTCCAATAACAGTCAACCCTTCAAACGATTCAGAATTCAGTCTAAATTCCTTTTCTCTACTCACTACTTCACTGTAATGAATATGCACATCATCAACATCTTATTGGTCCAAGATTATTCATAACTCAGAATCAGCTGTGAGTTCTGGGCCCATGTGTTGAGCTGTCACCTAGATTTTGTATTTGAAATGTAAGGCCACTGTTTCCAAATGTGAACTACAGATTTCTTCCACTGAAAACTGTGTGTGCTTTATTCCCTATACCCGGTTGCTTAACTCTTATTGTTTATACCCATCAGGGACTAAGCAGGAAAGGATGACTCGTTACATGTTTAAAGCCAAGAAAATCTAATGCAGGGTAACAGTTACACAGGTGATGAAAAAAAAAGGAGGTGCTAAAGAGAAGTTGCTGGAGGCAACACAAAGATTATCAGCAGGCCAGGGGAGGAAGTGGTGTGATGGGACTGGCAGACTGATGGCATCTGGTAGAATCTGGAAGTAGAGCAAACCAGTCTGGAGCAGACCAGTGCGGTGGATGACAGGCTGCACCTACAAGGATGCCCTGCCTTCCTTAAATTGACCTCTCATCTTTATCCAAGTCCTCTGTGTGACCCTTGCAAGCTTCCAAGTGTCCCATCCAACTCATGATCCAGAGGAACAATGGACTACTTTTTTTCACAATGTACTGGAGTGTGTTTCAGAGGTAGTTGTCTACTTTCGCTTCCCCCATATGCCTATTGTACATTAATGACTGCTTATTGCACTTCAGTGACAGACATGAAGACTACACTTGCAAGACTCTGCCTGATCTAGGCATAGTCAATCCCTTCATCCAACTGCAGACAGTGCAGCTTTCAACAAGCTTTCAGAAGATTCCAGGCTCTTTTAGTCTTTTAAGCTTTAGTTAATACTACCCTTGCTCGGCTCTTGAATGTCTGCCTTCCTAGTATTCTAATCAAAGCTGAAGAAATGCTGTCAGCTATGGTGGCCTGCCAAGGTAAGGGGTCTATGTAGCAGCTGTCTAATGCCTCTCTCTCACTTTTAACATCTTTACTCTGCTCTTATGTGCTTATTATATAGTCCTGTTTTCATACTACTAAACCTAAATAGGGCCATGACACAAAGAAACCAGACTGTCTCATTTCTACTTTACACTCTGAATTGAGCCTAGTATTGGGTACATAGTAACTATTCAAAGCATGATTATTGAAAAGTGAATGAATCCAAAGTGGACATTAAAAGTGACTGGCAATAAATAGACTAAGAAAAATAAAATACAAACATGACATAAAAGATTTAAAATCTGCATGGATGTATAGTCTTTTATCTTTAAATAGTAGCTATTATAGAACATGCAGTTAATTGTTAAAGATACTAAGTATATCATGAACACTATCAAAGGGGAAGTTTTCTAGTTCTCATTGAACTTGTAAATAAACTCATAAATGCCCGGGGCTTGTTAAACTAAAGATTCTGACTGAGTAGGCCTGGGGGCACCTGTTATTCTGCATTTTATACACTGCTCAATGATTCCAAAGAGTCACCTTTCTGAGAGGCTAGAGAGCCCTCAAGTTGATGAATTAGATTTTCAGCTCTGCTTTGTGGTGTCCACATGTTTTAGTTCATCTGCATTCCCAACTGAAGTATATAGAAACTACAAAATCAATACTAGGCCATGTTCAATTAGTGTAATCAGTCTCTTGACGATGTTTTGAAAATTATGGTCTGAACCTCCATTTACTTTACTCCAGCATTTTCTAACAGATTTTGTCATTTAAAATTCCATCATTAGAGCATTAAGTAACTTGTGTTTGAGGACTGAAAGTAAACTCACAAATCAATAAAGGTAACTTTCATTTGTATGGTACCTTATATCTTACAAAGAACTTCTGGTACAACATTTTATTCAATTCTCACAGCCGTCTGGAGCTGTAGCAAACTTAAGAAAATCTTTGGCAGTATTTCATAAAGGAGGAAGTTGATCACAGAAATAGTAATGATAGCAGCAATCAGCAATTGCTGAACACTTAACATTCACCAATCACTTCCGTGTATATTAGCTAATTTAATTTGCACGATGATCATCAAAACAGATATTTGCATGTGTTTATTGGTTCCATGTAGCTTTTGTATCTCAAGCTTTGTTCATGTCTGTTGCACATCTGCTTTCTTGATTATCCAAAAATATTCTTGGATTTAAATCTTTGCACTATGGTTCACTCCCTGAGAGAGTTTAGACTCCTATAAATTAGGAGAAACAATTCGTCCTATTAAAGGGTATCTTATTTGCTCATTAGTTCTTGCTGTCATGAAACCAATACAACTTGGGAAGGAGCGTATTTATTGTGCTTACATATCCATATCACTGTTCAGCACTGAAGGAATTCAGGACAGGAACTCAAATGACAGGAACCTGGAGGCAGGAGCTGATGAAGTGGCCCTGAGGGGTGCTGCTTACCAACTTGCTCCTCATGACTTGTTCAGACTGCTTCTTTTATAGAACCCAGGACCACCAGTCCAGGGATGGCACCACCCATAATTGGCTGGGCCTTCCCCAATCAATCACTAATTAAGAAAATGCCCTACAGGCTTGCCTACAGCCTGATCTTATGGAGGCAATTTCTAAATTAAGGTTCCCTCCTCTCAAATGACTTTAGCTTGTCTCAAGTTGACATATAACTTTGCAGGATAGATCAGTTGTACCATTTCCTAGGCTTAAAAAAGGTGACACCCACTCCACTTCCTTGGAAGTAAGAGTTTTAGGGCATCAACTTAATAGCTCTGTGTCTATACCTTGTACTCACACTTCCCTCAAATCTTAGTGCCTGACTCATCCACAGAAAGAGAAAGGAAAAGTATGATATCATGCTCACAGCACAGCCTTCTACCCAGGAGTGATAAGTTATTAAAGTTATCACTCTCATTTCTTGTTCTTGATATGCCATGTACAGGATTAAAACATTCTCCAACATGCTATTGCTCCTGTACATGGGTACTGATTTTCTTCTAGAAGTTTCAAGTCTCTTACCACTGAGAATTTAGAGGACTCTGAACTCAGTGTTGTAGAAGACACTGAAATCCTCTCATAAGGGTATCAAGGTTTCTTCCTGAGCTCCTTATTTTCCTGTAGGTGAACATTATTTCAAATAGAAGGAGTGGGATACCATGCTAGGAGACTCATTTATAGTTATTATCCAAGGCTGTTTTATCTCTGAAAAGTTGACATATGAATCTTTTCAGACTCCTATGTATTTCTCAATCGACTTAGTACTTAGAATGAAAGTATGCTGTGGTTATTATTATTATTATTATTATTATTATTATTATTATTGAGAAAACCCAAGATCTACTTTTAGAGGTCTTAAGAAAACCAATGCTGCATGTCTTCCCTAATATATGATGTGCTGGTGTTATGGGGTTGGTGTTATGGGGTTGGTGATTCTGTTCTTGATCAGATTCTCATCTTACCTGGCTCATTGTAATGAGAACGGTAAATTTCCATGTCAGTATAAACAACTAAGAAGGAACACAATAAGGAAACCTGAGACTATGTGAGAAGTTCTCTACATTGAAGATGTGACTGAGAATTCTTTATTTTAGTTTAACAAATCAAAAGAAAAAGTATGAATGCTATCTTTAGCTCTGTTCAACCATTTAAGATATGGAAGCTCAAACAAGCAATTTGCTCTAGGGCACACATTTGATAAGTTTCAAAGCTAAACAAGACTTAAAGCAATGATGTTTTTATTTCTATGATGTTTTTCTGTTATTTTTCTGTCTTACTTTTAGTAATCTCATTGTTTTAGTGATATACACAATAACTAGAATATAATACATAAAATAAAATTGTACCTACTCCTCAGTTATGTGCTTTAAGTTCTCAATATTAAAAATATCTATAGATGCCATGGGTATTTTTCCTTTTAATTATTGTTTCTTATCTTTTAACAAGGTGTATGTGTGTATGTGCCTATGTGTGCATATGTGCCCATGGAGGCCATCAGTGAGTTCAAAATGCCCCTGAGCTGACGTTATAAGCAGTGGCGAGCAGTATCATTGGATGCTGGGAACTGAACTCATTGCCCACACAAGAGCAATACACGGTCTTAACCACTGAGCTATCCCTCTGCCTACCCTTTCATTTTATTTTTAATCAGTGTATTAATTATATAAATGCATGAGTTTCATTACAGTACATAGTACATACACACACATAGCACATACATGTACTATAATCCTACTGTGACCCTAGTAACCATAATGGTCCCACTTCTTTTTACTCATTCAGTTCTCATCCCTCCCAGACACTGTCAGGGGCATGCTACATCAGAAACAAATCTGTGTCTTTATACAATGTCAGAGTTTACTGAATAAAAATAATAGAAATAGAGCAACAAGGCTCTGTTGCTTTCTTTGGTGATCCAGGTTTCATCTGTTACTGTGGCCATCTCAGATATCCCCTGACAGGAGGGCTGTTACAGTTTTTAAATTCTAATCTTAATTATTAATATTAATTTTCTTTTCAAATTATTCATCATTTTATTTGTTTACATTTTAAATGTTATCCCCCTGCCCAGTCTTCTGTCCATGAACACCCTATCCCATCCCCATCTCCTTCGCCTCTAAGAGGGGGCTGCCCCCCTACTCCCATCTCACCCCTCTAGTATCCCCGTTCTCTGGGGCATCAAGCCCTAACAGGACCAAGCATCTTCCCTCCCACTGATTCCAGATGAGGCAGCCCTCTGCTACATATGTAGCAGGAGCCAAGGTCCAGCCCATGTATACTTTTTGGTTGTTGGATTAGTCCCTGGAAGCCTGAGGGGTCTGGTTAGTTGATATTGTTGTTTTTCCTATGGAGTTGCAATCCCTGTCAGCTCCTTCAGCCCTTCCCCTAACTCTTCCATTGGGATACCCAGGCTCAGTCCAAACCACAGATTCCTGACAAGGTGGTTCATATACACTCAGAAGAGGGATGTGTACAGGACTGCCGCCTGGTTCCACTTCTGCCCTTGGGGTATTGGGTTCGGTTCCCAGTATCTGGAATGGCTTGAGGTGCCCTGGAGAAATAACCTCAGTAAGGTTTTCAGTGAAGCAGCTCTCTTTATTGGGGTAATAGGGGTTATATAAACCTTAAGGGATGGTAGGGGGTTTTCAGGGTGTATGTACATTATTGGTTGGTACTGAGGTGCTGGGAACACTTCATTTGCATGAAGAGGAATTTCAGGTGCTTGCTGCACATTTCCTTATTGGAAAGGAATAAATTAAGCCTGTAATTGGCTACCAGGCTGTTTGACTACCTCAATGGTAGCGGAGATAGGGGCTGCAAGGCTGTACATGTGCACTGGGCATACAAGCCCAGAGCAGCGAGGGAGCAATCCTTACCCCTGCGGATATCAAGATTTTCAGGGTTCGGACATGTCTATACCTCACTCTTGTTCCGGGCGTGCTTCCCTACAATCACAGTTGCCCCACACAGGAGGGTTTTTAAACCCACAGGAAAGAGTCAGAGAAGCTGCACTGAAGCTGCGGAGCAGACAGTTCAAAGAGCCAGGAAACATCACTTGAGAGGAACAGCTAACAAGGTTACAAACACCGAGGTTACAAACCTGGCAGGCAGACCTGCTCACGGTCCATCAGCCTCAGCTGGGGTGGTGAAATCAGATGTGTCTCATAAGCTCGGAAGCCTGATTTTCCTGGTGTGGTGCTGATACAATTAGATGTCTGCGTGCTCTTGGTTTACTTTCATAAGCCAAAGGGTGATAATGTTGTACTTACGTGAATGAGATAGAGATTGAGTCTGTATCTTATGACTCACACTGGAAAGGTCCTGGGCACACGCAAACATCATTCCCAGCTCCACATTTGTACTCAAGATAGAGCCAACTGCCCTTTTAGACTGTGGAATCGCTCCAGAACAAGCACAACCTGGAAGTCATTGCTTATACGACATGGAGTAATTGAGATCTGGGCACAGCCTGACCTGACAACCCACCATCTATCTTCCTTCTCAATTTTCTCGTCCTTTTATTTTGTTATTTTATATTTTACAAACATGTGGGGGAGGGGGTGTAAAATCTGTCTTTTTAAGTCTCATGTAACTTGCATGCTTACTTTTTAAAATGCTTTTGTCAATCACGGACATAAATGCTTAGTACAATAATCCTTATATGTCTTGATTGTATTTATTATTTTCATATTGAATGAGAAACTTAAAAATAAAAAATGTAGTAGTAGTAGGGCCATAATGTTGTCTCAAGCCAAGAAAAAGAAGACAAATTGATAAATTTATGAAATGTTTCCAGATATGGTGGCTATTTACTTACCAGAATAAAACAGCAACAACAACAAAAAAGCAAGACATTAGTGGAATGACCTTGGACCCTTTGTTTAATGGTTTCAAATGCATCTAGAGATGTGGCCAAAAAGCTAACATTGGACAAGGAAAGTCCTACAAAATAATAAATAGTTACCATCAAGTTAAATTATTTTGTTTTTAAATAAAAATAGATATACTTCAAAAGAACATAGGCTAAATATATTTGCATAGTAAGATATAGATGAGAAAAGAGAGGAGTTGGAGATGCGGAGAAGATAAAGAAAAATATGAACAAAAATCATGACAAACATACATGAAGATATCATAACAAACCAATAGTTTGTAGAATGAATGTGGGCTTTTTAAAACTTACCTATCCAGAATTTAAAGGACCTGCTGGCAATGAAACACAATACTTACTGTGTATACAAAAGCCATTCAGCCAGTGTTTCATGATGAACTTCACAGACATTCTTCTTTTGAGAAATGTGCAAACGAATCTTGAATACAAGCCAGCAAGATTCATGAAAAAAAAAACCCATGTAATTTTGAATAAGAGCTACAAAGGGACATGTAAAACATTGACATCATCTTTACATGCAGCCTTTAATGTCACTGAGGATGTCTGAGAGTAAGAAGGATGACTCAGTTAAAACTGGGGAAAAAATGTGCTTAGTTTTGAGGCCTTGCCAAGGTCAGCACAGCTTCAGTAAGGACCCAGCAGTTAAATGCTCTGCTGGAAATTAAACACAATGCTTACTCTGTTTACCAAAGCAGTTCAGCCCGTGGTTCATGTTTAATTTTATAAACATTCTACCTAGCTATTTATTTTAATTAATTAGTTAATTCACTGCTTACAGGATTAATAAAAATGAACAGGGAAGAATGCTGATTCCAAAGGGAATCCAGTCTTTTAGCAAGAGTTGGGCTTTATTGTAAGTATCAGCTCGTACAATGTAAATAACATTAGTGCTTATTATGGTATATATGAGACATAATCAGGAAGAGGACTTAAGAGGACATGGCATAGAAGGGAAATAAAGAGATATCAAATTTTATGTGAATACAGTCTCTGTGTATGTATTCATATATAGTATGGTATGTGTGCATATATGCATGTGTGTATACACCCATGCACATACACATACGCAAGCATGCGTGGGTAAAAGTCTATAAATCCATGAATACCTATGGATGCCATATGTAACACAGGGTCCTTCCCCCCACTCTCCACCTTATTTCTTACAGAGGCTCTCTTCACTGATTCTGAAGTTTGTTATTTCAGCCTAGCTGGCTGTGAGCTCCAGGGATCTTCATGTCTCAGCCTTTCCAGTCCTTTGTTAAAGTTACGAACATGAGGACCTGCATTAAGTTCTGATCATACCCCAGAAAGCCAAGTATGTGGCACACTCTTTCAATCCAGCACTGATATAATGTGGAACCAGGTGGACCCTTGCGGCTTTTTCTAGGCAGCTTGTCTATCTGAATCTCCATTTTTCCAACTCACTGAGAGACCCAGTCTCAAAAAGTAAGGTGAAGAATGATAGAGAAGATATCCATGTAGACCTCTGCCTTCCACGTGCACACATGTAAACACACACACATACATACACATGTACTTACACACCCAAACAAAAAAATTAAAAAGTTGTTTCCACTTCACAGCTCACAAATTGGTTACTATTAAAAGACAATTCAGCAAGTGTTGCAATAATTTTCAGAAAAGGTAGAAAATAAATAGAGTGAAGAGAAAACTGTTAATCACAGGATATGACCTAGGAAATAGAGCAGAAAAGCTTCATCAGAAAGCCATGAAGCAAAGGTACTGTGCTAACTTCTGTGCAAGCAATTTCATTAAAACATGCCAGATCTGGAAAACTGTGAGAAATAGTTATTTTTAGGGCACAAAGAGGATATTCTTGGATCCTATAAAATGGTGTGAATGCAGTGGGCTTCAATGCGAAATTCATTACACAGGGAAAAAATGACAAGAAGAATCAGAGAAAAAGCTTTTTTTATTATTCAAGGGAGAAAAATAAATGAAAGGGAAACAAAAGAGGAAATTCTCATTTCCCATGACTTGACTGCTTTTATTTAATAGAAT
Organism: Uromys caudimaculatus; assembly: GCA_028551405.1. Lineage (NCBI taxonomy): Eukaryota > Metazoa > Chordata > Mammalia > Rodentia > Muridae > Uromys > Uromys caudimaculatus. Next base: position 58,860,277 of record CM052709.1, on the reverse strand, counting down.
AAATTTGAATACAAGGAATGATACAAATTTCTTTTCAAAATAAAAATCCTAATATATTATTTAAGATGTCAAAGTAAGAAATGTTACTTGAAAACCATGAACTATAGTCAGAAAATGACTTATTAATGACATTAAATATGATGGAGAGATTTAAAATAAAATATATTAACTCAAAAAATTAACTATTTTAATAATGTTTGTAATATGGAAAAGATATTCCAGGCATGGCATGTGGGCATTATGACTTTCTTTTTTAAAGGAAAAATTTGTGGAAGAAATTTCATTTCTGACTGGCTTGTCTTTCTGATACTAGGTCAATGAGAAGGGTGAGAAACTGGTTAGAAACTCAAGGCTGCTGAGAGGCAACACAACAGTGCCATGAGGCAGGCAGGACCAAAGCATCCAGGCTTTCTGAAAATAGGAAACAGAGTAAACTGAGTCTAGTACCAGAGATGCCTTGTCCCTCACACAGAGCAAGTGATATAAACCACAAAGCTAAAAGAATGAGCAGAGATATGTAGCTGAAACGCTGGAACTGTATAGCAAGGTTTCTGCAGTGTTAAAGAAAAATTCAAGTGTTAACGACACAAAGTTGAAATTGGTAACTCCTGAAACAAACCAGGGTAGGTCCAAGGCACTGAACAGGAAGGAAACTCAACAATGTAAACTCATGACTCTGAGGATAAGAAGATAGTAGGAGCTTTCCACAACCTCAGAGATGAGGGACAGTTCAGGGTCAACCTTAGAAGAGCATCCATGGATACACTCCAGACTTAGAGTGAGAATCTTGGATGAAAGAGAGCACCAATCAGGACCTTCTGTCTCATTAAAGTCTCTACACAGTGCCTGGAAATGAGAGAAATTACTAGTTGTGCCAGAATGGGCAGAAATGGCTAAAACCAGGAGAAAAACAAAATACCTGTGGTTTAGATGCCAGAAAATTAAGTATAAGTATGATTAATACTTACAATAAAGTAGATTTCACCAGAACAAGAATCTATAAAAAACTAAATAATTATTAGTAATGGAACTACATATTGTACACTTGTGTCTACAATGTATGTATGTGGTGTGTGGGCATGGGTGTATCAAATATGTATACTATGTAACAAAGAATTAAGTGAAATGATGTTAACAGCAGATCACACACTGCAGAAGAGATCACATCTCCCCCCTGAGGAGCTTAGAATTATTTTTTAAGAAATAAAAATAAGTTGTGGTTCAAAACAACTTAAAACAGTCTTTTTGATAGGAAATTAAATTAGAACTAAACAGCAAAAAATGGAAAGGGAGAAATCTCCAATTCACCAAATTATAATTAAACAGTAAAAATATGAATGGGAAAATCCCCAATTCATTGAAAGCAATTATTAAATGTCTAAATCACCAAAGATCAAACAGAAGATTAGAGTGAAAATGTGGTCTTGAAAAACTCCAAGTAGTACACATGTCAGTCAGATTTTGTGGGACTAAACCAAAGCGATGCTTAATGGAACATCTAAAGATTTAGATAAAAGTCTAAAACCCAATATGACACTTTTATCAACTCTTACACAGGGTTTAAAAAAAAAAAAAAAGCAAATGAAGTCAGGAGAGGTTCAAAAGGTAAAAATTGATAAGGTAAGCATTTATTAGAAAAACAATCTTAAGGAAATTGACCAAACGAGTAAATATTCTCCAAAATGTTAGGAAAGGCTTCCCTAAAAAGTATCTCCAGTAAGAAAACCTGTTCTATAATAGCACATTGCAGAGAATAGGAAAAGAGGGTTTGGTGGCCATTCACCTAATGAAATCATTGCACTACGTATTCTAAAAACCTTAAGTGAATATTACAAGATAGCAAAGCCATGTCCTGGACACTTTCAGGGCAGAAATATAATATTTCTACACAAAATAGCAGCGAACTAAATGTAGCAATATATAACAATGTCGTGAGATATCTCACAAAGTCAAGATTGGTTTGTAAGTATAAAATAAGTCAGTGAGCACTGTAACATTAGCTGAAAAATCATATGGTTGATCTTATAAACTCAAGGAAAATGTTTAATTAAAACCAAATATATGTTCAAGAAAATGACAGAGAAAATTTTATAAATCAGACATTCCTTGCAATGATAAAATATGTGTACAATATCTGGAGCAAATTTAAATATCTAACAAATTATTGAAAACTTTACTTCTGCTACCAATAGAGTGACAATAACTTTCTTATACTCAATTCAATACTTGACTATGGAATTCAGGCAGTGCAAAAGTCTGTAGAAAGTGCAGGTTCAGTGAAACTAAGGTATTCAAAGCAATAAAATTCTTATTGTGTACATATATACAGATGACATGTTTTATATATAACAAACTCCAAATTACATGCAAAGAAGCAATTAGAATTTATGAGTGATTTTGTCACGTTTGTTCCACAAAAATTTTAACATAAGAACTCTAATATTTATCACACTCATGTATTCAATTGAAACTGTAGCAATAGATGGTACAGTAAAGTAGCAACAAAAACACACTCAATAATAAATCCGAAAACTGATAAAATTTACACTGTCAACCACAAATCCTTATTTTAAACAAATAGGAAGCTGTTAAAAAGAGAACAAGCAAATGGTGAAATAGTTAATGTTCATGGTTATTAAACTCAAATCTTGTAAAGGTGCCAATTTTGTATGAATGAGTATTATTTATCCAAACACAGCAAGCTATTATGATGAAAAGATGTTTCATAATACAAAATAAGAAATCTAATTTTGAAGGTCACCTTTGAATGACTTACACAACTACTTGTCCAAATGACAGACTAAATGAGACCAAAAAAAATATGTAGCTAAAAAAAATGAAATCCCTTCAAATCGGAAGTAGTTTATGGAGCACCATCTGGCCCGGTTGCTATAGAGATGAAAGATTCAGAATTTGTCAGCTTATATAAGATCCCCTGAGAATTTTAAGAGCAGGTCGTGGGGGCATAAGGTATCACTGAGGTAAACATCAAATTCTTTCTCCTGAAATAAAGAATAATTTTAGCGATTCTAGCTCAAAAGTAAAGTTAGGAAAATGTATACAGTATCACGAAGAAGGGAGCTGGGGATTCAGGCAAGAACCCAGAATCAAAATCATCGGGAACTACTTGGAACATGGGGCAGATCTAGAAAATTACTTTCAGACAAGCGGGGAACTAATGATACCTTAAAAACTGAACAATCAGAGGCAGAATGAAAGGAAAGATGCTGACCAGAAGCCATGGGTGTTCTCTCCAGGATGGGAGCCTGAAACATGTTAAAGAGGATGGCCAAGAAGATGATGCTAGATCCGTTGCTGCAATACTATGCCTTGATACTTCACAGCACCCATCTCTCTCTGCCTTTCCTTTTCACCTGGGGTTCATGTTGATAGCTAAAAGCAGACTTCCCCAAAACAACTCATTCTTTCATCTCTTCAGAAGCCCACTGGTGAGAAAAGAAAGAAGAAAGGGCAAGGGAAAGCAGAGTCCTGAGGGAGTGACCTCAAATTCAGCAGCACCGGTGTACTTGGTTCATAGCAACTACAGAGCCACGAACTCACAGGCGCCCTTGAACTACAAACAAGTGTACTCTGTCTGAGTATGTTGGCTACTATGCTGCTGGTATGAGATCAGTAGTTGCAACTGTGGAAATGCTGAATTCATGGAGTACAAAGGAAAGCACTGTTGCAACCGGAAGTCCCGGGAAGAGCAGCCAAACCCATGCTAGTACCCGAGGCAAAAGAACCTCCCCATCTGGCACTGGCCCTGTCTAGACCACATGGATAGCAGTCACAAATAAAAAGGGCCTGCCAGGAGGGCACTCCAGCTGAAGCTTAGCCAGGAGCTTGTGTCTTACAAATATATGATACTTTTTATTACAGGGGAAAAAAGAGAAATGTGCCCACATATACATTTTACTATTTGAAATAAACTTTAACTCTCATCTGTATGTGACTTGTGGTTTATGATACAGGTGACTAAAGCTTAAATGCATGATACTCTTTGGCAAAAGAGACTCTGTATTTAAAAACACCACATGCACACATACACACATGCACAATGCATGCACACACACACACGCACACACACACACGAACACACACGTTCATGTGCACACACATGAACCCTTCCCATATTAGAAGTGTCCTGGTAGAAACATACTGAACTATACATGCCTAGCTCAGTCTGTAAATTGGAGCTCCTGGGAACCAACAAATTAAAGCTGTATTGATGCTCACGGTGTGGATCATGGGATAATTTTATCATCACATAGAATCTCAGCCCTACTCGCTCTTATGTCCCTACCAAGAAAAAAGTTTGATAAGTATCTGTTAAAACCATGAGAAGAATTTGCTCTGTTTAAGGAAATGTGAATTATCAGTGACATCACTGCCTATTTCAATTTAGTTTGACAAATGTAATCTTTTGTCTCCAAAGCTCTTACAGAAAATGACCAGATACAGTTTGATTCATCAGAGTGGTGCATGGCTCTTAACTGCAAATTACTTCAGAGCCCACGCTTCAAAGACATGGACTGTCAACAACAGGATGTATTTTAGTTATATATTAGCAACAGAAAAGTGGCTTTGTTCCCCCAAATTATGAATACTGCCCTAAAGAGGTAACACTACAAAGAATGCCGAACCACTGTGGGCATGATCCTTTGGTCTGTGACATGAAAAGATATGTTTTGTGGTCAGGGATGCTGATTCCCCCAGAAGTTCTTTTGTTGTTGAGAATAGCTTTTGCTATCCTGGGTTTTTTGTTGTTCCAAATGAATTTGAGAATTGCTCTTTCTAAGTCTATGAAGAATTGAGTTGGAATTTTGATGGGGATTGCATTGAATCTGCAGATTGCTTTTGGCAGGATGGCCATTTTTACTATATTAATCCTACCAATAGGACAAAACGGCAACCAACAGATTGGGAAAAGATCTTTACCAATCCTACATCCAATAGAGGGCTAGTAGCAAATATATACAAAGAACTCAAGAAGTTAATCTCCAGAAAACCAAATAAACCTATCAAAAAATGGGGAACAGAGCTAAACAGAGAATTCTCAACTGAGGAAATTCGCAGGGCTGAGAAGCACCTAAAGAAATGCTCAACATCCCTAGTCATGAGGGAAATGCAAATCAAAACAAGTCTGAGATTCCACCTCACACCAGTCAGAATGGCTAAGATCAAAAACTCAGGTGACAGCAGATGCTGGCGAGGA
>CM052709.1:58836532-58854959 GCA_028551405.1 Uromys caudimaculatus | reverse complement strand
ATTGAGGTAACTCAGTCACAAAATAATGAACATGGTATGTACTCACTGATAAGTGGATATTAGCCCAAAAGTTCAGAATACCCAAGTTTCACTTTACAGTAACAGCTGGACTGAGAGTGAGGTCCCAGATGGAGGAGTTGGAGAAGGGACTGAAGGAGCTGAGGGAGTGGCAGCCCCATGGAGGGAGCAACAGCATCAACTGGCCTGACCCCCTCCCCCAGTGCTCTTGGAGGCTAGACCACCAACCAAAGTATACACATAGAGGGACCCATGGCTCAGACCACATATGTAGCAGAGGAGGGCCTTGTTGGCCATCAGGGGGAGGAGAGGCCCTTGGGCCTGAGGATGTTAGAGGCCCTAGTAAAGGGGAATGTCAAGGTGGGAAGATGGGAGTGGGTGGGCAGGTGGGTGGGAGGGGGAATATGCTCATAGAGGTGGGGGAGGGGGGAAGGAATAGGGGTTTCCAAAGAGGAGACCTGGAAAGGGGGAAACATTGGAAATGTAAATAAAGTATCAAAATATTAAATAAAAAAAAGATATGTTTTGTGAAAGATACGTTCACTCTTGAGATCTCCAGCATTTTTTTTTATTCTTAAAACATTTTTAAAATATTTATTTTATGTATATGACTGTTCCATTTGCATGCCAGAAGGGGGCATCAGATCACATTATAGATGGTTGTGAGTCATCATGAGGTTGCTGGGAATTGAACTCAGGACCTCTGGAAAAGCAGCCAGTGCTCTTAACCACTGATCCATCTCTCCATCCCCTAAAATGCACATTTTAAAAAATACAATTATTTATGCAAGAAAGAACCTTAGTGTTATATATATATAAAAGTTTGAGACAGTCTCAGATTCATTTTTAAATAAGGAAACTTTAATATCACTTTTTTTTTTTTGAGAGGAAAGGATTTATTTTGCTTATACTTCAAGGTAAGAGTCCATCACTGAGAGAAGTCAGGGTAGGAATCTAGTGGCAGAAATAGATACAGAGGCAACAGAGGACCACAGAGGAGTGCTGCTTACTGTCTCGTATCTGGTGTCTTGCTCAGTCTTCTTTATACCATCCAGGACCGCCAGCTGAGGGGTGGCACTGCTTGCATTGAATTCTGCCCTTCCAAATCAATCATCAGTCATCAATCAGAAAAGTGGCCCACTAGCTTGCCATCAGACTAATTGATGGTAGAATTTTCTCAGTTGTGGTTTCTTCTTCTTGAATAACTCTAGTTTTGTGTTAAGTTGACATAAAACTAGCCAGTACAATTGACCCCTTGTCAATTCAACACACAAACATAAAACTGTTAAATCGCAACCATTTCTTTCTTGTTCATCCCCAAGATCTCATATAATATCAATATTACAATATCAAACATAAATAAAATAAAAAGCCCTACAGTGTTTATAAGTTTAGTCTCTATAAATCATCTGAAGTCCTTTTCAATATCCAAAGTCTCTCAAAAATATCCAGAGTCTCTCTAAAACTTCAAAGTTTTTAACTGTGGGCTCTTATAAAACAATTACAACAACAAAAATAAGTGAAACACTTTCTTCAAGAAGGAAGAACTAAGGCACAGTTGCAATCAAATAAGAGCAAAGCCCAAGTCCAACAGTGTAAAAAATTCACTGCTTAATGCCTGGGATCCACTCACCCACGGGGCTCCCAAGGGCCCGAGTTACTTCTCTGGCACTCCCTCTGCAGCATGCGCAGCTTCTCTCCTAGACTCAGGCTGGCTGAACTTGATGGTTGTCCCATAGTGCTGCCCTATCCAAAATGTTGGCATATCTATTACAATGAGGCTGTACCTTCATCAATAACCTTTTGTTAGTTCTCTTAAGGGACTATGACCCTGTCACATGGTGCCAAGTCTCAATTTCTTTCTCTGATCCCTTTAACCCTGGGGCTTCTACTTCGACTGCTCCTGCACATTCACCAATGGCTTCTCACAGTGCCACTTCATGTCTTCAAAACAAGTACCAACTGGGGCATTCTTACACATTACTAAGTTTAGCTGCCAGCATAAGTTACAATCTTGGCCCCCTCTGGATGACAGGTTGGATCTCCAGCATTTTTAAGAGTGCAACACAAGTCTGTGAGTATTAGGTTTATTGTAAAACGCTTATGAACACTGACAATGTATGAAAATAAATAAAGTCATTTATGTAGCCCTAAGTTACTAACAGATAAACAGTTTCACATACTGCGTTGGTATGTTTTGATATGAGAAACAGAGAGATTAAAGCTTGTTCTAGGTAAGAGGAGAAGCAGAAAAAAAAAAAGAAGCATACCAAAGAAGCTGCTAAATTAACTCAGTACTTTAAGGCACACAAAGACCATATGTGTGAAAAAAAAACAACAACACTGTATTCCTTAATAAACCGTAATAATAACACAATATTATTCTAACTTAATTCTGAATACATATTCACATATCAGATTTCCAGCAGATTTCCTAGAGTACATTCACATCCTATTTTTTTTCTGCCAGCAAATCCGTATTATTATACAAATGTTTTGAGATTATAAAAAAATCCTTTCTTTTTTGCCAGGGATGAATGAATATGAATGTCAAACATAAGTTTGAATTTGCACATCTAAAACTAAAACTGTTCTGAGGCTCTCATGAGCTTCAATAATAGATTCTATTGTATCTGACTCTGCTACTTCATCCCTAGTTTCCTTTGACATCATTATTTCCTGTCTAAACACAGAAAATTATGTCCCAGTCCCCTGATGTGTCTACAGTCAGCACCGGCCTCATATAGCCATCCTATTTTCATTAGCCACAGTATCTCTTAATTCTAATTATTGCCAATTTCTTATCAAAATAAATTAATATACAATATTCTTTTTAATTTTTCTTTACTTTGGAGAATTTCAAATGTGTGTGTGTGTGTGTGTGTGTGTAATTATATCTATCCCCCCAATTTGCACCTCTAAGCCTCTAAATCCCTCCAATGTCCTCTTCCATCCTCATGCCTTGTTTTTTATTGTTTGTATTTGTTCGTTTGTTTTTTGACAACTCACTAAATGCACTTAGTATTGATCATATGTCCACAAAATGGCATAGGTAAACCTAACACTGGCCACATGTTCCCTGAGCAACTCTCTGCTGCCTCAGTATGAGGTCAGAGGCTCAGACAATATGGAGGAAAAGGAGATGGAAAGAATTGGGAGGAGTTTGTGGAATGCTATCCTTTGGACATGACATTGCTGTCATAACCATTCTCTCATAACAGCTATAAGAGCATGCACAGGACTTACACAATATCAAGCCAGTCAAATCCCAGCATAGATAAGGTAAATATTATATTTTGGTTTAATAGTATTTTGTTATATTTTTGCTTTAATTGTTTGACTGGTTGTTTATTTGAAGCAGGGTTTATATGAGACCAGCTAGTCTCAAGCCTTCAGCCATCCTTCTATCTCAGTCAGCTAGATGCTTGTTAAAATTCTGTAAACCCTTAATAATTTATTTGCCCTCCAAGCCACACGTATAGTTAATATTAATAAGAGTATTTTGCCTTCCTGGCTACAAAGTGTAGTTAATATTAATAAGAGTAAATATCTATTTACTGCTTACTCTGTATCTAAATCTATGTTTTGCCATGGGTAATTTTGATTAGCAACTTGATTGAAGTCTGTATTAATAAATAACTTGACAGTTGATTTCTTCCCTCCTGGTGTCTACTATCAATATCAGAAGCTCCACCCATAAAGTCTCACTATCATGACTGCCCAAACGTGAATAGATCAACGGTTAGTTTTTTGGGTTTTTTTTTATTTATTTATTTATTTATTTTTGATACTTTATTTACATTTCCGATGATTCCCCTTTTCTTTGGAAACCCCGTGTCCCCTCCCCCTCCCCGCCTCTGTGAGGGAATTCCTCCTCCCTCCTACCCGCCCACCCATTCCCATATTCCCACCTTGACATTCCCTTTTACTGGGGCCACTAGCACCCTCAGGCCCAAAGTCCTCTCCTTTCTCCCTGGTGGCCATCGAGGTGATTCTTCTGCCTCATATGTAGTCCAAATCATGGGTCAATAGATGTGTATTCTTTGGTTAGTGGTCTGAACTAGAGGACGATCATCAGAGGAATGGATACAGAAAATGTAGTTTTTATTTTTTTAAAGGCCAGGAGTTGGAAGGAGAACAGGAAGTGGTATATGGGAGGGTTTGGAAAGAGAAAAAGGAAGGAAAATGTAATTAAATGATAATCTCAGAAAAGAACAATAACTTGAGCATTAGTCTGTTCTGTTCTGTGTCTGAGAATGTTTCTAGAAAAGATTAGAACAGATTTATACTTTCCTGGATGGCACCATTCCACAGAGTAGATTCAGAGAGTAAATGGAAAGAGAAAAGGAGAAAGACAGATGAAGATTGGTGGTCTACTTTCTCTGCCTTTGATACACCCAGATAAAATGATAATATTCCTCTGTCAAGAAAAGGATGTCCTGCCATCATGCCTGTGGGCTGAAATCAACCTTTCCTCTTGTGCATTCCTTCATGAAGTCCACACCAAGGAAAAGTGACTTTCTTAATATGTATTGTTTCTTAATATGTAATAAGCAATACATATTTGAGTATTTGCTTAATATATATTACAACATGCAATGTATAGGGATACTTATATGCACTGTGTGAAGAAACCTTGCCTGCCTAAGCCAGTCTGTGATTGGATAAAATAAAAAGCCTATGGCCTGTTAGCAAAGGCAGAAAGTAAAAGGTGGGAGTTCCAGGACAGACAGGCACACAGGGAGTCAGGCATAGGAAGATTTGCTACCAAGACTCATAGAAAGTCATATGCATGAAACTGAGGAGAGGTAACCAGCCATGTGACAGAACATAGAATAGTATAAATGGCATAATATAAGTTATGAGCTGGTTGGGAACAACCCTACCTTAAGGCCTAGGCACTCATTTATTAATAAAGAAGTCTCTATGCCATTATTCAGAAGCTAGGGTGGACTGAGAAAAGGCAGAAAGTATTACAAATGGCATCTAAGTCAAGGGCTCATAAAATCCAAGCTTAGAGCCTGAGGAAAAGCCCCTGGTGGAAAGGCAAACAATTTCCAGTGCAGTATCCTAGCCAGGTGGAATGCGGTCATTATCATCATCATCATCATCATCATCATCATCATCATCATCATCATCATTATTATTACTTTATTTACATTCCAAATGTTTTCCCCTTTGGAAACCCCTTATCTCACCCCCCTCCCCCTGCCTCTATGAGGGTATTCCCCCACCCACCCACCCAGTCTCATCTTCCCTCCCTAGCATTCCCCCACACTGGGGCACCAAACAGCCTCAGTCCAAGGACTTATCCTCGCACTGATGTCCAACAAGGCCCTTCTTTGCCACATATGTGGCCAGCACCATGGGTCCCTCCATGTGTATTCTTTGGTTGGCGGTCCAGTCTCCAGGAGCTCCGGGAAGTCTGGCCAGTTGACACTGTTGCTCCCTCCACTGGGCTGCATACCTGCTCAGCTCCTTCAGTTCCTTCTCCAACTCCTCCATCCGGGACCCCACACTCAGTACAATGGTTGGCTGCGAGCATCCACCTCAGGATTTGCCAGGCTCTGCCTGAGACTCTCTGGAGACAGCTTATCATGCTTCCATCAGCAAGCACTTCCCAGCATCCACAAAAACATACGGGCTGTATATGGGATGTATCCCCAGGTGAGGCAGTCTCTGGATGGCCTTTCCTTCAGTCTCTGCTCCACACTTTGTCTCAATATTTTCTCCTGTGAGTATTTTGTTCACCCTTCTAAGAAACACTGAAACATCCACATTTTGGTCTTCCTTCTTCTTAGGTTTCATATGGTCTGTGAATTGCATCTTGGGTGTTCCGAACTTTTGGGCTAATATCCATGTATCAGTGAGTAAATACCGTGTTTGTTCTTTTGTGACTGAGTTACCTCACTCAGGATGATATTTTCAAGCTCCATCTATTTGCCTGCGAATTTCATGAAGTCGTTGTTTTTAATAACAGTAGTATTCCATTGTGTAAATGTATCACATTTTCTATATCCAGTCCTCTGTTGAGGGACATCTGAGAGAGCAAACTAGAGCCTTTGGACCTCTCAGTCAAGGCAAAGGAACTTAGCAACACTCAGCTGGTGTCCCTCAGCCCTTTCAGTCATTGGAAACCTGCCATTGGAAACCAGTCTGTGCCTGTGGGGAAAGCCTCCATCTTCCCATAGCTAGGTCAGCTCAGGGGCTGAGGTTTGCCTCAGCACTTGACCATGAGGCATGGCAGCTTAAGAGCTTCCACTTCCAAGGAGCAATGAGGCCTGGATGTCACACTACTCTGAGAGCTGTGACCCAGAGCCTGAACAGGCAGTGGCATGCTGCAGTACAGAGCAGCCACCTTCCAAGAGTGGGGTGGAGTCAGCAGCCTGAGTGATGTGCTCGCTGAGGGGGGGGGGGGGGGAAAGAGGGGATGAAAAGAAAAAGGGGGATATAGGAATGATAGGATAAAAGAGTAGATTATTGAATCTACTTGTAGACTAAAAAGCATTAACAAGCCAAATATTTTACATTTGGTATGGATTTTGTATATTGATACAAATTTAAGATTACTTTTGCTACAAAATTTAATATGTGTAAGGTATTGTATCTGTGCAACTCATTTAAAAATGCAATGTGAAGTTCTAGTTCTTTTGAAAGCTGCTATTACAAACTGTTTAGGATAATTAAGAAATGTAAGTTAGTAGTATGTCAATCAAACTCATGGTCATGTTAGATACTAATTAGTACAGTTAATTATAGAAATACATTTCCTAGATTGAACAGATAGTAAATAGAAAGAAATGAGCAATGTTTGCATATTCAGATATACTACAGACAGAGTGATCTTCAAAAAACCTCTGAGATCTACAGAATAAGGAATTTAAAGATGATTCATTAATAAATGGCTTTTTTTGGGCAAAGAGACATGTCAGCTCCTGGCAGCACCCACATTACCCTTCAAAGAAAATGGTGAGCACAGAAGAATCTTCATATGGATTTTATGTCCGTGTGGCAAACTAGCCGCTGGGCAAGAAACTTTGCAGAGCTTTGCCAAGATAAGGTAGATAAGTCCTTCAATACTCCTGCTTCACATAAAAGTCTGTTAGAAGTTCTGTGCCAGAAGACTGAAGAAGATGTTCTAATGACAGAAAAACACTGGGTCACTGTCCAGGCAGACAGCCGTCTCTGTCATTTCCATGCTTTTGGAAACTGATTGCTCTACACTTCCTGTTTAATTTATCATTCTCAGGTCTCTGATGGGGTTGTAGACTAGATAGGTATAGTCTCATAATTAAGCTTAAGTTGTTTAAGTAAGATAATAAACTTAAGTTCTAAGAAGATGTTTTTAGGTTGATAAGTGCAACATAAGATTGAAAGTAAATTAGGTACTGAAATTTTGGACTCACCAAGATAGGATAGATAGTAGAGTACTTTCTCCAAGGTTGCCAAATACATATAGACTAGACATTGTGATTATAATTTTTACCTGATAGTTTTGTAGTTGTTCTTATTGTGTGTCGTTTATTGACATTAGAGAAAGTCTTTTATTGGGAGAGATGTAGGGACAATGTTTATATGCATGTGTGATATGTGTCTCTGTCCTTCCTTGCCTACCTGAGGCAGCTATTATTGGATAAAATAAAAAGTCTATGGCCCATTAGCAAAGGCAGGAAGTAGAAGGTTGGAGTTCTGGAAGAGAGGAACACAGGGAAAAAGTCAGGCAGGGAAGATTTGCTACCAAGACTTAGAAGAGGTCAGATGTAAGAAACTAAGGAAAGGTACCCAGCCATGTAATAGAACATAGAATAGTATAAATGGGATAAGTTACAAGCTGGTTGGGATCAACCCTACTTTAAGGCCTCAGCATTCATTTATTAATAAATAAGTCTCTGTGTCACTATTCAGGAGCTTGGGTGGACTTAGAAAAGCCTCAATGGTTACACAATGCTTCTTAGAACTCACTGAGACATTCTGGAGAACCACTGCAAACAGACAATGCAAAGTATATACTGAAGACAGCAGATTTTTTGTTAACCTGGTCTGTGCTGAATGTTCCTACCCACTAACTCATTGCTAACAAGAAAGAAACTAATTTCAGCATTTACATTTTTTGTCTATTTTCATTATAAAGCTAAGAATACCCTAATTAATATGAATGCATGCTATTTATTACTCCTTTTATTATATGCAATGAACTTATATTTGGAGATAGCGGTACCGATTGGTATTCCTTCTACAGGCACAACTGACTCCATAGATGTTACCATTTAGGCCATAAGGCTCAATGTGTAGATAGCACCACCAACCACAGCAAAACAAAGTCCAAAATTTATCAAAGTCCACAGTTCTGAGAAACTCCCTGCTAACCTTGCGGTTTGATTTCTGGAATTCTACTTCTGGATAACTGTTCTTGTCAACTGAAGTATGTCAAGCTGGGATATCATTTTTGTGCTTAAAAGCTCACCCTGAGAATGGACCTGAGCTACAGTGGGATCCCTATAGTTGCCAGCCGGCTGATAAAGACTTTATTGGATTAAACCTAGGTCCAAGTTGCCGTCTCTGGTAGATACCTCATAACAATAGAAAACTGAGATAGCCTACATATAGTTATTGTTCCTAACCAGCAGACTATGATGTCCTAAAGTTCCTTCAAGAGCCTGAGCTCTTACACAGTATTCACGGCATGGCAATACTCCCTTTCAGTCACTTGCCTCTTTCTTTGTCTTTCCAGATTCTTATTTCAGGGTTTTCTTTCTGGGGTACCCTTTTGACGTAGATGTTCTTCTAGTTTCAAGGATCTTTTCAAATGTATTGCCTTTGCAACTAACCTTCCACCTCACTGAAAGAGTCTCCCCTTCTCCTAGCCAGCTTACTAACATTTAAGACTATATATATCATTACATGAAAATAACTCTTTCCTATTTTTTTCCTCAAGCCATCATTATCTCCCAGTTCAATTTGAAGGACTATTTTTCTTTTTTCTTTTTTTCCCCTCTGGTAAAGGTGCTCAGTTGTTCTTACCTTCAGCGTTTTCCTGTTTCTCTCAATGGCAGAGCTATCATTTTTGTCCAGAGGCATGTGCTCAGTGACCTGGTAATAAAGGTGTTAGATTCACAGTATCTTGTAAGTTTTGCTTTCCTTTTTCTGCTTTGTGAATGCTTTCCCAGATCCTTACAGCTAAGATTTGTTAAGTGATAGGGCTCCAATTTATTTGTCCAATGACAAATAAGGGGAAGTCAGTCAAGGAAGAATAGTTTTTGTTTCCTAAGGTGGAAAACCTTATAAAACAAGAGGGGTTGGGATTTGTCTACTTCTTGCTTTAAGGACAGCTATGTCTTTTATATGTAGTTCTAGAAGACTCATGAAACTTCTACTTGACCAGCATGAGGACAAATATTTATGATTACTAGGTAGAGTGGCACACTTGTGTGATTCTAGCTTTTGGAATAATGAGGCAAACTGGTTGGTCTATAATTTAAAAACAGTGTGGGGCTACCAAAAGACCATGCCTCAAATAAACAAAGTATTAAAACCAAACCCATGATTCTGGGAAAATAGAACAGAAATATGTAAGAAAGCTGACACTTCATATTGTGTTGAAGTTTCTGTAACAATGCTGAGATGACCATTGTTTTAAAGGGAGGAGGGGGCTGAATATCTATTAGCCACTGAGAGTGGCAACTACGAGGACTAGTCACAATTATTCTACCTCCCTATCTCCTAGGATCAAGGTCAAATTATTCTGTCTCACCTATGTTAAGGAGATCAATTAGCAAAATATGCTAACAACAGAAGTTGGATGGTGAAATTTTTAAGTATTATATACAATCCACTATTAAAGGTGTTTTCCTTGATTCAAATACCAGTTTGTGGTACATGTGTACAAATTGAGTCCAGTAGCCTGAACACCTCATAACTATGAGAGGCCCAGCAAACATACTGACAAGCCAGAAGTAAGCCTTCAGCTTACTAAGTCATGCAAATTTTGCATATTTCAGCCTACCTGACTCACCTGACAGCAAAATCAGTCCTAGCAGGGTGACCCTACATGCTACCTCTCTCCAGAATCTCTTGCACTAACTTCATTAAAAAATAAAAATCATTAAAACAAAGGACCCATGAGGACAGTTTGTAAACAAAATCTTCAGGGTTTGTCCATGGTGGCACCCACCTATATTCCCCACCTCTGAACAGGAATTAGCCCCCTCTTTGAAGTGCCGGTGTTCCGAGAGTGCTAGGTATAAGGTTTATAGATACAGAAGGATATCCACTGTATCATATAAAACACTGCATAAAATCTTTCAACAGTCTCCTAGATCATCCTACCAAATTTGATGACCAAAGCATCACTCACAAATCGTTTATAAGTAATTTATATGCACTAAACTCGGAGTTTAAAGAAATGAATAAAGAAGACATAATGATATATGAAAGGCTGCACTTTCTCTTCAGAGCAAAGAAAGCATCAAGCTAAAAATGGTTGCTAGGCTGTAGATTAGTTTCCAGAATGACAACACTGAAAATGTTATTTTTAACATTACTATCATTTAGAAATGACATTATTGTATGCCCGGACATATAAAAGACATTCCCCCAGCACCAGGGATGGTGAATGGAAAGGCAGATTTTAATGGAAGTGCATGCTCAGATTCAATCACTTCATTTTAGATTCTCCAGAAACATACATGTCACTTTTGAAAGTTGACATTTTGAGTTCTATAGTGGAATAGCAAAGGCGTGAATCTGTGCTCTAAATACATGGTACATGGAAAACCATGGGGGAGCATGGAATTTTTTTTTCCAATGAAATAAGGAAAATATTTTCCTGGGATATTAGAAGAATTAGCTAATGTGTAAAATGGCAGAACCTGAAGGACACAAACACTGAGCAGGGTGAATAAAATTCCAGGGTAGTTTCAAAGATACTGAGTACTACTGAGTATCGAGTATTACATTTCTCCAAAGAACAATTACATTTATTTAGAAAGAGTAGCTAAACTGAAATTATAATGTAAAAACCAAATTCATTCCTGTAAAAAGAAATAGTCTTATGTTTTGTGGTACAAAATAATCAAATGCAGAACCAGATGATGGTAACAGGGATTTGGCAAAAACACATACAAACAACGTTGAAATGTCAAGAAAACTGTTTATCTGACAGAATGAGGTGTTGGTTACAGAAAGTGTATATTGTGAAATTTCAGAACAAAAAGGAAATATGTGTGT
Organism: Uromys caudimaculatus; assembly: GCA_028551405.1. Lineage (NCBI taxonomy): Eukaryota > Metazoa > Chordata > Mammalia > Rodentia > Muridae > Uromys > Uromys caudimaculatus. The sequence continues at coordinate 58,843,715 of CM052709.1, read as the reverse complement.
GTGTGTGTGTGTGTGTGTGTGTGTGTGTGTGTGTGTGTGTGTATGATGAAACTCTACTAGAACAATTGAGAACATTTGGGAAGTTTGGGAATTCCCTCAACTGATAAAATGTTTACCTCATAAGCATGAAGACCTGGGGTTCTGATCTCCAATACCCATATAAATGATAGGTAAGTGTGGCAGCCTGCTTGTAGTACTAGTGCTTCAGACTCAGGGACAAGGGTTCCCTGTATCAGGCTGGCTAGTCAGGCTAGATGAATACGGAAGCTCTGGGTTCAAATGAAAGACCCTGTGGAGAGAAAACAAAGTGGGGAGAAATTAAGAAAGACACATGATGTTAACTGACTTCCACACAAGTCCTCTTGTATACAAACACATGCACACTACACAATATATATTTGGAAAAAGAATAACCTTTTTTTTTTAATAGCTCCTATTGAAAGGTGTGAGTGCTGATGGGTTGGCTGAGAGTATTTATTCTGCAAAAATGGAGACCTGTATTCAAATTGTTAATACCCATGTAAAGAGCTGACTGTGGCAATGTGTAGCTGTAGCCTCAGCATTGCGGGCAGAGGCAGGCAGACCCCAACAACTTGTGAGATACCTACTGTAGCTGAAACAGCAAGTCTCTGGTTTAATTAGATACTTTCCTTTAGGGCAATAAGGCAGAAATCAAGAGAGGGACAATAATGTTCTGCTCTGGCCTCCACATACGTAGGAACGGGCATGGGCACATGCATGTTCACTTGTATGCATCACACATACAACAGATGCTATGGGGTTGTGTCTATTTTGGTCCTCAGTGGTGATTTCATTAACTTTGCATAAATTTGATCCCCACAGATTGTTAATATCTGCACTTTAAAAATAGGCTTAATCTGGCTCCCAATTTCAATTCAAACTTGTTGTATTATATTGTCAAATAACTAAGAGAAAATTGAGAAAAACCATTCCAGAAAGTATTAATACTCAGGAAAACACAGATTTATAAAAGAAAAAATGGAGAGAGGAGGGTAGAGAAAATATGCCATTCTATAGGGTTCTGTAAGGATTTCAAGAAAACAGCCACTGAGTCACCTGGTTACTTATGAGTAGACAGGGAGTCTAAATACCTGGCCTATTTTCCAGGGAGAATGGCAGAAGGAATTAAGGCTGAAGGTGAAATACCCCTTGCTCTGCCAGAGACTGATTAAACAAGCCAAAGACAGGAGTTACTAATATAGTGAAGATTGTTTTAGATGTGGATGAGAGAGCTCTCATAAATAAAATTCCCTAAGAGAACAAAAATAGGTGCATCTGTCTGTTTATAGAAACAAGTGAGAAAATAAAGACACTTGCCTTGAACTTAGCTATAAAGCTTAGGGGTTAAGTGTCCCTCACATTCCCACTCAAGAGCTCCCATCCTGTGAGTAGTCCCAGGTGAAATGGGCCAACAGCATGAGGTCCACGGCAGCCACGACAATAGCTTGTCTTTATGACACATGCAGAGCACTTCACGTGTGTTCTCATAGTTAATTCCCAGCACACCAATGAGGTAAGTTCTGTTATTAGCCCTCCTTGTAGGATTAAATCCTGGGGTAATAAAGACCCCATAGCAAATTAGAGATAGATATAGAACTTCATTCTTTTATTAATTTACTTTTTTTTTTATTCCAAATGCTGTATTCTTAGCACTGTGCACTTGCTAGATCATTTCTTTGAAGCGAGGACTCACACAATGGGTATGATGGTATAAGGAGAGCCTTAACATTCTTTCTTCTTCCTGTTGATGAAAACCTATTGCCTCGGAAAGCTGCTTGCTGACATTTCCCTTATGCCACTAAATAACTGCCTGGCAAAGAGTAGCCTGAGACATTATGGTTTAATTAGCTCGTGTCAATCACATGCGTATTATCATCTCCCTTACAATTTGTAGACGTCTTCATCAAACCATTTTTTGTCAAATCACAGCCTAATTTGCATAAACTGCAAAGAACTAACTAGACATTGACTATATGCATACATATAAACTACAAACAAAAATACACATACACAAAGTCAAAGGATCAAGTCAGAAAAATTCAACAAGCTTAATCTTAGCTCTCCAGGTCTGTAACACTCTTTGCTGTTATAATCTTATAATTCAATTGCCCTCCACTTTCACAATAACAAACAGAGACACACTCTTCTAGTTCCCCTGAAAATGTGTTCTGTCTGCATGCCTTGTTCTAGACCTAAATGGCTAGTTTTAGTAGCAGAGGCATGAACACCAGGAACTCAAGTTTGAGAACCACTGGGCTGCACCCTTACCCTGCCATAGTCATAATATTGCTAAGTATAAGGAAGGAAACAACACCATCTTAAAAATCAGTTCCCAGGTCTCAGAATCTGTATTCTCAATAAATTCATGCATGAAATTTAAGATCTAGTATTAAATCACAGAAGCAAAAGTCTAACTAGTCCATGTAGACAGCATATAAATGTTATCATCATTCACATCAATTAAAGGCTATAACTAGTTCATTAGAAATGTAGGCTACATTAGATCATTGTATACATATATATATATAGTGTGTGTGTTTGTATATATATATATATATATATATATATATATAGTAATTATATAATATATACCTAGAATATATCCTATAATAAACATATACAGCAAGCTCAGTAAAGTTATTAAATGTAGTGAATGTAGAAAAAACCCACTTTCTTTCCCATAAAACTCATATGTGAAGAACATTGCCATGTATTCTAATTTGCTTTCTGTTATTTTGGTGAACACCATGACCAAAAATAACTTAGGGAGGAGGAGGTTTCCTTTGGCTTACAGTTCCAATTCACTGTCTATCACTGAGGAAAGCTAGGGCAAGAACTGTAGCAAAAACTGAAGCAGGAATCATAAAAGAATCTGTTTAATGGGTCAATCATTAGCTTGTTTTAAGCTAGTTTTTTTTATACCTCCTAGGCCCAACTGCCTATGGATGGAGCCACCAATAGTGAGCTCCCTCATCAATCACCAATCATTGATATGGTCACAACCAATCTATTTGAGGCAGTTTTTCAGTTGAGGTTTCCTCCTTCCTAGCTAACTCTAGGTTGTATCAAGTTGACAAAAAGAATTAACAGGTTGCTATATAAAAAGAAAGAACATGTTTAATGATACAGAAAACACACTGTTGTGAAATAGATCTAACATAGAGATCTATTTTTATAGAAGAGATCATCACTTCTGCAATGTAAACATAGTTACATGATCTTACTTTAATATGAGAGACTTCAGAGATCTTTCAGGGATTGTAAATCTCTATAAGTTACTGTTCTTACAAATTGTGTGTGTGTGTGTGTGTGTGTGTGTGTGTGTGTGTGTGTTTCTTGTTTTGTTTTTGTTGGGGTTTTTTTGTTTTTTGTTTTTGTTTTTGTTTTTTTGGTTTTTTTTTTGTTGTTGTTGTTTTTTTTTTTTTTTTTTTTTTTTTGCTAAAGGATCCCTCCAATCCACCCCAGAAAAGGTTAACAACTGTGATACGGTGTATACGGTGATTTCATACATAAGCAAAGTAAGGCTACACTGGAAAGCAAAGACCTTCTTACTTGCCACTCTGACAAAGAAAACCTATGATAAGAAAGAATTTATTGGAAGAGAGAACAGAAAAACCAGTTAATCAAAAGATAGTCACCTGGAAACAATAATTATTCCCAGTATAAGCCAAATTATATTATTCTCAGGTTGTCTGGCTTTTATTTGAAGGGCTATTAATTTTCTAAATCCTACAGGCAACAAGTAAGCAGAAATGGTGACCAGGGTATATTTGTTGCAACATGTTATTTTATTACAATTTTACTGTGTCAATCCTTTTCTTTCTACAGATGGGTTACTGTATTGTAATCTATTTCTCAAGGAAGAATAGAAAAATGATGGTGGTTCAAAGTATGCATATAAGGAAAATATTCCTGATCCTAGACCTTCTAACTCACTTCATAATTAAAACACTAAGAAACAAGTAAAGCACAACCAGAAAACAGAGAGAGAAAGGAAGAAAAAGAAGGTGAGAGAACATTAGACATTTGAATTGCAGAGTTAATCTAAACATAATTAGGCCTAACTTGGCCCTTCTCCCAGAGTTCTTAAACCCTGCTGACAAGCTCTCTAGGGAGTCATTTAGCCAAATTGTGTCTCCTTTTAATGGCCCTTTTAAATAGCCAGCCTTGTCTACCTGTGCCTTATTTCCCTCTATCGAACCAGTCACCTTGCTCTTTTATGTACTTGACTCTTTGCCTGTGTCAGAGATGTTTATTAGGGCAGCCTGAGAGCAAAACAAGATGATCTGGAATTGTTTCAAGTCTGGAAATAGAACTTTGGCTTTAATGTTAAAACAAGACAGAATCTTACTTCAGCCCAGATATACCTATTTTCCTGTTTTATTTTATGAAATAAATGTTGAGTTTCACGAAATACATGTATCTGAATGAACTGGAAGGAAAGAAATTTAATAGTATAAGAAAATGCAATTTAAAATATATAATTGGGAAAAGGAGTCCCATTAATATTTTCAAAGAAAAAGAAAAAAAAATCTGAACTTCCTGGGATTAATTCCCAGCCATAGGTTCTGGTCTCAATTCCCACATGTTAAGATCTTGGGATTTGTTAATCTTCTTATAAAATTGGTGCATGAACAAAGAACCAACTTTTCCTGGATACATCAAAAAACAGGTCTCAGATCAAAACCAAAATCCAAGAGCCCAGTGCAGTCTGCCTGTCTGGGGAAGGTGTGGGAGCCATAGACTACTAAACTCCAAATAATTATTTGGATGAATGCTTAAATGCTGGGGATGGATTATGTGGAAATCAAAACTACTGTGGGCCTATATTCTTCAGAGGGATCCCAGATTTTTAAAGTTTATCTCTAAAATAATCACATTTTAATGGTGAATTTCAAAATTTACCTTGTGACTCCTGCAAAGGAATTGAAGAGTAATCATTGTAAAATAAAACCAGGGGATTCTGTGTGCACAATCATACTATCAGCAGAATAGAGCCTTAATCCAACTATGTTAAGGAAATGTCTCTGATTCCTGCCCCATCTAGTTTTTCTGCATTATATAAAAGAAAAACAAATCTATATAGAAGCAATTGAAATTGCATCCCAGAAACACAGTTTTGTTAATACATCCCCCTCGGAATGTTCCCCTCATGACAATAAAAGTGAAGTATAATAACAGAGAATTAGAGCTATACTTGATAGAAAAAGCATGCTACTTGTGGAAGAAATAATAGGAAGACTCAAAGTCTAAATAATTAAATAAATGAATGTATTTTTACACAGAGCTATGGAGAGCAATTTTCAAAGATCAACAAAATCAAGACTAACACAAATCTTCACACCAAGACCTTAATGTGTTCCTTCAAGACTGATTAGGTAGATCCTTGAGACCGGCTAACCCATGGCGGCTCTCTAACCCATGGCAGCTCTCCTTTCTCTTCTACTGCCTATTCTTCTTCCCTGTGGTCCCAAGCCCCAGAAATCTCAACCCCACCTATGTCTCTTATACCCAACTATTAGCTGTTGGCATCTTTATTTACCAATCACAATTAACTGGAGCCAGGGTCACTAAGCTAGCTAGCTATCATAGACTCTTGTCTCTGGGGCAATCAGTTCTGGGGACCCAAATTAACTGAGTACAAGCAGCATCAAGCCATCTAATTCACTGAAATTTAAAAAAACAACAAAAAAATCAGGTAGATACTTATTAAATGTAGGTGACAACTCGCCACACATACACACACACACACACACACATCAAATTAATGTAGTATGAAAAAGGATCTATGAAGGAAGACAAGAGAAAAGATTGATTTTATCTGAGAAAAGAAAGACTTTTCTAGGTAAATTGATAATAATTATTGTATGCATGACATATTATGAAATATAGGATGTTGGCCAGATGTTCCTCATTTCCACTGAGTCCTGATTATGAAGAAATATATTTTGAAACACAGCAAAAAAATTAAAAACACAGCAGAATATTTTAGGAAGCACTCAGAAGGTAAAGCGTGGTTATTAATCTTGAAATTCCTGATTCAAAGTAAAATATATTTGTAAGTTTATCACATATGAACAATATTAAATTATTTTATAGTCATGTGTATGTATGAATGAGTGTGTGTGTGTGTGTGTGTGTGTGTGTGTGTGTGTGTGTGTGTGTGAACAACTTGTAAGAATTGGTTCTCTCCTTCTACTTTATGAACCCAAGGGATCAAACTCATGTTTATAGGCTTGGTGGCTTGGTGGCACAGGCCTAAATTGGCTGAATCATTTCTCTAATTCTCCCTTCATTCATTAAGCCACATTTTCTGTTTGTTTGTATTCAGTGTGGTGACTATTTTACAGAAAAATAAATGTAGTGGGTTGGTCTGACGCTGCTTGTATTCTAATGCTAATTACTGGTTTCACGATGTGTGCCTCCAGTGAGCAGATCCTCAAGTATACAAAGTGATGCATGTGAAACTTCTCCGCAGTTTAACTGGTCAGGAAAAGGCTAGAGCCTAGGAATGGAGAGTGGAGGGAGAGACGTGGGACTGGAGGTTCAAGTGAGGTTGGTGCAGGTAGAAAAAAAGGGAAAGAAAGATGAAGGTGGAGGGTGTCACCATGGAGCAAGACCACATGGCCAGGAGAAGCAGCAAGTAACAAGGGACTTTAGAGCTGGGGAATAAGTTAGTATAGCCCTAGATCTGAGCAGTCTAGGCTTATGGCTTGTAATAAAATACCTGGCTTTGTATGTCCTCTATATGGGCTTCCTAGGATTGTAAATTCCTTCTACAAAGATTAAATTCTCCAAATTTAAGATTGAAATGCAAAAGACTCTGTATTTAAACCCAGGCTAGCCAGTTTGAGACCAGCATTTCTACCAATCATGGGGTCTTCCTTCCCTGTGCCTATGATTGTTCTCCTGCCACTGCCAGAGAGGTCAGACATACAGGATTCAGTTCAGCTGGTAATCTGGCCCCATGGAAGTCACAGAGAGATGTACGGAAGAAATCTCAAAACCTCATTTGCTTGGATCACATGGTTTCTTTTTTTTTTTTTTTTTTTCCAGACCCATGTTTTTATTTATTTCTTTTTTATTTTTTTTTTTAATTTTTGATACTTTATTTACATTTCCAATGTTTCCCCTTTTCTGGGTCTCCTCTTTGGAAACCCCC
>CM052709.1:58801517-58836032 GCA_028551405.1 Uromys caudimaculatus | reverse complement strand
GACCTCATGAAACTGCAAAGCTTCTGTAAGGCAAAGGACACTGTCAATAGGACAAAACGGCAACCAACAGATTGGGAAAAGATCTTAACCAATCCTATGTCCGATAGAGGGCTAATATCCAATATATACAAAGAACTCAAGAAGTTAGGATCACATGGCTTTCAACAACCCTGAACCATGGAACTAGAGCCTTCTTGACCCCATCTTCTCTGTGCTCTTACCATCTAGGTGACTGCTTTGGTATCGCCAAAGGGTATAAAAGTAACAAAAACCAACCAGGGTAAGTAGTCTGAGAAGGCTTGTAGTCAGTCCCTTGTTTGTTTATTTATTCAGGACAAAACTTTTAGTCTGTTTAGCACATATGGTGAATTTGAGATTACTCTAGGAATTATTCTTTTGCTTTCATTTTGTTCAAAATTACAAATGCTGCCTCACTAAGTATAAACTGACATTTCAAGGCCATAATAAAAGTTGAAGGAACTTGTAGTGTCTACCTCCAGTAGAAAGACAGGGCATTAAGTTGCTATCCTACAGTCAAAAACTCTGACCTAGAATTGTCCTTGTCTAAAAGAATTGCAGGAACAAAAATGGAGACGAGACTGAGGGAAAGGAGGTCCGGTGACAGCCCCAACTTGGGAAGGTTCCAAGGTCTGACACTATTACTAATGCTATGGTGTGCTTACAGACAGGAGCCTAGAATGGAGGCCCAACTAGCAGCTGAAAAGAACAAGGTAAAGATGCTTACACCCAACCAATGAACAGAAGTGGGGGACCCTTGTGGTTGAATTAGGGAAAGGCTGGAAGAAGCTGAGGAGGAAGGTGACTCCATAGGAAGACCAGCAGTCTCAACTAACCTGGACCCCCCGAGATTTCTCAGACACTGAGCCACCAACCAGGCAGATTAGACTAGCTGATATGAGGTAGAGGACTATCTGGTCTGGCTTCAGTGAGATAAGAAGCACCTAACCCTTGAGATACTTGAGGCCCCAGGGAGGGGGGAAGGTTTGGGGAGGTGGGGAGTGGACGGTGGGGACATCCTCTTGGAGACAGGGGGGAGGGGAGGAGGAGGAATGAGGAACTGTCAGAGGGTGGACTGGGAGTAGGTTAACAACTGAACCATAAAAAAATGATTAGCGAACAATAAAAAAATAAATAAAAATAAAAGCTGACAGAACATTATCTACGTACCATCCACACAAGTGGGGATTGAGGCATATACCTTGTCTCTAATTGTCTTCTGTTCTCTGCTTTCTGTACTTCCCTTCCCTGTCTAGCATCAAAACCTCTAACTGGTACTTGATGATGGCTCAATGCTTAACATAGTAGCATTTCCCTATGTAAAGGTAACTGGGTATTTTTAGCTGCTCACAACCTATGCTGGAATATCTGAGGAACAATAAAGACTAAACACCAAATCTTTTTTGTATTTTAAATAGAGTCTATGTATTTTACCAGATAGTATTATTGTAAAATAACTATGTCCCCTTTCCTCAAATGAAGGCAACAGGGCATCTTTGTCTTCCAGGATTTCATGGTCTTCCCAGCCATAAAATTTAAACTTAATTTTGCGTTGTCTTAACTGTATCCCGTTTTCCCCTGTTGGCTATCATCTCTTGGAGGCATGTTCTCTAATGAAGAGCAAATGCAGGAGGAGTGGATCTGGGGAGTAGGAATGGAGAGCTGGGGGGTGGGCGCTGAGAAAGTGGAGAGAGGGGAAACTGGTCAGGATGTATTGTATGAGATAAAAATCCATTTCCAATGAAAATAAATTAATTAAAAAACAACCAACAAATAAATAAAATCTAATTATCTTGTACTGTGCAGTTGGTTGATGTTAAAAATGTACGTAATCATATCATGCATAAGGATATTAATAATTATAATAAAGGTAATCATTATAAAACCTCTCCCAAGGAAGAGCAGCACCAAAGGAAATACATTTTCACATCTGCAAATGTGTACCTCCCTTAAAAGATTAGTCCTCACATTTTCAGAAACCCTTGAAATTAGGCAGACCACATGACTATTTCTTGTCAATGGTCTTTCAAAAGTGTTGCAAATTGTATGTAGACCACCAGCATTTCTTCTCTGTGCTCAGCAGGAGGATTTTTTTTATTTCTTCTGGCCTAGCATAGCATGAAGCCCAGCATCTTTACATCTCTAAGTCACTTTATAAGGACCCATAATAAAACTTTTATATAAAAGGAATAGCTTTTGTTTATTCATTGCTGAAATCTTCATTTGTAGGTCTTTCTTTTCTTACAGAAAAAAAGAAAAGAGCAAATTGGTATGATGAAACATTAAAGATATTCAATATATTTTTGATGATAAAAATCTACGAAGATTATGTTCCACACAACAGTCTAAGATTGGATGCTCAGTTGTCTGGCAAAATCACAACTTGGAAATTAGAGAAGCTTTAAAAGCTGTTAGACATGATTTAATAAAGTGGACTAGAAAAGATACAGCTATTTAGGCAAACACAAAAATACTACATTTCAGCTGAATCTGAGGTGAAAATCTGGTCTCTGAGGTCTAGCTGTCATAGCATCAGAAGATACTATACAAATTGCCAAGGGAGGGAACTGACATACTTCTTGTCCTACTTGTCCCACACTCACTGTAACTCTCATCCTTCACCAAGAAGCTTCTCTTTGCAATGGGCAGGATAAGGTTTCCAGCCCCAGTGGATAAATCTACAATACAACTCCTGCACCTAAGACTCAAAGGACATCATAAAGGAATATCACAGAAAGATTATTAAATCCAGAGGAACTAGCTGTGAGATTTTTTTATGTCCTAGAAGTGATAGGGAGTGACACCCTCTGACCTCAACAATATGGCTGCCTAAACAAGACCAACAGACATGCTATCATGGAAGGAAGAAATATCACTGGGCCTCATCTATGAACAAGGAGCTACAGACATCTCAGGACTTCTGAAAACAGGAAGAATTAGTCATCCACAGAGATGAACCCACTAACTGGTTATCCAATGCCAAGTGGTCAGCCCTGAAATAATACACATACAAGCAACACTAAATGGACTCAGCTGGTTATATTTATATATTTATGTGTTTATACATATATGTAACAATACATTTTTTAAGAAGTGATTATGATAATTGAGGGAGAACAATAAAGGGGCTGGAGGGAGGAAAAGGAAAGGGAGATGATCTAATTACATTTTAATTTATTTTTATGTAAAATGAAATTATATGTATATTTAATTTTTTATTAATTCTTTGTGAATTTTACATCATGTACCCCAATCCTACTCATCTCCCCATCCCTTTGTATCTGCCCATCAATCTTGCAACCCCCACCACAAAATAAAATAAGATAGAACAAAAAAATTCCAACTCTAATAGAACCTTGCCATGGAAGCTGTAGTCCATACATCTTTGGTCCATACTTCTTTGCTTGAAAATTCGCAAATGTTCATTGCAATGAGTCATTGGTCTGTTTCAAGGTCTCTGGTTTCTGCTACACCATCAACACTGGATCCTCATGGGGACTCTTCTCAGATATTTTGTTGCTGTCCTGTGTTATGGGGCTCCTGCAGTTTTGGATATGCAGGTCAGTTTCTTTCACACGCTCCAGCAGATCATAGATGGGGTAGATGTTGGGGTGAGACAACTCAAAGCCTTGTATTTGGGCCTACAAGGTACTTGATTTGGTTAGCTCACCAATTTTCCTGCACCACCAGGGTGAGCTCTCCTGTACTGCCCCGGCTTGCTTATCCAATCCTGCAGCTGGCAAGGGGCAGAGGAAGCTCTCCTGCTTTCATGACCTCTGGGCATACTTGCCCACAATCTGCCATAAGGGTCAGCTCTACTATGCTGTCTAAGCAAGGTACAGGGCCCGATTTCCTGAGTGCTGGAGTAGGTAAGGGGTAGGGCCAGCTCTCCCACTCTTGTGACCTCAGAGTCACCTCTCCTGCCTGTTGCAGAGCACAAGGGAAAGGGGAAGGGGAAAGGGAGGGGGAGGGGGAGGGGAGGGGAGAGGGAGGGGGAAAGGGAAGGGGAAGGGAAAGGGGAAAGGGAAATCTCTCCCTTGCCCATGCTACCCCATGCAGATGAGGGTCAGGGACAGCTCACCTACACTCATAACATCAGTGTCAGCTCTACTGTGCAGCTCAGCTGAGGGACAAGACCAGGTCAGCATGGTGCCTCAGGTGGCAGTCCAGATCAGGAACATTTGTATAGCCTTTGGTGGTAAAATGGGCCTGGTATATCAACACAGACCCTGGTTGCCATAGGACCACAGACGCAGACCTGGCTCCCAGAAGCAGCATGGGCCTGAATGTCCCGTGACCTCAGGAAGCAGCATGTACCCCATGGCATCACAGCCCTCAGATATACATGTGGTCTCCAGTAGCAGTCAAACCATAGATACTCACCTGGCCTTTGGTGATAGCTCAGGCCACACCCAGCTCCAGCATGGACCCAGACATGGACCTTGAGGGCATCCAGGGCCAGAACCTCACCATGGTCTCCTCATATCTACCTGTTCCTCACCACTGCTGAGTCTCCACTTCTAACGTTCTCCCCAGTGTACAAACTTCTCAGCTATGCTTTCTCCTATCATTAGCCTTGATCGTTTAGAGATTTCCATGAGACCTACTCAGCCAGCAACTCAGTCACTTCCAACCCAGGCCTGCCACTGGAAACTTTGCCTGGCTACTAAAGATGGCCAGTTCAGACTCTGTATCCTCTATTGCTAGAAGTCTTTACTAGGGTCACTCTCAGATTCCAGGAAGTTTCCACTGTTTCCACATAATTCCCCTAGTGCTTCCCCATTCTATCTGTCACCACCTATACTCTGCCCTCCATCTCTCCAGCCCCACTTGGTCCTTCATACTCTGTCCCCACCTGCCCCAAATTCACCCATAAAGTCTATTATGAATAATGCTGAAATGAACATAGTTGAGCATGTGCCCTAGTGATAGGATGGGGCACCCTTTGGGTATACACCTAAGAGTGGTATAGCTGGGTCTTGAGGTAGCTCAATTCCCAATTTTCTAAAGAACCACCGTATTGATTCCCACAGTGGTTGTAAAGTTTACACTCCTACCAGCAATAGAGTGTTCCTCTTGCTCCACATCCTCATCTGCCTGAGCCATCACTTAGGTTATTGATCTTACCCTTTCTGACAGGTGTAAGATGGAATCACAAAGTGGTTTTAATTTGCATTTCCCTGATAGCTGATGCTGAACATTTCTTTGTTTTTCAGCAACTTGAGATCCCCCTATTGAGAATTCTCTGTTTATATCTATATCTCATTTTTTAATTATGTTATTTAGTTTTTTGATACCTAGTTTCTTGAGTTCTTAATATATTTTAAATATTAGATCTATACCAGATGTGGATTGGTAAAAAAATTTCCCCATTTTGTAGGCTGTTTTGTCCAAATGGTAGTGCCCTTTGCCTTACAGAATATTTCCAGTTTTGTGAGGTCCCGTTTATTAATTGTTGTTCTGAATGCCTGCACCATCAGTATTCTGTTCAGAAAATTGTCTCCTGTGCCAAAGTGTTCAAGGCTTTTCCTCACTTTCTCTTTTATCAGGTTCAGTGTATTTGGTTTTATGTTGAGTTCTTTGATCCACTTGTACTGAGCTTTGTGAAGGGTGATAAATATAGATTTACTTATATTATTCTACATGGAGATATCCAGTTTGAACAGCAGCATTTGTTGAAAATGATTTCTTTTTTTCCATCAAAAATCAGGGGTCCATGGTGTGTGGATTTATGTCTGGATCTTCAATTCAATTCCAATGATCAATGTGTCTGTTTTTAGCCAATACCATGGGACTTTTTTTATTACTATAGATCTATAGTACAATTTAAAATTAGGAATGGTAAGACCTCAAGTTCTTTTATTGCTTGGGATTGTTTTAGCTACCGTGTGCGTGTGCATGTGCATGTGCGTGTGCGTGTGTGTGTGTGTTTTGATATGAAGTTGGGAATTGTCCTTTCAAAGTCTATAGAGGATTGCGTTAGAATTTTCGTAGGGATGGAGCTGAATCTGTAGCTTGCTTTTGGGAGGATGGCCATTTTTACTATGTTAATTCTACCAATCCATGAATATGGGAGATCTTTCCATCTTTTAATTTCTTCTTCCATTTCTCTCTTCAAAGAAATGGAGTTTTTGCCATACAAATCTTTCACTTGCCTGATTAGAGTTACTTCTAGGTATTTTATATTTGGGGCTATTGTGAAAGGTGTTATTTCTCTGATTTCTCTCTTAGTCCATTTATCACTTTTATATAGGAGGGTTACTGATTTTGAATTTTTTTTTTTTTTTTTTTTTTTTTAGTGTTAATCTTGAATCTAGCCACTTTACTGTAAGTGTTTATCTCCTGTAAGAGTTTCCTGGTGGAGTTTAGAATCACTGATGTATATTATCATATCATAGGCCAAAAAGATAATTTGATTTCTTCTTTTCTACTCTGTATCCCCTTGATCTCTTTCCATTCATTGTCTTATCATTCTAGCTAAAATGAATAGGCATGAGGAGAGTGGACAACCTTATCACATTCCTGACTTTAGTAGAATTGCTTTGAGTTTCTCTCCATTTTAATTTGATGGTGGCTACTGCAACACTCACTGAGCTATTAGCAACCTTGAGGATCTGAACCTCTAGAAGGCAAGTTAAGTTAATAATACATGATACCCTTTTAAGTCTAATGATTTCAAGAGGAATCTGTGTAATTTGGTCAGACTTTTGGAGTGAAAAAAGTGAGAACAAAATCATAGATCTTTTCTTTTTCCATTTTTAATTTTTCCTCATCAGAGCAAGAAGAATTAAATTGGAGTACTAGTACCTTTGTCTTATTTCTGTTCTCAAAAAGACAGCTCTGAAAATTCAAGATTCCACAGAGAAAGTTGAAGAGCAGGTGTCCATCAGCCACTCCTTCTATTTCTGTCTGAATTACAAGCTGCACATTGAAGACCAGGGTTTATACATCACATTGAACACTAAAGGACTAAGCAATTGGCTTCAATTACTTTAGAATACTTATTTAAAACTCAGAGTGGTTTAGCTAGGCCTCCCACACTAATTTTTAAACTCTAACATTCTCCAAAGAATTCCAATCACAATTCTTCTTCTCCCTCTCCCTCTTTCTTTCCCTTCCCAACTGTGTGTTTGTGTGTGTGTATTTACCACTGGAGTGTTTTCAACCATTTATTATATGCATTCTTTTTCCCAAATCCTGCCCCATACCTCCAAAACACACCGAACTACAAACTCCAAGATACACATGCAACATTCAAGGCTGAGAAAGCTAAAGAAATGAGCGCTAGTTATCTTTTCTGAAACATAGACTTCAACACAATGGAGTATTTCCTCAACAAAGACTATTTGATGGTGGGAATGATTTCTTAAAAGGTTTCATAACAAATTACCCAGGGCATTAGAAGATGTATAAACCAGATATTATAGGGTCAGTCAAAATTCATTCTTTGAATGAAAAAATATGATTACTTACATAATAATAAAACTTATTTATTTGGTTTATGCACAAACTTGCTCATGTGTCCATTGAAGAGAATTGTTTTGACATTTTACTCTTTCTGGTTTGTTGACTTTGAAACACTCTCTGCCCCCATAGAAGCTACTTTAATCTAAAGCAGCCACTCTCCAAAGAGTATCAAACTGCTGCAATATTCATGGAGTCTAAAACCCCCTACTTGTGATCTCCTTAATAAGATGCCAGAGGAAGGTGTTGAGGCTAATAAAGAAGGAAGGGAGAAGGAAAAGCAACTTATAAACAAATCTACCCGTGTGTTCTCAGCAGACTGCTAAAATATAAAAAGAGAGGTGATCGATGGCAGACTCTGCTTCTAAATTAAGTCTTAAAATGCATATTAGTGAATGCCTTTTGAAAACGAATGTTATATGGAGAATGGCACTCATGCGAATGGAAGCTACTTTTTTAGATGCAGCTTCATGTTCAACCGAATCTCCTCACGAGAAAATGCTTGCAGTTAGTGGGTAGAGTTGTAAAGTTGATTTTTGAAGTCATCTAGAAAGATGATTTTTAAAAAGTATCCCAAACATAAACAGGTCAAAATGTGGCTCTCGACTCACTCCCAAAGGGTCCCTTTGAGAGACCCACAGATGTTTAGTTTTATAAGGCCACCTGCCATTCTGGTGAAAAGGATAGGATTGCTTTGAATAGCAAGAGAAAACAGCCAGCGTCCTGGAAATGAGCACGCACACTGAAAAGATTAGGATGCAGTATTTCAGTTCTATGCAGCAACTGTGTAACATAGAACAGATTCATGAGCCCAGAAAAGAAGGAGTAGAATTAGCCTAATCGAACATGAATATTCTTCTGGGGTCAATGGCTTAGTAAAACCTCATCTTTCTTTTATCTAGTAAGTGGCTAGATGAACATGACAGAGCATAAATTAAAAGGCAAGTGAGTTTTAAGAGATGAGGCGACCAAGTCAGTCAGAGTCTGGGTTTAGGCAGGTTGCTGTCACTCGTGAGACCTGGTAGCCTTTGGATTTTGAAAAAATATTCATATCCCTCTCAGCTACATCTTTTTACTGAAAACATAATGTTTTGTGGACCTAAATATAAAGAGATGGAAGCAGAACTACTAGGGGTATGCAGAGAAGCACAGAGTGCACTAGGGAGGCAGAAGTAGCTCAAAATTTGTCCTTCAGATTCTGCACAGGAACTCAGAGTCGTAACCCACAATTTTGCAGCTTTTAGTGGACCTTTGTGAACTCTACTTACATAGACAATGGAGTATACTTGAAAGCTTTTAGCAAAATACAACAATCTACAGTTGACAATGTAGGTGTCAAGCATCTACCTAACATGAATAGGAAGCTGGATTTGAACTTGTGCACTTGAGGGCAGGAAAAGAGTTTGAAGACCATTGAAGTTGTCTGAGGGGGGTATGAGTAACTAGGATAACAGTCAGAATGAAATACTACAGAATGAAATGACTATGGTCAGAATGAAATCTCTGGGAGGCAATTTGAGATTTGGTAATGAAATAGACATGGTTTGAGCATAAAGAGCATTCAGTAATAATTCTAGTCTAGGTTCAGGAACCATAAATAGATGGCGGTATTAGAGAATGTAAAAGGGACCTTTCAGAGTTCAAGGAGGAAATTAGTTTAACAGTAGTTATTTCCAAGTTGGGATATGTGAGTAGTTTAGTCAGTGCTCCTATTTAGATGAATATCCATGAAAAGCCTATGCAGTAAGGGTTTGCGTCTCAGGGTGGTACTATTGGGAGTGGTAGAGCCTTCAGAAAGTGGGGCCTTATGGGAGTTCCTTCGATCATCGGTGGGAACATGCTATTAACGCTGAGGAGGAGGGTGATCCTATAAAAGAAGACCAGCAGTCGCGACTAACCTGGACCCTGAGATCTCTCAGACTGAGCCACCGACCAGGCAGCACACACCAGCTGATATGAGGCCCCCAACACACATACAGCAGAGGACTGCCGGGTGTAGACTCAGTCAGAGAAGATGTACCTAACCCTCAAGAGACCGGAGGCCCCAGGGACTGGGGAGGTTTGGTGAGGTGGGGGTGGAGGATGGGGACATCCTTGTGGAGACAGGGGTGGAGGGTTAGGGGGTGAGGAGGTATGGGATGTAGAACAGTCGGAGGGTGGACCAGGAGGGGGATAAAGTCTGCACTGTAAAAAAAATTTAAAATTTTTTTTAAAAGTACTCTAAGATCCCAGGCTCTTTCTTCCTTGCTTCCTGGTGTGAATGGTTTTCTCTGACACGTGATCTCACAATGTTATGTTTCTCTGCATGGTGCAAATGGAGACATCTGATTTGAAGTGAGACATCCAAGCTATGAACCGAAATCAATTTCTTTACAGGTAAAATGAATGTGGTTTTTTTTTCTTATAGAATGTGACTATATTACAAACCACATATCTTTCTCTCTCTCTCTCTCTCTCTCTCATGTGTGTGGGGGGGATTTTCTGAGTCTTACACAATTCTAATCTAGACAAGTGTGCATAGGGTAGCTAACAAATAGATGGTGATTAACATTTGGCACAACAATGGACAGGAAAGAAGAGACTATTTGGATTTGAAATACTCCAAGGATTGATACAAAAGCATTGTATGGTAGAGTCAAAAAAATTAAATTTAAGGAAGTAAAAGAATAAAGAACATATCTTATCAAAACTCAGCAGAAAGTTTTAAGAAGGGAGAACTGATCAGCAACGTGCAATACAACAAAGGTCAAAGGTTAAAGAAGGGAGCACCATATGTCAGGATTAGTATTGAAGGGATTTTGAGAGACCGGTGAAGGCAACAAGATTGTTAAAAGTCGTGTCACCATTAATTGGAAGGTGAGTAGAAGGTTAAAGGACACAGGGAACACCTACCAGAAATGCAGGAGTCAAGAAAGTTGGACTATGAAAGAAGATGATTGGTCAAGCGGATTAGACAAGCGGAAAACTTAAGCAGTACATCTCAAATGAGCAAATGTCTCTCAGAATGTGTGAGTGCACGGGGTGAGGAGCATGGCCTAACTGAACAGAGAAACGACAGAAACTGAAGGAAGGGACAGAGGGATGACATCACCTTTTGGTCATCAGTATGCTTCAAATCCTTTCAAGGATGAGAAATTATCTAGTAAATAAGAACCCATATAGTATCACATCTGCCCTTGGTCTTACCACATTTCCTTATACTGGTGCCCACCAGAAAGGAGCGTAAAGAAGGGAACCAGGGCGACATTACTCATTGAGAGCACTGTGCTTGCATTATTGCATTTGATCGTCGAACAGCCCTATGAGGCAAGTATTATTATTTCATCATCTTACAAATGAGGAAACTGAAGTTCAGGGGGGGTTAAGTGATTTGCCTGAGGTCTTACATCATTATTTATAGGATATTATTCTCCACTATCAAAATCAGCTGCTAGAATGCTCTATAAAAGAGAGGGAAAAAACAGGTCTGTGGGTGCAGCTTAAACACCATTCTGACTGGAAAAATTGAACCACAAGAGGATATATTTGTAAAACCACACAAGAAGCAACAAATCCTTTAAACTCTACCATACATAGAGATGAGATTGTAGGTTTTCCAATCAGATTGAATGTTTTGACCTTGGGCATGATACTAAATTTATTAATATCCCAAATTCCTCATGTGACAAATGGCTATTAGAAGCCTCATGCTCTGATGTATGATATAATGTATATGAAATACTAAGAACAGTACTTTTCATGTTGTAAACACATCATTAAAAATCAAAGACGTTGGTCTGTATTGCCGTTGAACTTGTTGGTATTGTAATGTCCCTATTTTATCAGAGAGAAATAAGTGTGAAGAACTATAGCTGTCATATCCCCTTTTAAAGATGTCTAGTTTGTGTTCTAACTACAGACAGAAAAGGCGTGGACCCAGAGTGGAAGAGAGGAAGGGGGGACCTGGGAGGAGTTGGAGGAGAAACTTTCATTGGAGTATATTGTAAGAAAATACTCTATTTTCAATAAAAGACAAAAATGTTTGGAGATCTTCTGGTTATTAAAAAATACAAAGTGTGATCCTACTAAACTTTGTCTCTCCATATGCTCTAAACCCCATGACTCTAGTGGGAGTCTCAGGCATAAAAGATGTATGCCGTTTGCAGAAGGGGCTGAGAATCGGGACAGATTTTTCTAGGAGATATGGCTGAAACTTGAAAAATCAGAAACAAATTCCCTTTGTATGTCAGAGACTGCAGAGTGAAAATCTCCTTGAGCTTTGAAGCTGGATGATAAGGAGACTCACTCTGGAACCTGGTGCATTCAGAATGCAGGGCAGGAAGGCTGCTTCTGAAGGCCACACCCTGCAGTGCAAGGAACCTTCCCTCTCAGAGCATATTTTATTTCTTCGGTGAAAATTCCAAGGAAAAGAAGGCAATTCCACTTCTGGGATGCTCTGGAGAATAACTGTTTAAAAAGTGACATTAATGCTCCAGCACTCTAAAGTTACTTACTGAATTCTGAATTGTGACCCCGCTGAGCACTCCTTCAGTGCAAACACACATTTCCAGGTGAACTGAGTCTGGTTAAAAAAAGAAGAAGAAGTTTCACACTAATGATAAAAGTTTTCCTATTAACATTGACAGCTCTGGTTAAATGGATCAAAGGAAATATTTGCTTTTGGAGAGAGATGTGTGGATGGTAAAACACAATTGTGAAGACAATCTGGGTGACAAGATGAAGTTATTTACTATTCATGGAAGCTGAGCTTTTGAGTGGCAAAGTTTGCAAAGATCATGTCTTGTAATGGGAACAAATCCCTTAAAGCATGCCTGAGGGAATCAAACAACACATAAAAGCAAAATCTATCTGAGAGGTAGTAATGATGAAAAGATGACCCGTGGCTCCTGGGCATAGCTCCAGTACAGAGAAACATTTTATTAGCTTGAGATAAAAAGTACATCAAATGATTTACTCTCCCTCTGTCCCTTCTCGCTTCTTCTGAGTGTAAACATCACCTACGGAGAGAAAAATACTACAGGAAGGCACTGATTGGAAGGATACGATTGAATTATGTGTAAACATGTCACAGAGATGGATATAAAGGCAACATATCCCTGGCTACAAAACTAGAACAGAAAATGTGTTGTGATAAAGACACTGGGCACCTGCAGCGGAGTCTACGACTGATTCTACCTCTGTCATGAATTAACGGTGAGGATTGTTCCAAGCCGTAAAATGTCAATTTGCTTCAGTTTTCCCACCTGTCAAATGGACATTTGATTAACAGCTATATAAACAAAACATGGATAGTTTAAAAAACAAAACAAACAAACAAAAAGCTTTCTATCTCCTTCTTAAAACTGAGTTAAGCTAAAACTCAAAGTAAGTTTCATGGATTTATTCCCATAGCCTCTATGTCTATAGCGTTGTGATTTGTATGGTACAGATATACACAAAATCATGAAACTTACAAGTAAATGGATGGAACTGGGAAGTATTATCCTAAGTGAGGTAACCCAGATGCAGCAAAGCAAATGCTGCATGTTCTTTCTTATTGTGGATTCTAACTCGAAATCTTCAGGAAAGAGTCTGTAACCTGGAGTGATCACAGGAAACAGAAAGTAAAAACAGACCATGGTAGAAGGGGACTGTAGAGAGGGGACTAGTAGACTACAAGTGCTACGAAGGTGGACATGGGAAGATAGACAATGAGGTGGGACTTGAACTGGGGAAGGGTAGGGAGGGAAATACAGGGGGGAAAGGGGGGGATAAATAACACTAAGTACGTTTTAAAACCCATAGAGAATCGCATTAGTTTATGTTTACCTAAAATTGTGCAGGGGTGTGTGTGTGTGTGTGTGTGTGTGTGTGTGTGTGTGTGTATGTACTATGGATACATACAGTTTAAATAGAGATATGTAATGACTTCTTTTTCTTTTCTTTCCAGTTATATATATATATATTTTTTTTTTAAATTAGATATTTTTTACTTACATTTTAAATGTTATCCCCTTTCCTGGTTTCCCCCCTCCCGGAAACCCTCATCCCATCCCTCCTCCCCCTGCTTCTATGAGGGTGTTCCTTTACCCACCCACCCACTCCCACCTCCCCACCCTCAATTCCCCTACACTGGGGCATCTATCGAGCCTTCATAGGACCAAGGACCTCTCCTCCCATTGATGCCTGGCAAGGTCATCCTCTGCTACATATGCAGCTGGAGCCATGTGTGCTCCTTGGTTGGTCCCTTAGTCCCCTGGGGGATCTAGTTGGTTGATATTGTTGTTCTTCCTATGGGGTTGCAAACCCTTTCAGCTCCTTCAGTCCTTTCTCTAACTCCTCCATTGGAGATCCTGCGCTCAGTCCAATGGTTGGCTGCGAGCATCTGCCTCTGTATTTGTCAGGCTCTGGTAGGGCCTCTCAGGAGACAGCTACATCAGACTCCTTTCAGCAAGCACTTCTTGACAGTGTCTGGTTTGGTGACTGTATATGGGATGAATCCCCAGGTGGGGCAGTCCCTGGATGGCCTTTCCTTCATCTTTGCTCTACACCTTGTCTCCATATTTGCTCCCGTGTGTATTTTGTTCTCCTTTCTAAGAAGGACCGAAGCACCCACACTTTGGTCTTCCTTCTTCTTGAGCTTCATGTGGACTTTGAATTGTATCTTGGGTATTCGGAGCTTTTGGAGTAATATCCACTTATCAGTGAGTGCATGCCACGTGTGTTCACTGAGGTGCATTTCCTGTATGCAGCAAAATGCTGGGTCCTGTTTACATATCCAGTCTGTTAGTCTATGACTTTTTATTGGGGAATTAAGTCCATTCATGTTAAGAGATATTAAGGAAAAGTGATTGTTACTTCCTGTTATTTTTGTTTTTTAGAGGTGGAATTGGTTTTGTGGCTATCTTCTTTTGGGTTTGTTGAAAGATTATTTTCTTGCTTTTTCTAAGGTGTAGTTTCCCTCCTTGTGTTGGTGTTTTCCATATATTATCCTTTGTAGGGCTGGGTTTGTGAAAAGATATTCTATAAATTTGGTTTTGTCATGGAATACTTTGTTTTCTCTATCTATGGTAATTGAGAGTCTTGCTGGGCTGGCATTTGTCTTCTCTTTGGGTCTCTTAGGCCCAGGATCTTCTAGCCTTCATAGTCTCTGGTGAGAAGTCAGGTGTAATTCTGATAGGTCTGCCTTTATATGTTACTTGCCCTTTTTCCCTTACTGCTTTTAATATTCTCTCTTTGTTTAGTACTTTTGATGTTTTGATTATTATGTAACGGGAGGAATTTCTTTTCTGGTCCAGTCTATTTGGAGTTCTGTAGGCTTCTTGTATGTTAATGGGCATCTCTTTCTTTAGGTTAGGAAAGTTTTCTTCTATAATTTTGTTGAAGATGTTTACTGGCCCTTTAAGTTGGAAATCTTCGCTCTCTTCTATTTCTATTATCCTTAGGTTTCATCTTCTTATTGTGTCCTGGATTTTCTGGATGTTTTGGGTTAAGAACTTTTTGTTTTTTGTATTTTTTTTGACTGTTGTGTCAATGTTTTCTATGGTATCTTTGGCACCTGAGATTCTCTCTTCTATCTCTTGTATTCTGTTGGCGATGCTTACATCTATGACTCCTGATCTCTTTCCTAGGTTTCTAACTCCAGGGTTGTCTCCCTTTGTGATTTCTTTATTGTTTCTATTTCCATTTTTAGATCCTGGGTCGTTTTGTTCATTTCCTTCACTTGTTTGATTGTGTTTGTCTGTAATTCTTTAAGGGATTTTTGTGTTTCCTCTTTAAGGTCTTCTACCTGTTTACTTATGTTCTCCTGTATTTCTTTAAGGGTTTTTTTAATGTCCTTCTTAAAGTTCTCTATCATCATCATGAGATATGTAACTTGAAGTGATAATGCTTACCCCAAGAGCCATAGACTATGAAACAAAATCCCAGTACCAGGTATGAGAAGAAATCTTTTGTGGTTCTGGTCAGAGGCATCCAAGGAGCTCCTTAAATGGTACATGCTATTGTCATTGTCCTGAGATACCTTTCAGAAAAAAAAAATATATATATATGCTGCACTCAAGAAGTCTCAATAATATAACGTCCTAAACAAGATCTGAACAATAGCAATATCAATTGACATGCCGTTATGGTTGGGAAAAAATCATATGGGTATCTAACCCTAAAGAATGGTTAGAGGTAATTAATGACTGCTGAGAGAGAGAGAATCAGTCTTTCTTAGGGATGAGTCCTCTAATTAGTTATCTGATACCAAGTAGTCAGGCCTAAAAGCATATGCACATGAGAAGCACCGTATTCATCACCACTAAGTGCATGGAGCTGGGAGCACACAGGAGGGATTAGAGGGGGCAGAGGATGGAAAATGGCTTAGATACAGTCCACATATATGATGTTTCAAAAATGAAAAACAAATAAGTTGTTTATAAATATATAATAAACTAATCATTAATGTAGTCACTGAGTCACATGAGAATTTTTCTATAACACACCCAAATTCATGTTATCAAATGTCAGATGGAATCAGGGATGCTTTCACTGGCTCCTAGTTTGAATATGAAAGCTTATTTAGTAAGAAGCATGAAAATTAAAATTACATCTTGGTAAGCCATAAGATAAAGGGATAGGGAAAATCTGTTTGTTAAAAATAGCTTAAAATGGACAAGTCTAGTCGACATTCTGAAATCGCATTGCTTCTTAGTATTATTAACTGTATAAAATTAGGCTGTCAAATCTTGCTTTATGAACTCAGTGAGGAAGAGAAAGAATCACAAGGGACGAATCACTGTCATTTGCAGAAAGCTACCTGGCAGTCTAAGAATGAAGTTCACTCTTCGGGGCATGTACTTCTCAGCTGTTATAAATATGCAGAATGTCTCTGTCAGCAGGCTCAATAAAGAAGCTGCCCTCACCAATATGGTGTTTGTAAGGAGCAGGCAGCTGCTCACAGGGAAAGGGAACAAAGACATTTTGTTTCCAATTATTGTCACTTTGCCTTTTAGTTCAGCTGAGCAATTTCATGACCAGCAAGACAGAGAAGATTCTGAATGGTGGAGTAGCTAAACAAAGTCCCTCCAATTCAAGGAGATTTGGCTTTTAAGGGCAGAGGACACCATGAGACTGGTTTACAGCAAGTTGTACCTACATGGAGTCAGCAGCTTAGCCAGTTGTGTTAGGAAGCATTTTGAACATTAAAAACTTCTCTATTACTTCCCTATGGGCGATGCTGAATTCTGTGCCACCAATGCATTTTCTCAGAGGCTCACCGGCTTATCAGTCCTGATAGTGTTCACAGTGTAAGTAGGGGTCTTTAGGATGATCAGTATCTTTTATAATTAGTGTAAAATAGCTATTTTTCAGGATCCATTTTGCTCTCTGCTCCTCTGACAAAATATAACTTACCTTACTTATATACTTGGCATAATTTGAGATGCTAAAATTTCTATTTTCATCTTAAAAATTACCAAGGATCAGAAAATGATTCACAGATATATTTATATCTGAGAATACCCCAGGGTTTTTACCTGTCAAGTCTTAACAGTGGTGTAGCCATGTTACTGTCGAAGTCAGTCTACAGCTGTCTTTTTCACCCCAGGTCTAAGATCACTGACCCTTTTGCAGCTCTCAAGTCTCAGAACTCCAAGGGCTAGAGCAGAAAATAAATGGTGATTTCTACCCAAGCACTCTCCATGGAATATAAAACAAATGAAAGGGATATAAAATAGCTGGGGATCATGTTTTTGTTATCATTTATTTTTAAAGTATAGCTATTGTTCTAGAATCTTCTATCAAAAGCAACAAAGCTAGTGCTTAACCTGAGAGCCCTGACCCATGGAAGCTCCTATAGCATCATGAATGATACTCAAATTCAAATGTAAAGGATACATTGTTAGTTGGATAAATAAAACATAGCATAAAGGCATAAAACAAACAAACACACTGTCTAATTTAAAACATTTCTTGAAATTCTTGAAAGTGTCTCTACTCGCCATTATCTTGTTCTACCACTGACTGACTCCAGACATTGAAGGGACAGTGAGATGGAGAGGGAGAATTTTAAAGATGCTGATCTTCAGATGAGGCCCTCTCTCCGGAAAGACTCAGACATCCTTCCAAGTAGAAAAATGGCAAATATCAAAATGTATAAGATAAAAGGGAAAGGCTCAGCTATCAAATTTAGTTCAAAGAAGAGCTCTGAGTTTCCTGATGCTTATTCTGGATGCATTGAAGTATAATTTACCTGTATGCAGAATTGTGCTCCAAGAGTCCATAGTAATATAATTCTCTCATAAGTACTACGAAATAGCTCTTCTTGGCCTCCATTTAAATGACAGCGAATTCTAAACACTGAGTTTGCTCATTGGTGCGCACAAACTTTATGAGACTTTCAGTAAGCCGCTATCTATGTTCATCTGTTCTTTCCATGTCTTCTATTTCCTTCCATCCACAGGGATCATTTTCGAAAATGAGTGCCTTATGCTGACCTCTTGAGAATCTCTTCAGCATTCCTCTTGCAGTGGCTGAAATGGTCTCTACCTTCTAACACCTAAATATGTCTGACTCTACTCCCTACGCAGTACATGGCTCAATCTAAACACAAAAGTCAGGAAGGAATCATTTACATTGAGAAGCTTTATCTGGCTAATAGCATCCAAGGTGAAGTATATTTTATTCACACCCAAGTTAACGCAGAATGCTTCCGTGATGATCTTCCTATCACAATTGTTAACTGTAAGTTCTCTAAAACCAGAAGGAACCTTGTTGTGCTAACATCTAGAATATTGTTACATAGTAAATTTTTTTTTCAGTTTTTAGTATGTGGTTTTTATTTGTCTACTGGATTTTCTGTTGCTAATGTTTGTTTTTGTTTAGTTGTCCAGATAGGATTTATTGGAACCCAGGCTGACCTTGAACTCACTATGTAGTCAAGGCAAGGTAAACTCCTAATCTTCCAGCCTCTATTTGCCAAATACTGGGATTATAAGCACTGGCTACCAAACCCAGTTTGCTTGTCAGCCTTTGACTGATTAACCAAATTAAAGAATTATATAAGCAAATTAACAAGTCAATGAACTTGCTTTGGTCTGGAAGATTTAACTCAATCAGGGAAGTAAAGGTTTAACTTAGGTCAAAAAAAGAGAGTTTTAAGTCCATGTGTTCACCATGTCTTTGTCGTCATGCAATCTAAGGTTGAATAAGTTGCAATGTTTCCATGACAACCTTGCTCCAAGGATGCTTTTGTGGTACATCCTTCCAAGAATACATCCTACTCCAAGCTTGTCTTAAAGCGAATGGCTAATTGAACAGAAGTGGATCGTCACTAAGACAACTAATTAATATCTTCCTCATTTCATTCCTCTTGTGAATTATTTTTGTTAAAATTTCTAAAATTCTGTATGAATCAGTGATAGCATTGGCTTTCTCTGTGTTCTCAACCATTAGACTATGCGCTCCATAAGGACCAGGACATTTACTTGCTGTGTTTAATCATATGTTCCATTCACCCAGAACAGTGCCTGGAAGACAATGACCACTAACTAATATTCCTT
Source organism: Uromys caudimaculatus (assembly GCA_028551405.1). Lineage (NCBI taxonomy): Eukaryota > Metazoa > Chordata > Mammalia > Rodentia > Muridae > Uromys > Uromys caudimaculatus. Next base: position 58,817,025 of record CM052709.1, on the reverse strand, counting down.
CATTTGTCAATGCTCCATCTACATCACTCAGACACAACATAGCCCTTGATCCTGCTGCTGTGAGATTCTTTGCCTACAATCAAACTAGACACTTCATTTTCCTAGAATGTATTCCTTATTAAAAAGCTGTTTTTGAAAAGAACACTGTACAGTGTCCAGTGAAGTCATTTAGTCATGTTTGGAACTCTTGCTTAGTTATCCTTTGTGACACACTGAAATGCTCTACCCCAAGTTCTGGAACAGTAAGGTGTCAAGGCAAGACAGAAGAATATTTAGAGTCACATTAGACCCTCGATGTTCCATACCTTTTGTTTTTATTCAGAGGGAGAAGCTGCTGCTCCAAGTCTGACTTGCTTCAGATACACATCATTAGTAAAGGTGCCCCTGTTTCCTTACTTGTCCTTAGAAATTTGTTTTCTATCTCATGTATTTAAGTTCAAATGAATCCCATGGAGTTGTATGCTTACAAAGTTAAAGACAAACAGATAAGCACTAAGGATATTTATCAGACTTGCCACCCTCTGTTGCTGCCTCATAGCTTTAACCACAAAACAACAGAACAAGAGTTATTCTCCTAGAAATAAGCCCTCCAGTGAAATAAATATACATTTAGTAAGAAACCAGAAAATTCTGAGCAAGGTAGAAAAATGCATACTGGCATAGGTGGATAATCTTTCTAAGCAAAAGGATAATTGTTATTCTGGAGGGATACATGCCCCAACCCCAGACCAAGCAGATGTTTTCTGGACCTTTGTCACACTCTGGTCAGCATGCCCCTGAAGTCAGTGTGTGGAGGGGTTGGGGGGGGGGTTCTTCACCTTCTCACCAACCGTGCTTGACATCCAGTTGCCACACCTATCAGAAGGGGTCTATTTGTGACTCTCTAGGTCAACTGCTCTCAGTCAGGAGAATATCAGTATTTAGATGTTGCCTAGGGTTGTAATGAGAGTTATGTTGCATAGTCTGGAAAGCTCTGGGATGTCTTATCTGCTACTGGGACTGGGTCTTCACATGTACCCATGTCCTTTAAAGGAGGTACATTCAATCTGAAATTAAAAAACTAAAGCTTTAGGGCCTTTCACTAGGGTCAGTTTTAAGATCTTAGGAGGAATCTTGCTACTGCCCTGACTTAGTCATCTTTTCTGTACAATGAAACTGCTATATTTACCTATTTCCCCTACTATTTCAAGGCATCTCCCTAAGTCTCTGCTGCCACCTTTAGACATGTCTAAAGGTGGATCAAATCAGAGATAAATTAGTTCAGGTCTAGTGAAATATGTTTGTCTAGGGTAATCTGGATAGTTAATGACTTTTAAGAAGATTATTTGGTTACTGTGCACACTAAATGCAACTTAAAAACCAATATTGAATTGTAAAGAAAAAGATAAGCTTCCTCCATTGTAAATATCAAGTGATACCTTTTGGTCAACCCTAGAAAATGAGACTTAATCAAATATCTTCTCTGTAGAGTATGATGATTGCCAAAGAACAATGTAGCCATCACAGAGGTGTCTCAGGCATATTGTCAATAAAGACTTTGTGTTCCATTTTCATTCTTTCTGGGTTTTGTTTTTGTTTTTTTACTATTTAGCAAGCTTACAAAATGTATACTTTGTTGTGATTTTGCTATCATTGAAAATGAAAGTTTAACCTTATTTTGATACATTTATGCTACGTTTCCTAAAGGGCTCCACAGAATGATACAAAATTCTGTCTCTGCAAAACTCAAGTTTGCCTTTGCTGGAGAAAGCTTTTTAAAAGAAAACACAGATTAATGCTCTGTTCCACAGACCCAAATTTCAGGGCTTTCAGAATAGCACAAGGGGCCTCTTCTACCAATATAGAAAAAATGAAACTCACCTAGAGCTAAAGGAATATTAATGCACTCCCTCCCTGCCTCAGGACTAAGCCCAGGAAGCGCTGGGGAGTCAGAATTGTGACATTATATGATGTTCTGTGGTTTGGTTTCCTTAGTCAATCAAAAATAATATAGACAGAATTCTCAGAAAAGTTGCTCTCTACAGAGCAACATTTCTATAGTGAAGATACTGGACAGCTCACCAGGGATGTGATCCAATACATTCTCCAGAGAGGGTGGAGAAATGGCTAGGGGAGAGCCATAAAAAGTTGGCAGGAAGAACAACCAGAGGCAAGCTTTCTGAAAACTCCATTGGCAAGCCTACAGTAGCCAAGAACCAAGAAGCGTTCTACTTGTGCTATTGATCTACATACATGCTGCCAGGAGAAGAGGAAGATCTCAGTGCAGAAAGCAACGATTCTCAATGAGAACTGTATCCCTTTCGGTGGATGGTTTGGAAATTTATGGGAATTTTTTTGTTGTTATTATTGCAATAATGGTGGAACACTCTTGGCTTTATTGGGAAAGGCTTTTAGATAATCTCCAATGTATACAGCAGTCAGGGCTACTAAAAATCTACTCTGTGCTCTGCGCTGAATTTTAAAGCTCTGCTGGATCCGACACTAAATCGGTGATAACGCCACTTACTATTTGAGCCCTGTCACATAAACATAAAGAACTTGTTTTAATATACACTGAATGTGATACTGTGTAAAAGATGAAATTTTGTTTATAAATTCCCCAAGGCTCATCACCTCAAAATACCATGACCCTGCAGTCAAAGAAAAGTGTGCCATTTCTGTTACAAATAGACTATGTCTGATTTATTCTGAGTATGCGCTTCTGACATTTATAGGGTTTGGACTCACACACAATGTTTACTTCAAGAACATTTACTACAATTTATCAAATTTAGGAAAAAACTTTCTAAAGTTATTATGGGTCTGGAGTTGCTCAGAGATTCATCATGACCATGAATAAATTGCAATAAGATGAGTCTTCTTATTTATGTACCTGTACCGTCCTCCACCAGGGATGGACCTGAAAGAGCTCCCAAGACATAGCACCTTGCTGTGTCAGCCCAGGGCTTCTAAAGGCAAAAACCACAAGATGGCATGTATTTTGCCTACTTGTATTTTAACATGCATGTCTGGTAGCTATCCTAGTTGTCCTTTTTAGCAGAAGAAGCAGGTTTGATTACAAAAGCAGAAATAGCAGATAGTCATATGATCTATTATCTTGCAAGAATAGCAAATTTTATAAAATCAGTCCATTTAAGAATAGTTTTCAACATCAGGGAAAAAAGGGAAGTAGGCTCTCAGGGTACATAGTCTGTTCAAGGTGATGGGGTGTGTGTGTGCGTGTGTGTGTGTGTGTGTGTGTGTGTGTGTGTGTGTGTGTGTGTATCTTAAGCATAGTAATTAAAACCTAAAAATAATGTTAACCATCACAAAGTCTTCACACCTGTTCCTCACAAGTATGTGCAAGCATATATTTCATTTTTCATTTATGATGGCTCTTAAACATTTAGATTCTATAAAGCAATGCAAAGATATTGCTTAGTTATTTTCTTCAGGTAAAATAAGTTTCTCAAATAAAGAATACAAAATAACAAGACTAAAAAATAGTGGCAAAATCTGAATTTGTAGAAGGAAGGGCTGGGCTATTGTTTCAGTTAAGTCTTATTTCTATGAATGTTTGACTAAGTCTGTTAGTAATTAACACAGACATCAGTTTAAGCCTTCTAATATAGATAGGACAATTAGGATATGAAAAAATCAGTTATTTATGGCTTGTCTAAAAAGCCTTAACTGTCATAGGTATAGGTATACATGATGAATTGTCTTTATTAGCGTGGCAACCATTATCTTTATTGGAGTTTTAAAAATATTAACATATATTATAAATTGCTTCACTTTTATCCTATATGATATTAAGTATATACTATGGAGTTTATAAGAACTAAGTAAACAGATGATTTACATTATATGTAACTTTTACATCAATCTCAAAAAGGAGGTTTTATGGAAATATTTACTGTGAAAAAAAATGAATGTTGATTTGGACAAAGCTGAGAATACAATCAGAACATTTGGCAAAGACATTCATAGATGGGGGCTAACATGGGACTTCTTTGATACATAGAGAGACCCTGTAAGTAGACAGGGATGTCTAGCAAAGCATCTCCAACACAAGAGATGTTTAATTCACATTTGGCAAATGGATGCATGAATTTAAAATAAAATTAGATTTTACAATCCCCATGTACTATATAGTTTGGTTTTGCTGTTCTCTATATTTGTGTTTCTTTGTTTTAAGTGAATGATTCACTGAATAGAAAAGTGGTTTTAAAGTTTGCCACCACATGAAAACTGTAAGCAAAGAAGCCAATGGGAAAGACTCAACATTTACCAATCAAAATCCCTAAAATTGGCCCAGGTAAGTTCCACCGAGTATTTTAAGATCAATTTTAAAATAAATTTTTGATGAAACACAATAGAAGTAACTCTCATATGCCACATTTAAGAAAAACATAAATTCTCTGTAGTTTCTAGTAACCCAAAAATAACTAGACTGGGTTAGATATTGCAATAGTCAAATTGTCTGTCTTTCTAACAGAATTCACAGATCCAACCTGGCCTTCTACATGTCCAAGCACAGATGTTTTTCACGCCCCATTAACAAGAACTATATCAAGTTTCTCCTTAGCACAGTGGAAATTGCCTTACGTGTATGTGTAGGTGCATTCCTGTGGGTGCATGCACAATCATATCTATACAGGATACACACTCTCCACAAAACCATGCTGCCTTTCCCAATAATAGAAATAACATTTGAGCTTTGAATATTACACATTGATAAACATTTTTAAATGTCATCACATTCTTCTGTAATAGTGTAAAAGTAATGTTGGGAGAAACAAGTAAGACCCAGAAGACTATACACAGTGCCCCCTGAAACTCATGTCCACAGGCAGCCAGTAGTTTTCTTTAAATATCATTGGTTGAATGAATGCTCTAATCTGTGTGCTTAGACAAAACTGCTGTGTATGAAGTGTGTCCCATGTCTTCACAGTGATCCACCCTAAAATCATATATACACAAGCAACATCAAACAGACTCTGTAGAATGTATTTACATATTTGTGCATTTAAGCAAACCTATTAAACAATAATGTCAAGGAAAAAGAGACCATCAATCTGATAATGGATGGAGCCGCAGAGAAGAGGCTGGAATAAGGAGACATAGAACAGTTCAGAGAGAGCAAGGGAAATGGAGAAGTGATGGAATTAGAGTTTAATTAAAATAAAAACCTATAAATGGAAAAGTTCCACTTTGCTTTCCAGAATACTGACCATAGTAGCTATGGTTTAAAATTATGGCCTGGTTAAATAAAGCATCCCAGGTTCCAACAACACACAAGAGGAACAACAACAAAAATACTTGTTAGAGCAAAGAGAAGTAACACAGGCTCTGTGCTTGTTTTTATTTATATGCTTTCGGAACATTTTCCTTGAGCCTTAACGTGGTCAGCCTACTTAACAAAACCAACGGCCATGCAAGATGCTTCTATCTGTATACCAAGAAATGAATAAAATAAAATGAGTCAACAGAATTGGATTTTTTGACGTACATGTGCTTTAATCTTTCTTTTGCACAGGCAGCTGAGGAGAGGCAGAGACAACACCATGCTTCAGTTCAGTTTTGCTTTTCAGCATGGCTGGTTCCAGATGCTAGGATTACTTGGGAAATGTAATTAGTTTCAATTAACTAACATCTGGCCAAACATAAACATTATATTTGAGATTCAGGTAAAGGAGAGCTCATTTCTATAGAGCAGGCTTGTTTATATAACGGGTTGAATAAGATTGAAAATTCCTGTTTCAAGGTTGGGGAGATGGCTCAGGGGGTAAAGTATAAGCTGTTCAACCATGACAACCTAAATTTGGATTCTCAGAAGCCAAGCAAACACAGAGAGAGAGAGAGAGAGAGAGAGAGAGAGAGAGAGAGAGAGAGAGAGAGAGAGAGAGAGAGAGAGAGAGAGAGGGAGAGAGAGAGAGAGAGAGAGAGAAAGAGAGAGAAATATCCTATGTAGGTCACTGAGAAAGAGCTAGGCTATTAGAAGTTTCTTTAGGGAGACACCAGCCAGCATTGTAACGTCCACTCCATGAAATCCATACATGACATTGCTTGGATGACCAAGAAGCAGAGACTAGATAACCCAGAGACCTAGGGTAAAAACAACTACTAGTAGTCTTCAAAATAAACAAGTAGTGATAAAATGACTCCTGAGGATATTCTCCTGGACTCATAGTTCAGGAGTTTTATTCAGTCACCATCAGAAGAGCTTCCTCCTACAGCATATGGGTAAAATTACAGAAACTCACAGCCAGACATTATACAGAGACAGAAAGGGACCTGGAGCACATCTCTAAATGGGGAGTCTTCATCAAGTTCCTCCCTTCAGAGTTCAGGGACCCCATGAAAGAGGAGGTGAAAAGTGTGTATAAGAACCAGAGGGGATGAAGGACACAGGAAAATAAGGCCCTCTAAATTAACATATTCAACTCACATATGAACCCACAGAGACAGACATAGCATTGTCTACACCAGGTCCTCTCTCTATATATTATCATTTGCAGTTTAGCATTTGTTGGGGGCTCCTGAGTGTGTGAGTGAGTGGGTGTCTGATACTTGACTCTTTTCTTTCTGTTGGTTTGACTTGTCTACATGTGATGGACTTTGTTTCATTTTAATATATTTTATTTTGTTATATTTTGCTGATATATCTTCAAAGCCTGATCTTTTCCAATGAGAGACAGACAGGGAGTGGATCATGATGGGAGGGGAGGTGGAAGGGAACAGGGAGGAGCAGAGGGAGAAGAAACTGTAATCAGGATATATCGAATGTAAAAGAATGTAATTTCAATAAAAGAGGGAAATTTTCTGTGATTTTTCTCCATCTCTAGGCTTCTGGATTAGTTTCCAATAGAATTACAGGAGCCAAAATCAGTTTCTGTAATACCAAGTCATATTCAACTGGAAAAATACCAATTCAGCTGTATTCTAAGCCAGTCACAACCCTAGACAAGAGTTCGCCTATTTCAAGGGAAAAAATCAAATCTAAGTTTTATATTAAATAAATAAATAGCAAATGATTAGCTGAAATAGGATTGGAATGGCTCATCTAGAGCTTAGCCTTATGATAGGTTTTACATTTGAAACTATATATAAAAATGTAGATGACATGTCTTTAAATCAATGAATCACAGGTATAGATCTCTCTGGGTGCCCACTCAGTGAAATCACAACTCACTTCCTCCTAGAGCTTGGCAAGCTCCTGTGCTTATGGACACATCGACAGGAACCACTTTCCTTGAACTTGAGACTTTAGAGATTGTACAACCATCTGTGGGCAGAATATTGTCAACACAGACAAGATAGTTTGATCTGTAGCTATAAAAAGGTAAATAATTCATATTTTGTAAGACATAAGTGTGGGACATTTAGATTCCTGTTTGTTTCCAGGTTTATAATATTCGGATACACATAACTATAATTGTAATACTTAATAAAGGTTCAACTGAAAATGCTCAGTCTTAATGGTTTGAAATCATGATGCTAATGTAGCAGCAGTCACCTACTAAATATAATCAAGCCATTATCATTCTGTTCTTGCTTTTATACCACAATAAGAAAGAGACTAAAAGCAGATAGGACATTGGCTTTTCCCAAAGAACCATTTTCACTTTACATACTCTATGTGGACAAGACTCCTATTAATGACATTTTTTTTTTCCTCTGAAATGTAGATATTTTTTTCTTTCATTATTTATTTATTTACACTCCAGATTTTAACATCCCCTGTCCATCCTCTGACTGTTCCACATCCTATACCTCCTCCCCACCCCCTGTCTCCATGAGGATGCGCCTACCACTGACCCTCCAACCAACAAGACCTCTAAACTTCCCTGGGGCCTCCAGTCTCTTGAGGGTTAGGTGCATCTTCTCTGATTGAACACAGACCCAGTAGTCCTCTGCTGTATATGTGTTAGTGGTCCAGTGTCTGAGAGATCTCAGGGGTCCAGGTTAATTGAGACTGTTGGTTCTCCTACAGGGTCACCCTCCTCAGCTTCTTCCAGCCTTTCCCTAATTCAACCACAGGGGTCAGCAGCTTCTGTCCATTGGTTGGGTGCAAATACCTGCATCTGACTCTTTCGGCTGTTTGTTGGATCTTCCAGAATGCAGTCATGATAGGTCCCTTTTTGTGAGAGCTCCATAGCCTCAGTAATAGTGTCAGTCCTTGAACCTCCCCTTGAGCTGTTTGTTAATATTATTTTATTGAAAAATTGCTTTCCTACAAAATATTTGGATCTTACATTTCCCTTCACACCATTTCTCTTAGATCCTCTACTTCCCTACCGACACAACTCTACATCATCCCATGCTCTCTCTCTTTAAAGAAAATAAATAAAATGCAAACAAACAAGAAACTCCCATCCAAAAAAACTCCCATAAAATCAGAAATCAAAATATACCAGCAAAAGAGCAATAAGATGAAAAAAATGCCCAAACAAAGCAATATGAGACAAAAAGTCTACAAGAATATTATGGAATCCATTTTGTCTTGGCCATCTAACACTGGGCATGCAGCCTACCTCTAATTGTAATAATTTAGACTCTGTTGGCAAGGGCTGATTTTTTTCTTTTTAAGTATGTACTTACCAGTTGCAGATAACTTCCTGGTTAGTGGTGACAGCTCATGTTCCCTTGCCCCTCTCAGTCTTGGGACCCAATCTGGCTTACGCCTGTGCTGCCAGTCTCTGGGGGTTCCTATATGCCTCAGTCTTGTATCTGGAAGATACTGTTTCCTTGGAGTCATCTATCAGCTAGGGATCTCATAATCTTCCTGCCTCCTCTTCTTTATAGGTCTTTGTGCCCTGAGATGGAGGTCAGATGAAGATGTCCCATTTCAGACTGAGTACTCCAGAATCTCTCAATCTCTGTCCAATTGTGAGTCTCTAAATAGTTCCCACCTAATGCAGATAGAAGTCTCTCTGGTTATGGTTAAGGGAGGCAACTATTTATGAGCATAGCAGAATGAATTAGCAGCCATTCATTGCTGGTGTTCTTTAACAGAACAATAGTATTTGTTTTTTTCCACAGGCCCATGTTCTATCCATTCTCATGTTCTTGGCCACCTGAGCAGTTTCAGGCATTGGTTCCATTTTATGGAGTGGGCCTTAAATCCAAGCAGAGAGTGCTTTGTAATCCCACAACATTTGTGCCACTATAGCACCAACATATCTTGCTGATGTTGTTATCAAGGATTTTCCCTCACTGAACCTGAACAATACCCCCGGGACTTTTAACCCTCCAAAGTGTGAACAAATACATCTTTCTTTTCTTTTAAGTAGCCTAGTCTATCTCCAGTATTTTGTTATAATGATGAAAGGCCAACAAATTATGTCTCCTCTTATCAGGTATGCCGGAAGAAACTAAGACTCTGCTGATCAATTTTATGAAAAATCTTTGTACCCGTACAGATTATAAGTCTTGCGACCAACCAGGCTGCTTGCATTGCAGAAAATACTGTAGTAAGTGTTAACCATAAGAAACGAGTCCAGACAGACAAACTGTCTGGAATTTATATCTATGTAACAGAATCCAGCTTCATCATCAAAGATATCGAACTCAACAAACAACCACAGCAGCTTCCGTGGGGTCCCTGCTATTAAGAACAGACATTTTCAGAGTCATAGACTCAAGCTCCCAGCCAAAAACACTGCTGTTTCTAATCCCATCTCATTCTCTACCCTGCTTGAACCTCACCCCCTCCCAGTCTACAGCTTATCATTTGTAGCAGTGGTGCTCAGAGTGGGTTCCTGAAACCCCAAGATTTTTCTGGAATTACCTCAGTGGTCCCTGCTGGGGAGAGGGAGGAACTAATAAATCCTGGAAGGAAAGCTATGAATTGTTGTCTAACCTTTACTCTCAACACATGAGTTGTTTCCCTTCTGAAAGCACAGCAGATATATCTTCACGGGACTCAGACTCTTCTCCTGTTACCTCTTCATCTTTATAATCTAGTAGCACATTGTGAAAACCATGCTGCTTTGTGATGTTTTTGTTTGATTCCCATTATTTCCTCTATGGAGAATGCCCCTCCCACTTCTCTCTGCCAAAGTAAGGTCACTAATATGCATCATGTCATTCTATATGACACTCTAGGACAAAGTAAATTTTCATCCTTGCCATGGTTTGTTATCCAAACTATATCTGCCATCATGATACATCAAGTCATTATGATTTTTTATTTAGTGTTCCAAGTTCAGCTACTAAGGAAGTATTGGTCTCATTTCTCTGTCCTAGTAATCAGGATAGATATTGACATTAGCATTCAATAGACACAAGTCTAGAACTCACCAACTCAAATGTTAGCTGGAAAGAAGAAAAAGAGGAGATAAGGAAATAGATGAAATTGCTTATTTAGCTCCCAGAACATGCTAAGTTCTCTGTATACATATCCCACCTGAGACTTACTAGAATTCTCTGAAAAGAGTCTACAGTTCCCACTTTACAATAAGTGGAAATGTGGATCATAAAAGTTAGGCAAATCATGTGAAGATGGAATGAAGAAATTGGGTGAAAAGAATTTGATTTCAGTGCTACTTATCTTCAAACTCTAAGTCGTAATGCAACAGCACATATAAATAATATGTCAATATGAATTAAATTGCAACAGCAAAGAAATCTCTCTAAGGGAGCATTCACACTACAAAATTATCTCATAATATTTCAGCTTGTTTGAATTTTCAAACTTAACTATCAGCCAAGATTAAAAATAAAATGTGCTTTTCAAAGAATAGCAGTCTAAGTATATGCCACCTACTCAGTCAATTTAATAAACATTTATTTAGCACATACAAAATGCAAGTCACTGCGTAGAGCCTTGGGGAAGATACAAAATGAGGAAGGTATGGTCCTTGCTCTTCAGGGGCTCATAATCTAAAAACATACATTAACAACCCTGAATGTAGGCAGATGGCAATAAGTGCTGTAATAGAGGCACTTACAATGTGCTAAGGAAGTATAAAGCAGGGAGATATTAATTCCAACCATGGAGTAATAAAACACCTTGGTAAATGTATCTTTCACTACACACCAACAAAAGTCTTTTATGACCCGAGCCAAAGGATATATTTCTTTGTAAAATACCAGGGCTTATTCTCAAAAAAAAAAAAAAAAAAAAAAAAAACTTAATAGACATGGCTTTTGTAAGAAATAATAGAATTGAGATACAATGGAAACAGGCTTACCTGTATGTGTTTCCTACAGCAAATGGAAAAAACCCTTGAGTCTAGTTATTTAAAGGGCTTTCAGTCTATTCAGAAGAGACTATATGTGTTTCTGACTACAAAACTCTGCCCTTTCATTCACGACATTCCTTTTCAGCTCATTTGTTCACTTACAGAGCGATTCTGAAATAGTCTTGTAGAAGTTGCAGCTATCAAAAGAAACATCTGACCTAAACAAGGAAGGATAAAGGCAAGATTTTTTTGCATTTTTAATTTTAAGCAAGAAGCACCTACATCTTGGCTAGTTGATACCTTGCTTCCAAGTACCCAAACAACACTGAGTAAACAAAGTCAGTGCTGCTAAGCAGATTCAGCTCTGTGTTAAGCAGATTTATGACACACCAGCACTGCCGTAACAGCTTACTGGTTAGACTGAGAGCAAAAGTGGAAGCCCAGCAAATGCAGATCACACCAGAACATAATCAACAGCAGAGAAGCCTTGCTGTTCAGATGTCCATGCATACTGTACAAACACACGCACACACACACACACACACACACACACACACACACACACACATACACACACATAAAGATTATTCACCTTAATAATGCTGCAAAGAAGCCCTATGTAACATATGAGTACATCACTCACAAACTACTTTCAAGAAGTTAAGAGCTTTCTTCAGAAAAATATATTCATAGGAAAGGTGCAAAATAGCAAAAGGTCAATGCATTATTATGTCTAAAAGCCATCTTCCTTGTAGAATATGCATTTCAGAGCGAAAAAACAAGCTGGGATTTGCCAAAAGCTATTGAGCCGGCGAAAGGTTTTGTTGTGTGAAATCTCAAATCTACTTTAGAGAGAACAAGATCCTGATGTGGAAGTATCTATGACCTTCTTCCCTCCCAATTTCTTCTAGCGCTGTCTATTTCAATTACTCCATCTCTCCAGGATCCTCAATCTTGCATTATATAATTTTGACTTCCCTTAATTTCAGATCTGAAAACATTCTTTGGGGATTGAGGGAGAAAATATATTACTAACAACATTATTATTGTCATTGTGCATTTTTCCTCTTCTTTGGGGGTGACAAGCTATTCATATTAAGCTGCTGCCATTTCTTAAATCATATTCCTTCTCTTATATGTAATATAAACTTTGTGGCACCTAATTCCACTGTACAGAAATATGTTTAATGTTTACCAGCTATACCCTGATATAGATAGATAGGATAGATAGATAGAGATAGAGAGCCTGAAAATATATAGTTTTATCTAATGCAAATCCTGCACATTTGATGAAAATCACTTTTTTCTCTTCCTCTGAAGATGACACCTGTGATAAAACTTAAAACTCTTAGATTTGAACTGTCCTTTGTCTTGAGTCTACCCCTGAGAAAGTGAAGATATCATAAATACGAAAGGAAAACCAGGCTCTTCCTGGAGTGTGAGGCTGCCTGCAAAAAGCTTGTGTTTTCTGCTTTCTGGCATCCAAGTCTTGCCTACTACAGAACTCACTGGGTTAACTAGGTAAAACTGGCTCTCAGCAAGTCAGCAAATTGCCCTCATTCTGAGGCTCTATTAATTAGCAGGTTCATTTGTAGCTCATGTGTCCATGAGCAAAGTATATTGGTAGATTTGTTATTTTAGTGTTCTTATTTATTTTTTCTTCACTATTTTACTCGATACTTAGGTATAAAAGGGTATTCCTGTTAGACCCCAACGTGATTTTTGCCCTTAAAACCTTCCCATGACTTGTGAAAGATACTTTTGATTCTCCTCTCACTTGCCTGATTTTTGGTTGTTTTAAAGAATTCCCTTTTCAGCATTTGACATAATCTAACATTCCTTCATGGTAAAAGTCCAGGAAAGATTAGTGATTAGGAATACAAGGGACCTTCTATAATAAAGGCAGTTTACAGCAAGACCATAGCCAACATCAACTTAAATGGGAAGAAAGTCAAAACAATTACGCTAAATCAGAAACAAAACAAGATTGTCTACTCTCTACATAACTAGTACTTGAAGTCTTCTGTAGAGCAATAAAACAACTCAAGGAGATCAAGGGGATACATACTGTGAAAAAAGAAAAGTCAACATATTTTTATTTGCAGATGATGTGATAATGTAAACAGTGACCCAAAAATTCTACCAGGAAATTCCTAGAGCTGATGAATACTTTCAGCAAAGTAGCTGGATTCAAAATTAAATTTTAAAAACCCAGTAGCCTTTCTGTAAACAAATGGTAAATGGACCAAAAAAGAAATCAGGTAAACAACACCTTTCACAATAGCATCGAGTAATATAAAATATCTTGGAGCAACTCTAACCAGGCAAATGAAAGAATTGTATAATAAAAAGTTCAAGTCATTGAGAAAAGAAATTGAAGAAGCTATCAGAATATTGGAAGATCTCCCATGTTAATGGATCAGAAGGTTAACATGGTAGAAATGGCCATTCTACCAAAAGCAATCTACAGATTCAATGAAATCCCCATCAAAATTCCAACACAATTCTTCACAGATACTGATCAGATCAGCGTCACATATAAACACACACACACACATGCACTCACAAAATGAAAAAACAAAGGAAAAAAAAACAGGAGTAGTTTGTATAGTTTGTAACCATACTTTTTGGCTACTTTATTGGATTCTTCTATCTACCATTTCTCTATCTAATTCCTTCCGACCCCACAACACTAGGTAGGAAGAAAAGAAGTTTAAAGGGGAAAGTTTAGACTACTTTCTGCTGATTAGGGCCATCAAGTTCCTTGGGGGCAAGTCCAATCTTCTTCACAGAATATCTCCAACCAACAACCAGCAATCCAGCAAACGCAACGGGAGGGGGTGGGGGGGCAGGAGAGCAACCAGCAATCCAGCAAACAGCAACAGGAGGGGCAGCAACCAGCAATCCAGAAAACAGCAAAAGCAGTCAGCAGCTAGCAATTCCTTAAACAGCAAAACCAGCAGCAGGGGGAACCAGCAGCAGCAGGAGGAGCAGCAGCTACCCGAGCCTCTCTGGGCTCTGACATTTTTACACGCTCTCAAGAGTCCCCAGAATTCCAAATGTAAACTCTTCAGCTGTCAGAATCATGCCCCTGCCAGAGCATGAGACAAATCATAGTTAGCTGCTGTGGACAATCTAAAGTATCCCCACATCCCACACCTGGGATCAAAACAAAAACATATTTACATAGCATAACTGGTTTGTTTGTTGTTTTGTCTTTTTTTTTTTTCAAGAAACCAAAATTCTCACTACAATAGCTAAAACAACCCTGAATAATAAAAGAACTGCTGGAAGTATCACAATTTCCAATATCAAGCTGTACTACAAGGATATAGTAATAAAAACAGCATGATGCTGGCACAAAAACAGACATGTTGATCAATAGAACAAAATTAAAGACTGGGACATAAATCCACACAACTATGAACACCTGATTTTTGATATAAAAAAAAGACATAAACACAGAGGCTGGAAACAAGACAGCTTCTTCAACAAATGGTGCTGGTCAAATTGGATGTCTGCATGTAGAAGAATTCTAAGTAGACTCATACTAATCACTTGCACAAAATTCAACCCCAAATGAAGCAAAGACCTCATCATAAAAGGAAATACACTGAACCTGATAAAGAGAAGATGAGGAATAGCCTTGAACTCACTGGCACAGGAACTTGAACCAGACCTCCATTAGATCAGGCACTAAGATCAATAATTAATAATTGGGACCTCATAAAACTGAGAAGTTTCTACACAGCAAAGGACATCTATTTGGACAAAGCAGCAGCCTACAAAATGGGGGAAATATGTAGTTTTGCCAACTACACATCCAATAGAGGGCTAATATATAAAATATTTAAGGGACTCAAGAAACTAGGTACCCAGAAAACAAATAATCCAAGTTAAACACAAGGTACAGATCTAAGCAGAGAATTCTCAAAAGAGGACACTCAAATAGCTGACAAATATTTTGTTCAACATCCTTAGCCATCACGAGAATGCAAACCAAAGCTTAGTTGAGATTTCATCTTTAATTTGTCATATTGACTAAGATTAATAAAACAAGTAACAGATCATGCTATGAAAAAAATGTAGAAGGAAAAATTAATTCATTGCTGGCTGGAGTGTGAACTCACATATAGCCAGTATGGAAATGTGTGTGGTGCTTTCTCAGGAAGATGGGGATTAATCTTGTTGGAGACCAAGGCCTTGGCCTTTTGCATATCTGCTGCACGAAAGATCCCAGGTTTGTCTAAGTCTGCTAGATGAAAGATCTCAGTTTTGACTTAATCTTGCTAGCCACAATGTCTGGGATTGCTCAGCAGGTGTCTCCTCTAGGCCCTGAC
>CM052709.1:58781781-58801017 GCA_028551405.1 Uromys caudimaculatus | reverse complement strand
GATTTCTTTTGAGCTTGATCGGACCTCGTCTTGCTCCAACACATTCCTTTGTTTCCTGCTTCTTTCCATAATCAATGGCTTCCTTCCACAGCATTTCCACAGCACGGAGTACCCGCTGGCGGGAACTTCGAAACTAATGACAGTTACAAATCTACCTGAAGATCAATATATACCACTCTTGGGCAAATATCCAAAGGATGCTTTATCCTACAGCAAAGACATTTGCTCAGTCATATTCACTGCTGCTCTATTCATAATAGTCAGAAATTGGAAATAACCTAGATGTCCCTCAACAGAAGAATATATAAAGAAAATATGATACATTTAACAATGGACTATTACTCAGACATTTAAAAAGAATGACATGAAATTTTCAGGCAAATAGAAGAACTAGAAAACAAGCAACCTGAGTGAGATATTCCAGACACAGAAAGATAAATATGATATGTATTAGCTTCTATTTGGATATTAGCTGTGAAGTCAATGTTAAACAAACAACAATCTGTAGAACTACTGAGGGTGGGTATAGAGTAAAGGACTAAAAAGTGAAGATAAATCTCATTGGGAAAGGGAAATAGAATAGATAATTATGGATAGATGCAGTGAGAGAACTAGAACGGGAAAATCAAATGAAGAGGGGGAAGGAGAGAGGGTTGAAGGAGAGAATAAGGGGAGAGACAACTAAAATTAAGGGTCATTGGAGGGTAGAATGGAAACCTAATACAGTAGAAGCTTCCTAAAATATATACATATATGAAAGTGATATAAATGAAATCACCAAATAGTTAGAGAGATCGGGTCATACTCTGCCGTCTCTTATCACCAAATGAAGTTTCCAGTACCAGGATTGGGTTACATCTTTTTGAATTGTTGGCCAAGGAAACTCATAGGAATTCCCAAACAACCCAGGCTTGTTGCCAAGACAATAGGTTGCTCTCTGCAAACTGACAGCAAGGCCTAAACGCAGAAGACAACATGTAGACCACTCATTGAACATGAAGAAGTCAAGCTGGGGCCTAGAGACTTCTCTCTGCCTGCTATCATCTTTGGTACAGGAAGGTACTCTACATACTAGCAAACGTGAATCATAACACCAAGCCAGCCACAAACCCTGTGATCTCCAACGCCACCCTGCCTGCAAGATATACATGGGCAATGATGGAGTAACCAACCAATAAAAGACCTGAGATAAGCCCCACTCCATGAGATGGAACCCATACCTGACAGTACTTGGAGTAACCAAGTACCAGCGAATAAATAGCCCAGGGGCCTAAGCTATCTAATATTGGTGTTAACAAAACAAATAAATAAAGTAAGGATAAATGACTCGTAATGATATTCCTCTATACTTACGGATCAGTGCCTGTTCAGCTATCATCAGAGAAGCTTCTTCCTATAGTGTATGGGAAAAAGCAAGAGACCCAAAGCCAGACATTCCACAGAGAAAGATAAACTTTGAAACATAAAATGCTTAATGGGATTTCTCCATCAAATCCCTTCCCTCAAAGCTACCAGGAACCCATAGAAGAGGAGATAGGAAGGGTGGATCGAAGGAATGGGTGGCACCCAGAGAACAAATCTCTCTCAGCAAAGTTCATATGAACTCACAGAGACTGGAACAGCAATCACAGGGCATATTAATTAGCACATATGCCATAGCCTTCTGTTAGTGTTTTCTGGGACTCCTGACTGTATGAATGAGCGGGTCTTTGACTCTTATGCTTAGACTCTTCCTTCTGTTGGTGTGTCTTGTTCAACTTCAATATGACAGTTTTTTCTTTGTCTTATTATATTTTATTTTGGCATATTTTGTTATTGTCTCTTTGAAGCTTCTTTTCTAGTGAGACAGAAAGGGAGTGTATTCAGACCAGAGGGAAAGTGGGAAGGAACTGGGAGGAGTAGAGAAAGGGGAAGCCATAATCAAGATATATTATGTGAGAAAAGAATCTATTTTCAATAAAAGGGAAATGTGTGAGCAAACCTTAAGTTAATATGAGTGAAATATATTTTAATATAAACATGTTAGTTTTGTTATGATTCTTTCCATAGTAAAATATCAAATTCATCAGAATAAAAATTCCTTTTCTAACAAAGGTGTTATGTTGAATATACTATTTTGTTCATTCCTTTCTCTCCCTCCTGCTTTCACGCTTTCTACATGTACACACAGGTAGCTACAGAATGTCTTCATAGCATATAATTTACTTTACTTTATATACATATACATTCATGCATATGCAGTACACTTAGCAGATATAAATATACATATATACTTGTGCATGCATACAGAGACTCTATTATGGTATATGAATAAAAATGATGTCTTGAGGAGAAAAACACATTATAAATTACCAATGATTGCTATTATTGTTACAGTTTTATTTTTCTTTAGTGGTAAAAAGCAATTCATATTGGCTGCTGCTATTTTCTCATAATCATTTTGTCCCTTAATATAGTCTGGTGGTACTACCTAATATTATAGTAATAAAATAATCTCAACTTTAACACTATATCCTTCAGTTCTGAGTCTTTCTAGCCCTTATCAAGGTCACATGTTCTCACAAAACCTCACACATCATAGACATAGTCTTTCCTGGTGATGCTATTTTGAGAGGTGCTGATGCTATGAGGTAGAGGGAGTAAGTCATTGATGCTAGTGTCATGGAGTTATCTACTCACTGGAACCATTCATATTCATTCCTCTCTTCTCTCTCTCTCTCTCTCTCTCTCTCTCTCTCTCTCTCTCTCTTCCCCCCTCTCTCTCTCTCTCCCTCTCTCTCTCTTTCTCTGTCCCCTAGTCCAGTCCTGAGAAGTTCTTCCTCCCCAGTCTCCACTGCTATGATGTTCTTCTACTCAATTACCTGGAAGCAAGAAACTATATACTAAACACTTTGATACTGTGAGCCAAAGTAAATCTTTTTCCCCTTAAATTGTTTACTGCAGGCATCTTGATCTAAGTGAGGATCAAAGTAACGAATAATCACATGCACACTTGTGTTATCGTTGGCACATACAGAAAGCTCACTATCTTTTCACTGTACAGAATAAAGACAGTTTCTCCTATAGTTGTGATTTGCAATTAAAACGGTCATTAAAAAGGCATTTGGAGCCGGGCAGTGGTGGCGCACACCTTTAATCCCAGCACTTGGGAGGCAGAGGCAGGCAGATTTCTGAGTTCGAGGCCAGCCTGGTCTACAGAGTGAGTTCCAGGACAGCCAGGGCTACACAGAGAAACCCTGTCTCGAAAAGCCAAAAAAAAAAAAAAGGCATTTGGCCTCAAAAAGAAAAAAGAAGTGATTTATAAAAAACAGGAGTGATAGAATAAAAGGGGGTGGTGATCTTAGGTATCTGTCATTCAGTTCACTGTATCCAGGCACTTTATAATAATTTTATTCAACTCATCAACAATTTTTCAGGTCATTGTTTATGTATCCTCAGTGAAACCGTTTTTAGGAAATGCTCCTGCTGGTCATGAACACTCAGTCTACTGCTGGCTTGGCATGATATTAGATGAACATGAGTAGCAAACATAACAGACAGGGAATATTCAGTGTCTCTACTGTTACAAAACGCAATGGTACCAGGAGAAAAAGAGGTGAGAGCATGAGAAACAACCAAGGAAATGACTGGCTTTGGCAAAAAAGTGAAAGTCTCACAGAGGATGCAGTACTTGGCTTAGAACATGAGGGATGACAGAGATGAGCTGATAGTGAGTACAAACTTCAATTCTCTTTTAAAAAGAGATATTATAATATATAATACATATTATCAATATAAAATAATAATATAATTACATCATATCCATCTTCCCTTTCCTCCCTTCAAACCCTCCCAAATATTCCTCTTTGATATCTTTCAAACTTAGGGCTTTTTAAAAAATTAATTATTACATATGTATAGGTATATTCAAAACACACTGCTAAGTATATAAATATAAGCTGTTCCATCCATAAAATGTTACTCATACGTATGTTTTCAGGGATGACCACTCCCTGGAAAAGACTATTTCTCCTGCTCTCAGAATTCCTTACTTGTCTGTAGTTCTCTGTGTAGGGTTGGCCTCCTTGTGTTCCCCTTTAGATTGTCTATTGTTATAGTCCTTTTAGGCTCATGTTTAGGTAGCCATGTTGGTGCGACATTATGGCTATAGCTTCAAACATTGCCAGGACACACAAACTCACAGAAAATGTCCTGATATTAAAAGCCTTTGCCCTACCTTCCAAATGATTCCTGAGACCTTGGGTATAGGGGATGGATAGCAGGCATATTCTTTGGGCCTAGGATCCACAATTCTGCATTTTAATTGTTTGTGGCTTTCTGTAAAAGACTCCTATAAACCCAAACAACAACCAACACCGAATGGTGCAGTAGCGGCACAAAT
Source organism: Uromys caudimaculatus (assembly GCA_028551405.1). NCBI lineage: Eukaryota > Metazoa > Chordata > Mammalia > Rodentia > Muridae > Uromys > Uromys caudimaculatus. The sequence continues at coordinate 58,796,636 of CM052709.1, read as the reverse complement.
ACCTTGGTGCTAACCAACAGCTTTTTAATTGGATTCAAGATCCACTCAACAGAGGAAAATCATGCCTGATACTGGAAGCCTAGACTACCCAGGGCTAAGGAAGACATGGATCTTGGAGGGGAACCTGCAATCATCACTTTACAGCAGTATAGTAAGACAACTCATTTAAGTTTATCCCCAAGTACCTTACAAATAAATGAAACTCAGACTATGGTTATTTTATTTGGTTTTGACAATTACTAGAGGATAACCCCTAATCTACTTTTCTAACTGCTGGCCTGGAGACCTCCTCAGCGATGTTCCCCAAATACTTGCTCTTTTTCCCGGCTGTGCTCATGGTATACCTCCTCTTGGCTCCTCCTCCCTACTCCTTATTACCTCTTTCTCTTTCTCTTGCCCAACCAGGTAACTCAGAAACCGGCTGTCTCTAACCTCCAGTAATTGGCTGTAGCCATTTTTATTTAACTAAGAGTTTTAAATTAAGGAACAAAATTTGCACAACAAAAGCTGGTAGATATGAGAATTCACAGTAGGCCTAGACCTTAAGGTACAGAATTTAGCATTACAATACATAGCAACAGACCACACTTCAACATAGTATAATTCCTACTTACAAGTTAAATATTTGTCCTCATACCCACAGGTAAGTATAGTGCACACCCTCATCAGTGAAACTTCTCTTTGCAATTTTTTAGACTAACTCATATGTGTTTATTTATGTTTTATTATATATATATGTGTGTGTGTGTGTGTGTGTGTGTGTGTGTGTGTGTGTGTGTGTGTGTGTTCAATTTAAGAGCAAGTAATTCCTGTTAAAAATAAAACTAAGTATATTCACAATACAAATTTGCTTTTTTGGAAAAATGATTGAAGAGATTATTTTTATCATGATTATAAAAATGTGCATGTCAGTATACACAGATCTACATATCTCCAAGAGGTCTGAAATGAAGCTGCTGCAATAGATAACATATGACCTCCCATAGTGTTCACACAATAGCAGCTCATTTGAACACTGATGCAAAGGATGAGATTGCTCCATGTCTATTGATTACCTGACATATTGCCCTTCGAGTGAAAATGATGAATATGAAGAAAACATAATTAAAAGTTCATGAAGTCAGAGGCTGAGCTCAGTATTCAAACAAGCTTAAGCCTGTATTATAGATAAGATTTCTCTGTCCTCATAAACCTTAAAACTCTTTAAATGTAAAAAAAAAAAGTTTGTCACACAGTGACAGTTGCGTCTGGATGGCCTTCACACTTGCTCCCTGCACTGCATGCTGTGACTTTATGTGACTTTATCCCTACATTATTCAGCAAGGTACAGCCATGGAGTCTTGTATTGAGGGCGATTTAGGGATTAGCTCAGAGTTTCTTCATACAGCGTCTTATGTCTTAAAGCAAGTTCTTAATTATATCATTGCCTTTAACTCCCTCCAGGACTTCCCATTTTTAATGTATGAACTCTTTTTAAAAAAAAAAAAATAACAAAATTATGATCTTAAAACCAGTTCTTAAAACTCAAGAAGCTGATGAGTTGAAAGACTCAAATGTATTGAAAGCATGACAAAGTAAACAGCAAATTTCCATTACATACCGATATTCATGTTTTATTTTAGTCTTTTAGTGAATATAAACATTTTCATAGAGATGGAATGAGTAGCAAATTCTCACTTTTGTTTAAGTAGGATTTTAAATACTGGACCCAGTTACTATTTTGCTTGATATTTAGGCATGTTCTCATCTTATATGTTGAGGAACAAGTTTAGATTTTGGAAAACACAGCCCAGGTTTCAATCTAGATTTCATTCTCATTGGTGAATCGGGCTAGCGCTGTCTTGAGGGAACTGGGGTCCAAAAACTACAGTTCACTTTTCTAAATACTAGGTAAGCTTTGAACCACAACCGAGAATGAAAAATGAATATACAAATTCAACTTGCCAGAGCTTATATCACCAATGAGAGAAGCAGAAAGAAAGAAGAAAAAGTTAAAGAGGCCTTGTCCCTGTGGTTTTGTAATCTAAAGCTCGAGGCTTAAAAAAATTACCTTATCTTCCATTTCCCCAATAAGGAAGACCTTGTACAGTCACACCCCGGCTAGTGCTCAGATGCTCTACATGGCCATGTAGATATTGTCTCTGTGATCATATGCTAAGTTCCTTTTGCACACTAGCGGGCATTATTTGTTCTGCAGATAGAGACAGAAACTTTCAAGGGACACAGATTGAAGTCATATTCATGTGTTAACACAGACTGAGGTTGGTAGGGTGAAGTGCACAAGGAAATTGTCCTAGAATTTTCCATCTTTCATCTGTTACACATCAGAAGCATCAGTGAAGGTAGACAGCTGTATTCATTTGTTTCATGTTGCTGTAATAAACACAGTGACCAAAAGCAACTCAGAGGAGAATTTATCTTCTGACATCTTACAACTTACAATCTGTCAGGAAGGAAAGGAAGGCAGGGCAAGAACTTGAGCCAGGAACCTGGATGTAGGAACTGAAGCAGAGGCCATGGAGAACTGCTGTTTATTGGCTTGCTCAGCTTGCTTTTTAAAAATACAACACAGGATCATTTGCCCAGGGATGGCATTGTCCTCCAGGGGCTGGTCCCTACCACATCAATCATTAATTTAAAAATATCACACTGGCATGCCCACAGACTATCTGATAGGAACAATTCTTCAGTTGAAGTTCACACTTCCTGTATATTTCTAGTCAAGATGATTTAAAAACCTAACCAGCACAACATTTTCCCCTGATCTTACCAGGGAGAAATCCTCAGCATAAGCTAATACAAGCAGAGAAAAGAAAGAAAGAAAGAAAGAAAGAAAGAAAGAAAGAAAGAAAGAAAGAAAGGAAGGAAGGAAGGAAGGAAGGAAGGAAGGAAGGAAGGAAGGAAGGAAGGAAGGAAGGAAGGAAAGAAGGAAAGAAGGAAGGAAAGAGGAAGGCAGACAGGCAGACCGACAGGCTATTGTCGTCCTCCATATTTCAGTATGAAATGCTTGGGGAGTCTTCATACTGTTGTGTACTACCCCCATCTGGTATGAGCAGAGCCCCTGCCTTGCTTTCTGCCTCTGTCAACTCAATTCTTCATAAACTACCTCTTGTCCTTCAAGCCCCAAGCATCCTCCCTCCAAAGAGCAATTAATCCATATTATGCTTCTGCAGACCCATGCAGTCATAGTGGTCACCAACAGCATATAAAACTGTCATCAGATGAGCGCCATGAAGGAGGCCCAGAGTGCCTGTCAAAAGTAGCTCCTGGTATTCAGCCTGGAGCATAAAACTGCTTCAGATTATAGGAGCCCTCCCATTCTCAGGAAATTCTGACCTAGGAGTTTCCTTAATGACTGATACTTCCTAAAACAGCATCCTTGGACTTCTCACAGGGAAAGCAGCTGCCTACTCATTTGTCCACAGTATTTAACCTCCTTGAGCATGAGTCCTTAGTATGACCTATTGTCACAATCCCAGAGGAAATGAGTGCTACTGCCATTTCCATCATTAAAGAACACCCCATGGCAAGTAGCAAGATGCTATCCCACAGCAGATATGTGACTGTTAGAAACACCAGTCTTGTCACCATTTCTTGTCTCTTGGAACAACCACATACCTTTGCCCTGCTGGCCTGAGAACAGCGCTGGGAGGTTCCCACAGGGCAGTGTGTCCTGTTCAGAGTTCTTTCTCCAATTCATGAGTGTTTTAGGTACAAGGGTGGTTTCATAAATCACATCAGTCTATTAACCTTTAGAATTTTGGTATTTTTCCGACATGCTGGCAAATAAATCTAAGAGGAACTGGAGGCAGTCAATCCCCAGTGCGCATCTCAGAAAGGAGCACTTGAAGGCATCTGACCTGGCTTGGGAAGAGCAAGTGCCCTCAGCTCTGCTCATGTGCCTCTCAAAGGGCAGGCAACAGGAAAAGTGGACCAGTCTCTTCAGCTCAGAGCAGGATAGGGAAAAGGATCCATGAGGCACAAATAATAGCCCATCGCAGAATGCTTGCTATAAGTATATCTTTTATTTTTAAAAAGAGGAAAGGAGAATCACACGGTGATCCTCTAAAATTGAAGAGAAAGTAAGAGTAAACACATACTTGTTCTCTGTATCCATTTTATAAAGCCTGTAATTTCTATACCAACAATAAATTAATACAGAATATGGCATCTTATAAAATACCATTTATGAATACTTAGAAGTAAAAAAACAAAAACAAAAAACCACCACTCAGCTCATCAAATAAAAAGCTGAAATGAACAATCAAAACATTGTTTTGATTAACTTCTGCACTTACTGAAATCTGGCAGAGCCTATGGACCATGGAGTAAAAATTATCTGTATACTCCCCAGAATGAACAAATGAATAAATTGGCTCAAGCAGCAAGCAGAAAGAGCCTAGCACATCTGTTTTCTTCCCGTATTCTTATATATGTTGTTTAGCTTGTTTATGTACAAAAAAAACAATGCAGAGACCTATTAGAGTACTAAAATACTTGTTCTTAAATGATAGAAAAAAAAAAAGGAAGAGTAAATACACAGGCTGTGGAACCTTAGTGAAACAAGCATTCTTTGTATGTGATGGTGGATTCTGGGGAAGTACATGGCAGCATGACATTTTGATGATATTCAGGATACATTTTATCTCTTGGTAATCCTTAGGACTTTGAACTGTTTAAGGGCTGAACAAGAGGCTTATCACCTATAAGACAGAGAAGGAGGAATAGGAAATGGAAGAGACATTTCTATAGAGAAAGTAGAAGGAAGAGCCCGTGCCTCCTGGAGGAAAAACAGAACAGAAACAAAAACAAATAAACAAAAAGAACCATCAGAACAAGAGATGAGTTGTAGATGTTTCCATTTCCTCTCACAAACTAAACAAACTCATGGCATCAGAAGAAATGGCAGAGAGGAGGGACATGTTACAGGAGCAGATACACTGCAGATGTATTTAGAGATGCAGATGTATTTAGAGGAATTCCAGATCACACTGGCTCGGACCTCTGCTACCCTTTAAACAAGTGTTTGTGTGGTGGAGGGAGGTGGCAAGGATGTTGCTGTAAATCTGACACAAGGCTTGGTTTTGTCATGGTTCTGGACTCAGCGTAGTTTACGGAGCTCCTATATAATAGCTCTGTCTTATCCTTAGGTCATGCACGCTCCAGATGAAAATACAGTGAAATACAGAAACCTCTGCATCACGTGCTGGAGGACAATAAGGAGAGCATTTGTAGACTCAAGTCCTGACAAGCCAGTGGACTAGGGTAGGCCAAAATAGACTAGGTGTCAGCAAATGAGGCCTCTGAAATTCTGGCTTCACTGGACAATGAGTTTCTTGTGTCCACAGACATGTCTCTAAATCGCCCGTAGCTGGTTGCTGTGATGGAAGCCTGGCTCTTGCAGGACACTCCCTTACATCCTCTTCATATCGCTGCCTCATATTACAGCCTCAAGATTGCATCTCCATCTAATCAAATATCCAGTTCCCCTGACTCTCGCTCCTCACTGGTCACAGAACTCACAGATCCTAAAAGAGCCTGTTTTGTTTTGTTTGACATTTTCACAACAGTGCTTATGTGAAAACTAGTGCTTTCAATAGACTCATTTATTTTTTAAGACCTTGATCTGCTCTTTAGTGATGGCCTGTTTCCATAAATATTCCTAAAAAAGAAACACTTAAATTTTTCCTTTCCCTTCTCAGTGAGCCTGGAGCACATGTATTAGGCTAGCCAGCTGACCAGCAAAATCTAAGGGTCCAACTGTCTCCACTTCCCTAGCATTGGGGTTATACATATAGGAGTCACTGAATCCTTGCCTTATATTTGGGTGCTGTTGATCCTAACTCAGATACTTGAGGTCAGACAGCAAGCACTTTACTTACTGAGCAATCTCCTCAATTTAAAATTTTAATTATAAGAGCTAAAACACCAAGTTCTTGGAGGAATTTCTTGAATATTGATTTGACACATTTAGTAAGAAGCTGATAATGAGCTACACGTGTGGCTCAGCAATTAAGAGAACTGCTTCTCTTGCAGAAAGCATCGATTTGGTTCCCAGTAACCACATCAAGCAACTCACCTCCGTCTTTAATTCCAATTGTAAGGGGTCCGATGCCCTCTTCTGTTTCTGCAGGTACCTGCATGTGTGTAGTATACATGTGTGCATGTAGACACAGACATACACATAAAATGTGTATAAATAAACAAATCTTTTAGAAAGAAGCTGATAAGAATCTAAGTGAAAAGTCTATGATCACCTTAAAAGTTTTGCTGTATTCAGGGCTTATCTGATACATCAGCTGGTAGTGTTTGAATGTCTGGACCCATGCTAACCTGGGCAAGAACACAGCATTCTATTTGGCCTATTTGAAAAAGCTGTAAGAGAGTCAGAAAGAACAAGAGAATAATATAAGAGATCTACCTAGCTTTGCAATACTCTTAAAGTATACCAAGTGTCAACAGAAGGGTTCCGGTTGAAAACTGGTCCCTAATATAGATGGATGCATTTAAAAAGACTATTCACATAAAATGGCCAGGAGCCTCTTCAAGGCTTTTGTTTGTAAAACAGATCTCTCTATGTGTGTTTCTTTCATTGTTTTCTTCTGATAATCCCAGTTATTAGCAACTTTCTAGTACTTCTTATTGTTATACCTTCAGTAAAATAACGCGCATTGCTTTATCTCTTTATGTAAGGCTGAGCTTCATGCTTCCTATCGCTGCTTCCTTAGAGTGGCCTCATGGGAAATCAGCTGGGCAGTCATGCGGGCCCTAGACTGAACTTCCAATCTAATTCTCTTTTGTTGCCACCCTCCAATTATTGTCAATATTTAAATAAGATCACGTGTTCTTATCTGTCCTGAACTTCACAAATTGTATAGCTGACAGTCTTTTAGTGTTTCTACTAATTACACACACACACACACACACACACACACACACACACACACTCAGTCAGACAAAGTTACAAAGATTTTCTCTTTGTCCCACTTTAGTGGGGGCTTCTGTATGTTTTCTCTCAACTAGGACTTGATATTGGTTCCTGATATGGTTTATATTTTTGAGTTAATCACTCATGGCTCATACGTTAAAAAGCCTTTTCCTCAGAGTGCATGACATGAGTGTGAGACACGAGGTGGAACTCAGGAGAGTTAGTTCAGTTATTGGGGTGCTGCTCTAGGGAAGGACTAAAGCAGGTTTCAGGAGACCCTTAGTTAGTTGTCATTGAGAAAGTGATTACAGAAGACATCCTCTATATTTGGGCTTCCTGTCTCCCCTTGCGATTCCTCCTCACACATGCACTTATCCTGTCAATGCATCTGACAGGAGGCCTTCACAGATCTGAGCTGTGTCAGTGCCATGCCGGTGAAGCTGCAGAAATGTGAGCTAAATGAAGTTCTTCATTGGAAGACCACACAGCCTCAGCGTTTTGTTTCAGTGCTGCACACATTCATGCAGCCCCCATCCTACTTGGACCGCCCCATCCAGTTCACAAAGAATCCTGCAATCTAATTTGGAGAGAGTTCCCCGCCCTTAACCTATCATCGCTCTACTCTCAATAGCCAAATTCCTGACCCACCTTTACCGAGACTCATATGTACCAAGTTCAGGGGTTTGGATGAGGAATGTGCTTAATATCCCCAATAAGCTCAGGTATGTGACCTCTCAACCAGTCATTGGTTGTGGTGTTTGAGGGATGTCATGGCATCTTTAGGAGTTACAGCCTTACTCAAGGAAGTGTCTCACTGGGAGTGGGCTTTGAGAATGTGTGGCCTTCACCCCACTTCTTGTTCATTATCCTTGTCTCATGTTAGCAGTTGAAAATGTGATCTCCGTGATTTCTGTAAATGCTGCCTGCCTGCTGCCGTGCTCCAGCGCCCCCCCCCCCACACACACACTATTGTAGCCAAAAGCTAAAGTGTACTATTTCTTTCATAAGTTGCTTGTAGTCATAGTGTTTTATCACAGCAACAGAAGAATAATCAATACACCAACTATTTCAAGAATGCACAGAACTGCCTTCTCTTCTTAGAGATTTCTGTGCACCAGCCCTCACACTCTGCCATTTACATGGCTTTCCTATGTTCAGAACTGAGTCCAATGCCTCTTTCTATTGCATTAGTTGGACTAAAACTTCTTTTTAACATTTTATAAGAGTCACAATATTTTTCTTTAATAGCATACACATTCATCACACACGTGCATATGTGCATGAGCCCACACACACACACAGACACTCCACATGTACTTACACACATGCATTTTTATTTTATTTCATTGTGTTCCTTTTTGAGAACTACTGCTACTTGGTAAAGTTCAATGTGCTTATTCTTGATATATGTTTAGCACCATATCAAATATTTATATGCATCATCCCATTTAACTTTGATACATTTTGATAATAAGGCTATGTTATTCCAATAGACAGGAAGGCAATCTAAGGAAAGTCATTTATGTATTTTTCCAAAGACAGAACTAAGGCTTGCTCCACTGAGGTCTTACTTTTACTTCTGTTAGGCTATTGGACTCTTTACAGTAGACTTTGGATTTTGCATTAAAAGAGGCAGAGAAGCAGAAACATCTTGTACCCTGATCTACCTTCTGCTAACAATCACCATTGCTTCATGAATTCACAGCCTCACCATGTAGTCCGTATGACTATCAGACCCACAGGTAGCCATAACCTTCCTGAGTGAGACATGCGGCCACATGGCCTCTGGAAGAAAAACCAATCTGTCTCACATTGTACTCAACTAATATTCTGAGGTAGCCATGGAAACAAAAATGCATTCACAATATTCCCCTTAATCTTCCTAAATATCAAAATTTGACTCACTCGGTTGTTTAACATTCCAAACATAATGCTATAGGAGTTGAAGATGAATTATTAATCAGAGTCTGAAAAAAAAATAATTACATATTTATAAAAGTAATCCCTATCTTTGGTTCTACATTTGGAGAGAAGAAAAGGCAGCTGAGTCTCTGAGAGAGGACCCAGCTGGCAGCTCTTTTCACTGCAGTTAGAAACAATTGCAGATGTGATGGCTTTTAAATATGCTTAAAGTGCACATTTAAAAAAATACTTTGATGTTTCTAAAAATTATACTGAGCAGTATTAATAAGCTATAATTTTATTTACATCAATCTTTAGTATCAAGCAGAGACCATTTACTTTTAAAAGAGATTGGTAAATTTCTGCCAAAATCTTGGGCTGATTGCTCTAAACATGCTGCCCTATGTATTTCTTACTGAGAGTAATAAGGCAAGAGCATCCATATGTCTATCAGAGAAAAAAACAAAAAACAGAAACAAAACCTTTCTTATACTTATTCCCGTCTACTGCGAGACTCCATCCAATCCTGTTCCTTATCTTTATGTTCAGGGAATGAAGCATGAGTAGCTCCATATCTTTCACAGTTGCATTCAAAATACAGTCCATTATAACAGGGAAGACAAGGCCATAGGGGCTGAAGCACTGGCTCATATCCTAACCATGCTCAGAGAGCAGAGAAGGGTAAGCGCCATTTTGCTATTCAGTTCCCTGTCTCCATTCATATGATCTGGGATCCCAGTCAGGGGGAGGCACCACCTTGTGGACAGTCTTCCCACATGAATTAAACCCAGAGGCTCCCAGGTGACCCCAGATCCTGTAGGGATAACTAACCAACACAAGAGCAATGACTACACCACCTTTTTCACTTAATGGTTAGAAGGCTCTGATAAAGTAAGACAAAATCTAATAATAAATAATAGTAATTAGCCATGCTTCCTTTTCTTATGATCAGATAGAGACTTGGGGGGGATATTTATTCCAAATTTTGAGAGTGATTTTCCCTAGTCACCATAAATTACAGCACAATTATTTTGTCACTGTATGTTGCATGTCACCACAGTCTTGCGCCTTTGACAGTTACTTGTTAGAATCACCTGGCAAATGATTTCCGTCCTTCCAAAATAACTTCTTTCAGGAGCACCCGCCTTTAGACCCTCTGCCTATTCCATCAGTCTTCAATAATCACAGTGGGGAATCAAATCATTTTAACTTCATGATGATCTGTTTATACTGTCCTATGACAATCTAATACAAAAAAAGGTTGTTTGAAAATGGCAAAGAACAAAATAATCAAGAGAGGTAGAGGGTGGGAGGGACTTGGGAGAAAGAGAAGAGGCAGAGGGGAAAAGGGGGGAAGAACCAGGTATGGGAGGAGATGGAGGAGATGTACAGAGGGTCAGGAAATTGAACAGAGGTGTGTAGCAGTGGGGGATGGGGAACTGGGAGTAGCGACCACAAAGTCTCAGATGTCAGGAAAGCAAGAGCCTCCCAGGACCTCACGGGGATGACATTAGCTGAAATACCCCACAAAGGGGAGGAAGAAACTGTCGAGACCATATCTAGAGGTTAGGTATGGCCCCCTCAGTTGAGGGATGGGGCCACCCACTCATCTCCAAAATTTTAACCCAGAATTGTTCCTGTCTAAAGGAAATTCAGGGACAAAAAGTGGAGCAGAGACTGCCCCACCTGGGGTTCCATCCCACATGCTGACACCAAACCCAGACACTGTTGTGGATGCCAAGAAGTGCTTGCTGACAGGAGCCTGATACAGCTGTCTCCTGAGGGACTCTGACAGATCCTGACCAATACAGATATGGATGTACACAGCCAAACATTGAACTGAGCGCAGGGACTCCCAATAGGGAAGTTAGGGCAAGGACTGTAGGATCTGAAGGGGTTTACAACCTCATAGGAAGAACAACAATATCAACCAACCAGACCCCCCAAAGCTCCCAGGGACTAAACCACCAAACAAAGAGTACACCGGGGGGTACCCATGGCTCCAGCTGGATATGTAGAAGAGCATGGCCTTATCTGGCATCACTGGGAGGGAAGACCCCTGGTCCAATGGAGTCCTGATGACTCAGGATAGGGGAATGCTAGGCAGCTGAGGCAGGAGCAGGTGGGCGGGTAGGAAAGCACCCTCATAGAGGCAGGAGACAGGAGGGGATAAGGGGCTTGTGGAGGGGAAACTGGGAAGGGGATAACATTTGAAATGTAAATAAATAAAATAACCAATAAAAATAAAAGAAAATGGTGAAGAAAATAGAAATGCCTTGAGCCGGGCAGTGGTGGCACACACCTTTAATCCCAGCACTTGGGAGGCAGAGTCAGGCAGATTTCTGAGTTCAAGGCCAGCCTGGTCTACAGAGTGAGTTCCAGGACAGCCAGGGCTACACAGAGAAACCCTGTCTTGAAAAACAAAACAAAAAAAAAAAAATAGAAATGCCTAGGAAGTGTTGTGAGTTACTGTTAAGCCTACTGAATTCTTTACATTCTGTGTGATGGATCAAGTCCCTAGAATATTAGCTGACAATTTGACAGTGCTTCCAACTCCTAGAGATTTTGCAAAGAACTTCATTATAACAGAACAGCAGCATTGGCCGGAGTGTGCTCCAGTTGTGCATGCTGGCAATGCCAAAGCACACACCCAATAAAGTTACTATTTGAGAAAAACATCTCCAGAGTGTTCTTTCTGAGTTTATGAAGGAGTCAGGTTCAAAAGGAGGCAGAAATAATGTTCCCTGTGTTGTCTACATATATTATTAATACAATTAAATGTTAGTTAATTCTATCACTGTGATTAAATTATTAAATTCAGCCTTTGTTTGGAACAAATAAGATAACTTATGAATTGGTTACTTACGGTACTATTCTAAAAGCACTATTTGATGGTCCCTCTAAGAAGAAGAATCCCCTCTGAAGTCCAATGTTTATCTTTCATCCTTCCAATGCTGTACATGTAATTCCAACCTATAAAGTATGTCTCTAGAATCAATGGTGATGATGGACTCGCTCAATTTTAAGCAGATCCTCCCCTTGCAGGTGTTTGCCCTCCTGATAGTCTCAGTTTCATCTAAGCTACCAGGAAATACTATTTATGGATTTACTGGTAAAGAATCTTAAGAAAATGTTTGCATTAAATTATTTTTTACTATTATTTTAGTTTTTATTTGCAATTCCCTAATGGTAAAATATTTTTGGCCATCTATATTTCATTTTTTTATTCTTTAATCTATTTTTATAGTCCAGTTATTATCTTCCTCCAAGTCTGCCCTCTGACTGTTCATCATCCCATACCTCCCCACCCATTTCCAAGAGGATGTTCCCATCCCCCACCCCCACCCCACCAGACATCCCTACTCCCTGGGGCCTCAAGTCTCTCAAAGGTTAGGTGCTTCTTCTCTCACTGGAGCCAGACCAGGCAGTCTTCTGCTGTGTATGTGTCAAGGCCCTCATATCAACTGGTGTATGCTGTCTGGTTGGTGGCTCAGTATCAAAGAGATCTTGGGGACCAGGTCAGTTGAGACTGCTGGCCTTCCTGTAGGATTGCCCTCCTCCTTAGCTTCCTCCAGCTTTTCCCCTAATTCAGCCAAAGGTGTCCCTGGCTTCTGTCCATTGGTTGGGTGTAAGTATCTGTATCTGACTCTTTCAGCTGCTTGTTGGGCCTCTTGGAGGGCAGCCATGCTAGGCTCTTGTGGAGGGATGGGTTGCCATCCCACAGTCAAAAACTCTGACCCAGAATATTTCTTGTCTTAAAAAACTGCAGGGACAAAAATAAAGAAGAGCCTGAGGGAAAGGAGGTCCAGTGACATGCCCAAATTGGGATCCAGCTCAAGGGGAAGCTCCAAGGCCTGATACTATTACTGATGCTATGGTGTGTTTACAGACAGAAGCCAAGCCTTAAATTAATTTTATAAAAGCATGAGTTTTAGTGTTACATATATATATATATATATATATATATATATATATATATATATACACACACACACACACACACACACACACACACATGTGTGTGTGTAATAGTAGAATGTTCATCTATAAAATAAATTATGAGTAGTTATCACTCAAATATTGAATCCTTATTCTGTTCTTAAACCAAATATCACATTTCATACTAACAAAATAATGACTAAACTTTTGTAAGTATATTTTGTATATTCTGGTGAAGGAGAAGTTTCTGGATATGTCAGGTGATGCAGACTCACATGGTGTTTTGCTACAAATTAATGTGATGTTTTGCTAAGGCAAGAGACAGTATAAGTAGAACTCAAGGGACAGTGACATCGTGCTTGCATAGCTAGCTTCGCAACGCTTCATTGATCTTGCATCTTCTTTCCTGATCTTCACTTCATTGAAAGAGGGACTGCAGAGACTTCTCATGGTGTCCTGACTGGTCCTGGTTGCTTCTGCTGACTTGTGCTCATTTGGTGCTGGATGGTGCCATTCCTGCTGTTTGGTGTTTGGAATCCTGATACTACTGAACTAGACTGCTGGTATCCTGGCAACAATGACTAAAATTGCCCCAAAGAACTACTTCTAAATAGGTCCACAACCTCTTGTCCTATTTACCATCTTTTCTTCCCTACCTTGACTAGAAGTGGGGAGTCAAAGCATTTGAGAACTCTTATTAAAAGTTTTAAAAAATCTGAGGGTTCCATAGCCAAGTAGCGCCAGGAGAAAGTTACCCTCCCAAGAGTGTGGAAAAGCCATGAGTGGGAATAAGACAAGCACCACTTCTCACCAGGACCCACCCGGGAACCGCGGGACACAGGGACTGAAGAAAAGTTGGAGAGAGGAACCTTCTGGTTTCCATCTGTGGCTGGGGACCTCAGCCTATGCCACAGGGCTCCAGGAGAAAGCTGGTATCCCAGGAGTGCTGACACACCTTCGAGCACAGGCAAAACCACCACTTCTGTTCAAATACACTGGATCAAGAGGGACCCTTGCAGAGCCATCAGGACACAGGAACCAAGGGACCGTTGGGGACAAGATCCTTCTGGTTTCTGTCTGCACCCCAGAGCTGACCCTGTGCTACAGCTCTCCAAACTCAAATATCTCGCAGAGAGAACTGGTCTTCAAGGAGTATTGACACAGAGGCCTGCAGGAGGGACAAGCCACAGCCAGAGAGAGTAAGATCAGCTAACATCAGAGTTAACAAGATGGCAAAAGGCAAGGGCAAGAACATAAAGAACAGAAACCAAGGCTACTTGGCATCATCAGAACCCAGATCTCCCACCACAGAAAGGCCTGAATACCCCAACACACCAGAAAAACAGGACTCAGATTTAAAATCATTTCTCATCATGATGATAGAAGACATTAAGAAAGAAATAACATCCTTAAAGAAATACAAGAGAACATGGGTAAACAAATAGAAGACCTTAAAGAGGAAAGACAAAAATCCATTAAAGAATTATAAGAAAACAAAATCAAACAGGCAGAATTACAGGAACACACAAACAAACAGATGAAGGAAATGAACAAAACCATCTAGGAGCTAAAAATAGAAATAGAAACAATAAACAAATCACAAAGGGAGACAACCCTGGAGTTAGAAAACCTAGGAAAGAGATCAGGAGTCAATGATGCAACCATAAGCAACAGAATACAAGAGATAGAAGAGAGAATCTCTGGAGCAGAAGATACCATAGATAACATCAACACAACAGTAAAAAAAAATGCAAAAAGCTTCTAACCCAAAACATCCATGAAATCCAGGACACAATGAGAAGACAGAACCTAAGGATAATAGGTATAGAAGAGAGTGAAGATTCCCAACTTAAAGGACCAGTAAATATCTTCAAGAAAATTATGCAAGAAAACTTCCCTAACCTAAAGAAAGAGAAGAACATAAATATACAAGAAGCTTACAGAACTCCAAACAGATTGGAGCAGAAAAGAAATTCATCCCGTCACATTATAGAGAAAACACCAAATACACAAAACAAGGAAAGAATATTAAAAGCAGTAAGGGAAAAATGTCAAGTAACATATAAAGGCAGACCTATCAGAATTA
>CM052709.1:58644553-58781281 GCA_028551405.1 Uromys caudimaculatus | reverse complement strand
CCACTCCTATCTTCCTGTACAAAGCTCAAGTCCAAGTGGATCAAGGACCTCCACATAAAACCAGATACACTGAATCTAATAGAAGAGAAAGTGGGGGAAAGTCTCAAACACATGAGTACAGGGGAAAAGTTCCTGAACAGAACACCAATGGCTTATGCTCTAAGATCAAGAATAGACAAATGGGACCTCATGAAATTGCAAAGCTTCTGTAAGGCAAAGGACACTGTCAATAGGACAAAACGGCAACCAACAGATTGGAAAAGGATCTTAACCAATCCTATGTCTGATAGAGGGCTAATATCTAGTATATACAAAGAACTCAAGAAGTTAGACTCTAGAGAACCAAATAACCCTATCAAAAAATGGGAAACAGAGCTAAGCAGAGAATTCTCAACTGAGGAAATTTGTATAGCTGAGAAGCACTTAAAGAAATGCTCAACATCCTTAGTAACCAGGGAAATGCAAATCAAAACAAGTCTGAGATTCCACCTCACACCAGTCAGAATGGCTAAGATCAAAAACTCAGGTGACAGCAGATGCTGGCGAGGATGTGGAGAAAGAGGAACACTCCTCCATTGTTGGTGGGATTGCAAGTTGGTACAACCACTCTGGAAATCAGTTTGGCGGACCCTCAGAAAAATGAACATAATACTCCCTGAGGACCCAGCTATACCACTCCTGGGCATATACCCAGAAGATGCTCCAACATGTAATAAAGACACATGCTTCACTATGTCCATAGCAGTCATATTTATAAAAGCCAGAAGTTGGAAATAACCCAGATGTCTTTCAGCAGAGGAACACAATGAAATACTACTCAGCTATTAAAAACAATGACTTCATGAAATTCGAAGGCAAATGGATGGAACTTGAAAATATAATCCTGAGCAAGGTAACTCAGTCACAAAAGAATGAACATGGTAGGTACTCACTGATAAGTGGTTCTTAGCCCAAAAGTTCGGAATACCCAAGTTTCACTTCACAATAACAGTTGGACTGAGTTTGAGGTCCCAGATGGAGGAGTTGGAACAGGGACTGAAGGAGCTGAGGGAGTTTGCAGCCTCATGGAGGGAGCAACAGTGTCAACTGGCCTGCCCCCCCCCCCCCAGTGCTCCTGGAGGCTGGACCACCAACCAAAGAATACACATCGAAGGACCCATGTCTCGGACCACATATGTGGCAGAGGAGGGCCTTGTTGGCCATCAGAGGGAGGAGAGGCCCTTGGGCCTGAGGGTGTTAGAGGCCCAGTAAAGGAGAATGTCAAGGTGGGAAAAGAGGAGTGGGTGGGAGGGTGGGCGGGTGGGTGGGAGGTGGAATTCCCTCATAGAGGTGGCAGAGGGGGAAGGGGGTAGGAGGTTTCCAAAGTGGAGACCTGGAAAGGGGGAAACATAGGAAATGTAAATAACGTATCAAAAAAATTAAAAAAAAAAATTTTTTTTTTAAATCTCAGCCTACATCCTGGCATCAATTTTGTCCACATATTTGATCACATTGACATTTTCTTTTCCTTTGAAAGTTTTATTAAAATTTATTCTTCTCTTGAGATATTATTATATTAACTAGAATTATTAGCAGTGGATTAGCACTTATAGAATAGCTGAATAACTGAAAATATAGGCTCCCAAGAATTCTGAAAATTCTCTATGAGGCATGGGAGTTAGGCTCTTCAGAAACAAATCTAGCACCCCAGAAATGATAAAGCTGAAGAATGTTTGTTATCTTGTATACCCGTGGCCAAATACTTAACAGAATAACTTAAAGGGAGGAAACAATTGTTTTGGCTCATGATTTCAGAGGGGTTGATCTATAGTTGTTTTGCCCCATACAACAGCCAAGTGAGAAAGAGTTATGGAGGAGTACCTCTCACCTCATGGTGGACAGGAAATACAGAGAAGAACAGTCTATGGAACTGCTGGAGCCTTCAAAAGCCAAACAACTTCTTCCAATTAAGCCTCACCACTCAAAGTCTCCATCGCCAACAGCTAGGGACCTGAGATTTGATATATGGTTCTCTATGAGGCATCCCTACTCAAATCATATATCATAGAGTTACACAAGGAAGTCATGGAAACTTCCCACAGCAGGTACTACACTACTTATTAACACCCTAGAGAGAAGGCTTCAAATCCAAACTTCAGGAATTTTAAATCAGGAATGGATGTTTTAATGCACAGATGCTATTTAAATATGCACCTTTATAAAGATTCAAAATACGAATAAAGATTTATTTACATAAAAATGAGCCACAATTACCTCCAATAACAGAAATCATAGTATAAGTCTGAAAAGATATCTAAACACAAAAGCCAAGCTTGAGATGAGACATACTACTGCTTTCTAAGCAGCTTAAATATTGCACACTTCTACATAAGTTATTTCTGTCATGTTCATTGAAAAATTGGGACTTCGTACATTTATTGTTCATTATGAATGGTGAAATTTTAACAAATTAGTATATTCATTTTATTTATATGGTCTAATCATCTGTTGTTTGTATTTTACAAAGTGGAAAGAGAATTTAATTTAACGTCTCACCAGTTTGACCACTGATCTGGATTCTATTATATGCCAGTCATTTTGATAATATTTGCTCATAGAACACAAATATAAAACTTGTCCTTGTAGGATCTATAAACTCATTTATATGACTAATCACCCACAGCTTATGACTGTGATGCAGCTTCACAAATCCCGAGAGTGAACAGAGAATGAACAGAAAAATTAAATAAATCACAATAGCCCAAATCAAACTAAGCAAATCTCTCTTCTCACTGAGTTTTATAATAAATTCCACAAGGTCATCTGATTTTTTTTGAGAATCTAGGATTATATTAGTTCTATATACTAACCTCCAGCTGTTAAGCAAACCTGGTTGTTCTCCCTACGTGATATCCAGTGACTTTGGATGAACACATTCCCTTTAGAACAAGGCAGGATGGCCCAACCAGACAGTCTCATTGGATGGGAGAAAGATAACCCAGCATCAGTGGGTTATCATGAGTCGTGGCTGGTTTCATGTTCCTAAGAGCACAGAATTTTGTGTCTGACATTCTTACCAGAGATGAAGTTATAAAGTTGATTGGTACAAATAGAAAATTATAAGCAAGAGGACCTTTATGAACAGAATACAGAAATATATGCTTGGTAGTTTGGACTCTTACAGTATGTTTCATACACAATATGCTGTACTTCAAAGTGACTACTCTGTTTGCTTTGGATTTGTTCCACCATGAATTGCATCCTGTGGATAAAAGAGAGAGAATCAGCCAAATGTAATTTTCAGGGTCTGCTTCCGAAAGCCTCCCAATCTTTGGCCTCTTGCACTGTTCCAGCACCAAACACTTCTTAAACATAAGGCTAAACCTTCTCTCTTGATTAAAGCACCCATGACCAGAAGTCAGAGCACATCAAATTAGGCCTAAGTTTAGTTTTGTACTAAGTTCATCTGTGTCCAGTATGAGATTTAAAGATTATGGTTAAGTATAGAAATAAAAAAAAAAAAAAGTCACTGACTAAAGAAGGCCAGTTTTCTTGGCCAAGATTGTTTTTAAACCAAGGGGAAAACAGTATTTTCCATGTGATTTCTAACCTCTGCCTCAAAAAGTCACTCAATGAAGTTTATCCACACTGTAATAAGCAACAGAACATATTAAATGATCTTACTTTCAAGTTTACTGTGAGTATTTCCAAAGTTTATGGAGTTCTCACCTTTAAGAATTTGGACAACTGAAATCAGCTTGTTAGATTTTCCAGTGCACATGCTAAAAGTATGTTTGTCTTGCGTTAAGGTCATGAACAAATCAAGTCTTACTAGAGTTTAATAAAAAAAACATTTAAAAATAAATCTTAACACAGGAAAAACATATGATTATTTAATCAATATAGATTCCACTAGGCCCCGTTTATTCCTTCAATGACCACACATTCAGCAAGTCTCTGCTGAGCGGCCGCCTCAGTTCCGTCCTCTTGTAGGTCTTAGGGATAGTGCAAACAAGGAAACCCAGGAATGACCTCAGGCTAGTTTTAAATTAACATGCTACCAGATAATGACATAATAAACTGAATAAATAAATATACAAACATCAAATAATAATCAATACTACTGCCAAAATGTAAAAGGTAGACAAATGAGGTAGTGAAAAAGGGGTGGGAATTTTAAAACAACTACAAAGAAAGACAGCCCCTACGAAGGGGGCAGGTGAGCCAACCCTGACCATATAAAAGAAGCCATGAGCATTAAATGCATAATCCAGGCAGAGAGGAAAGACCAAGAGAACCAACCAGAAAGAGAAGATTTGAGGAGGGAGATGAGTAAGAGCAAGTGACAAGAGTGGGTGAGAGGCAAGAGTGATTCTAAAGAAACAGGCTGAGCCTGCATCAGGGTTTGCTCCCAGTGAGGAAAGATAGCTTTGATGGACTTTAATCAAAGGGACAGCGTTATTTGTCATAGGAATCCTGTGGCTGCTAGGATGAGTGGGGTGTTTAGAAAGACCATGACAGAGCTACCTTGCTGTCCAGGACTGTCAATCAGAACTTTGTGCTTATTTTCTTCTCTGAAGAAAACTTCCAACATCTGTTTCCTCCTGTGACAAAACCCGCAGTGTCCCTATCACATCTTCCAAAGGGAAAGCCCTGCACAAACAGCAAGGCGGCTTCCTGTATGTTAAGAGTCATTCCATCAACTCAGCAAAAGCTCCCTCTGGGCATAAATGCTTCGAAAGTGCTTCTTAATTGCATCTAATTAAAGAGCATGTAAACAATCTTAATTTGAGATGTCTGTGTGAGGATGGTTTTTAATTATTTAATATTAAATTTAAAACCTCTGCTCTATAAGTGGAGGGTTTTTTTCCCATATGAAAGGTTGATATAGCAACATTCTCTGGGCTAGACATATGGTGAAGTCATGTCATAGCCAGGAAAATACAAGCGATTTAAATCTGGTCCATGCATAGAATTCTAACACATCATTATTAGATCATGTATATTAAATTTTCAGGATTACCATAGAAAACATTTTAAGACATCTTTTTGTTAGAGTTTTGGGGGCCGTTTAAACTACAAATCGAATTCTGGTATAATACAACAAAATAGAAAGCTCTTGTGGTGAATTACTAATATGTTGTTGTTATACATTGGTGGAAAGTAATAATTGTTTCTAATATTTCTTTTTTTTTTGGTTTTCTGAGACAGGGTTTCTCTGTGTAGCCCTGGCTGTCCTGGAACTCACTCTGTAGACCAGGCTGGCCTCGAATTCAGAAATCCACCTGCCTCTGCCTCCCAAGTGCTGGGATTAAAGGTGTGTGCCACCACTGCCCGGCTTCTAATAATATTTCTAACTTGAGGTATTCAGGTTCATCATAAGATTTCCTTGGAAAACCTATGTCATCAGATTAAAAATATTATTTGTATATGTGTACATGTGTATATGTGTACATTTATGGATTTTATTATGAAAATGTGGTTATGGATTTTGCTAGGATTCCAGAGAGCATATTTACTTAAGCAATTTATGCATGATAAAATCAGTATGAGGAAATCATTACAATCACAAATGAATAAGCTAATATTTTACTATTCTGAAGATTTCTTTAGTCTCCTACGCACAGAACCCTACAGTAACAGCAAAGAAGCTAAGGTATGTTCTTGTGCTCCTAGGACTTGTGCCTTTCACTAGAACATAACTGAAATTCACAAACATCATTCCAGGAGAAGGCAAGGATATGATGTGAGCTAGAACCAGAAACTTACGTTCAGTCCATTAAGTAGAAACAACACTTAAAGCAAACAAAGAACAGGAGCATTGTGTGTCCTCTGACGGCATAAGCATGAGCAGCTTCACACAGGAACCAGGATGCTGTCTTATGCTTGCCTACTCTTCTCTACTACTCTGCAGTATATCTGGCCCACATGTTGTCCACCCACCTCCAGCAAGCTTATGACTCTTGCTTCTCCAAATATCAGCCTACAACTGGTTTGGAATTACAGTGAAATCCATGCAGTAGCTCTGATTCATCAAACTTCTGTGTCTTCCAGCTTCAGAAAAAGCTGATTCCATCTCTACTTCTTAAGAATCCATTAGTTCTCTAAAGAAAAGGATTTGATATTACTATCTTGGATTCTCATTATGTTGTACGATCCTGTCCTTCAAAGCTGCACTTTAGAACAGGCAATGAAGCACATCCAAAGACAGTTACACAACACAGGTTGACTGATCCAACTCACTTGTATATCTCAGTAATCTAAGTGCCCTGAATGATTGGTATTGTTTCGGTCTTTAGTTATGAAGAAGTAACTAGGATACAATTGATATTTTGTAAATATTAGTGTTTTTGCAAAACACTTCCTTCCATAAAGTTTATATATATATATATATACTCTCATCAAACAGCTACTAACAAGGTGTCCCCTTGTACTAGACAACTATATAAGTAAAGATAGACATTTCTTCTCTTCAGGTATATTCTTGTATTCTACTCTTCTAATAAAGAATAACATTCATTATACTATAAAAAGTATGTATCAAATGGGTGGTGCATACAGGAGAGCTAGCTCTAACATACTTGACATTAAGTCATGTCAGTTTTCAAGACAGGACTTTTTTATGTAACAAACATATTTTCAGCAACATGCATCCAGGTAGTTGTTCTAATACCAAATTCTTTAGTAAATATCACATATTTTTATATAACATCAGAGTTAATTTGGATGTTCTTATATATTAGTGATGAGGCAGAATATTTTATCTTATATTGAGTGTCATTCTCTTTTAATTAACATATTTTATTGATTACTTGGGAAATTTATACATAATGCACCCTGATTACATTCACTTCCCAGTCCTCCCAGGTCTACCCCCAACTCCTGTGACCTCCCTGAAAACAAAAGAAGAAGAAAAATAAGAAAAAAAAATACCAAGTCCAATTTGTGTTGCCCATATGGTCAAACTCCCAGTAGCCAGCCCTTTAAAGAAACCACTGGTGCTTTTACAATTAAAACTATGTATCAAATTGGCTGGGCTATGGTACCCAACTACTTTGCTATATATCAATATGTGTTTCTGTCTGGGACTATTTTAGGCATGATTAACATTTAAGTCATCAGATGTTTTAAAAGCAGATTATCATTCATATTGTGGGTGAGCATCAACTGAAAGCCATAAGACATGTATAAAATTGGATATATAGAGATAAAATATATATTAGAATATACATTTGGATATGTAATATACATACACATATCAGTACAATTGGAGAAACACACATGTGCACGCACACACACACCTACCTCCTCTTTTACCTGAGAAACCTAACACAGAGTTTGGTACTGAGAGTGGTTCTTAGACATACTGCATCTTAAGGATGTGATTTCTAAATCAGTCCTGAGTCTTATGAAGTTGGTTCTTGATTCTAATTAAATTTTATGTTACTAATGACTTCATTTCAGATAATTGACTACTGACAGGTCATGATGTCATGTGGCCACAGATGTATGTGAAGTATTGCCACTGGCTATTCTTAATTAAATACTTATAAGAAGTAAAGTTTTAGGTGACCATGTATTTGATACATTAAAACAGTTTTGACAAAATAATTAATATAAATAGATTGGCTTGTCACTCTTAATTATACTATAAAATGAAGAAAGATAGTGATGAGTTCAGAAATTCAAATTCACAGCTTATGTAGCATATATATTACCTGAAAGTTTATGTCTGCCCTGAGAGGCTCTTTTATTTCATAGAGCAATAGAGCAGTGATTAGTTAAAACTAATTTGAGAATCTCACCTGCAAATTATCAAATGCCAGCACAAATTGGAAGCCCATCTTCACCTGGTAACTGCTGGTTATGGAACATTGAAAATTAGAGTGGAGACACATTCTAGAAAATCTCTGCCCCATGCTCCTAGTTTCAGTTGAGGATTCTTTGTTAGACGTTACTCTTATCTACAACTAAGGGTCTTAGACATGCTTTGCCTTCATTCTCACCACAATCCATCACCACTACTTCTAACCCTTACCTTCAACACTCCAGTTTAAACAGACCGAGAAAAGTTTATGTATAACATGGGACCATATGGGAGAGAGAGAGAGAGAGAGAGAGAGAGAGAGAGAGAGAGAGGAGAGAGAGAGGGAGATATCCAGGGAGTTAAAAGGTTAGTGTAGATTCATTTAAGACCTATTCATTTACCCAGTAGTGTCCAAATGACAGACATCTTCAAATACTAAATCAATAAGACAGTGAGGCATCCCAGGGGCATCCCAGACACACTGAAGAAGTCTGTCCTTAGTCTTCTCTTCTGATCAGAAGACACAGTGTGACCTACTGCCACTTAATTGTAAACCTAGCAACAATGGAGAATCACTCCAGATTTAGAGTCAGAGGTGGAAGAGAAGCAGTTAATCACCAAAGGGAAGGAGACTGTGCTACTCGGAATAGTCTAGGTAGTTGTAGCAGTTCTAGAAGTGAACTAGGTAATCAGCTGAACTCTTCATCTTTCATAGTAGCAGAGTTTTGAGTCAAGTGAACGAAAATGTTGAATGATAAAAACATGGTGCCCCAATCAATTTTCTAGAATGGTGGCTGCCATGGAATTATTCTGCCTTGAGGAAATAGTCTACCTTCATTGTTTAACAAGGAAATTGAGAGTCAGCAAATTAATTTTTCAAGTCCATACATTATGGAATTATATACTCCTATGAGTTTAATCTGGAAATAACTCCAGACACTTGGTTGCTTAACTTTAGCTTCTAGCAGAGGATATAACCTACATAGTATGCACTCTATATTTTAAGAGTGTGCCATAGAACTTAAAAATTATTTCTACATATAATTTTTATTTATTTAATTATACTACAATAATTATGAGAAGACTATCAATTATAGCATCCTAACAAGTGGAAACAGCAAGAGTATACTTTGGAAAGTTCCTACTAAAATGGACTTGATGGAGTGGGCAGTTGAAAGCAGAAGTGAAACAGAGAGAAAGGAGTTGCATTCTATCCACAGTGGGGTTTTGAGAATAGCATCTGCGCTGCAGTGCTGGAAGATGAGAGCCTGTGGTGCCGGAGAGATGACTCAGCAGTTAAGCGTGTTCACTGTAATTGTAGAAGACATGGGCTCCATACTCAGCTCCTACATCAGGTAGCTCACAGCCATTTTAACTCCAGTTCCAGGCAATCTGATGTCCTGTAGATTCTGTCAGCACCTACATACACATGGTTCATATAAACACACACACACACAAACACACACTTGCACATGCACACACACACATGCACACGCACACACACACACACACACGCACACACACACACACACCTGTATACTGTACATTTTTCTCTTAATAAATACTGATGGCTCCTGACTTAGGATAATTAGACTTAACAACTTCCTGACTTTACAATGATGTGAACACAGTCAGGAGAAAACACACTTTGAATTTTGAACCTTGTTTTATTCTTCGGGTAGAAATCTGTGTGCAATGTTGTAGTCTCTACTAATGCTGAGCAATGGCAGGGAGCCACAGTGTCCAGTTGTTCACTTGATCACAAGGGTAAGCAACTGGCAGGAAATGCAAGTCGCCAGGATTTTTATGATATTCTCTACAAAATGCCCATCTGTGCATAAGATGGTCAAAATTAGGTTATAAAATAGGTTTTGTGTTAGATAATTTATCCACTGGTAGACAAATATAAGCTTTCCAGATACAGTAAGTAAGCCAGGTTAAGCTATATACTGATTGGATTAGGTATACCAGATGCATTTCTGACTTTCAACCTTTTTAACTTACACTTGGTGTATCAGCACTAAACCCCATCGTCAAGTTAAAAATACATCAGAGTAATAAAATAAAGGATAACAAAAAGAAGAAAATCACAGTTTTAAAAATAAAAGTATGAGACAAGCCATTCTCATCCAAACTATTCTTTTATAATAGTTCTTTCTCCAAGCTATTAGACTGAAGTTTGTCTAGCATAAATTTGAATGTAGAAAAATATAAAAATAACTTGTTCTCATTCAAAAGTTTAAGGCCATAGATTTTCTTTGGGATCCCTCTAAATTTCTTGGGGAAACCCCAGAATATATTCTTGGTTCATCTGATTGTGGAACTGAGTAGTAGGTGGAACATTTTTTGACCATTTTATCATCAAATATATCATAAAATGGTGCTGTAATAACAGAAACATGCGAAGGAATCAAGCCACGTTAGCATCCTAGTAAGATTATGACCTTTGTCAAGTGAAGCTTCAATGAATATATAATCCATGTTTTCTGACAAAAAAAAAGTAATTATATACTGGCAAGCAAGTAACTGTTAGTTTATAAGATACAGAGGCAAACTACAATATACCAGGATACTTAGGCAGTACATGGTTTGATTCAAATGAAAAGGAATTGATGATGGTTCTCTACTCATTCTGAATGCTTATTTCTCTGTATTATTCATCTAAATCTGCTATTAAATATTAATATAATTAAATACTTTCTTATGTACAAAGAGCCACCTATAATTTTCTTTAAAATAGAGCTACATGAATACATTTATAAATCTCAATTCTTCATTACAACTGTAGTATTTTCCAGGCCATGGTTGAAGAAGATATTTATAGATATTCCTTTAAAATTCATTATAGTCTACCTGCTGTCCAGAATTCAGAAGGCAAATACCAGGGGGTTATGAGTTGCAGATCAGACAAAGCTACATCATGATCCTGAGCTACAGAGCAAGATTCTGCCTCAAAAAAAAAAAAAAAAAAAAAAAAAATCCAGCTAAATCCCAGCATAGAGTAGAGGCAATGGAAAGACAGATACATGGTCCTACCACTAGTTGAGGAACTATTGGAGTTGATAACCACTGGTAAGAGGAGAGCCAGCTTCCTGTAATAATGTAACTCCTCAGAAACTGATGATACAAAAGATAGACCCTAATCCCAAAGTTACATGGGCAGGGCAAACTTAACATGATTAGAAAAAAGAAAAAAAGGGAAAGGGATAGGAAGATGGAGAGGGTAGAAAGGAGTTGTGGGGTAAATATGATCAAAATATGCTGTACAACGCTCTCAAAGACAATACAAATATTGCATATATGTGTGATAAACATGTCATATATATGCATACACACACACAGACACAGACACAGACACACACACACACACACACACACACACACACATTCTAGGCCCAGAAATAGGGTGCTAGGGAAGGAAGAATGCTCCATCCTAATGAATGGGGTTATTGACTGCTGAGCTTGTGCTCTCGAAGGCTCACTGCAAACCAGGAAGACCTTGTACCTGACTCCAGATGTGTGTCTTGGACTCACAGCCTCCAGAACTAGAACTAGCAAGTTTCTTTTGTTCAGAAAACCCACCTGTACTCATTTGCTTTAGTGGTACAAGGACATGAACACATATCACTCCTAGGGTCTCACTAAAATATCCAGATGATTTCTTAAAATTATATCTCATCCAAATAGTATACATGGTTCATATTAATCAGTATTTATGCTTACATTTTATAGAAAAATGCATGTTAGTGACATTAGCATTTGAAATGTGGACTGAATAGACTTTTATTGAAGTTCAAATATCTCTAGTGACTAGATAGCGATGTGTGAAAGGATAAGAAACAGAGCTGGGAGAGATGGTAAAGAATGGGACCAGGGTCCAGGGAGTTAATTTTGATGGTAAAATACTTTCTGTACAAATGAAAGAACCCAAGCTCAATGCCCAGAAGCCGCCTGAACCAAAGTCAGGCATAGTGGCACACATTATAGTCCCTGTTTTGGGAAGGTGGACATAAACAGAACCCTGAATCTCACTGTCACATAAAACAATGTGCATGACTCTTGAGGACAAGTATTTCCTCTAAGCTACACACACACACACACACACACACACACACACACACACACACACACACGGGGGGGGGGGGGAGCAGAGCATAATCAATGAGGCTGGGTCAAAATCTCTATGTAAGCTAAGTGAAATTTTCTGTATGGGTTCACCCACTGCCACATACTGAAAAATTTTTAAGGGAACTCAGAAATTTAACATTCATGTTTCTTTTGCATATCAATAATGAGCTTTCTAATACTCAAAGGTATAAAAGGAAATTCACCTCATCTTTAACCCTGTGATCACCAGCCTGTAATTTCTGTATTAAATGATACACACAAATAAGCTTATTCTCTATAGCTTTATTTAACTATAGGAAACTGAGTGCTATACACCTCAGATAGTCAAATTCAAAACCAAGAACTATAGCTAAACTTGAGAAAACTAATGTAGAAATTAAATCCAATTCCTGTTGTAAAACCAGGCAAAATAATTGCAACATTACCTTACACAAGGGCAAGATCAGGGTGTGTTTATTTTAATGGCAAATGTGTAATGTTTTGACAGGCAGAATATATTTTTACAAAGAAAAATATCCAAAAACAATCCACATAAGCAGTTTTGTTGTGGTCATAAACTATTTCAAATCTGCACTATCAATCTGCTTCAAATAAGCAATAAACAACTAATTAAACCAAGAATCATAACAAAGTCAACAGTTAAAATTCTTGCAACCAAACCAGCTATTTTTTTATCTACAGATAAATCTTGCTTTGACATACTCATAAGCTTTATCTTCTAGGCTTCTTTGCTCCCACCTCCCTTCTGGAAAGACAATGAAAAGGCCTTTAAGTATAAAAATTATGGCATTTAGCCAATCAGAAGTTTGGGCAGCTTCTGAAGTAACAGCTAGAGGCTTGGTTTGGGAAGCCAGCTTTATTACCCATTCACATACTCTGCCTGTGGATGACCTTGATACGTGTTGTTTCCCTCTGGAAATAAATATTTTATTCATACAGGGAGGCTGACATGACTCTCTCAACTGTTCTTAAATCAACTCTCCTCAAAGCAAAGGAATTAATACCATCCCAATTGGAATATTTCTTAATATTCTTCAAATCTTTCATTGCTTCTAGAATTTCAGGTGGGCAAAAATCTCCTAATCTCTCTCTCTCTCTCTCTCTCTCTCTCTCTCTCTCTCTCTCTCTCTCTCTCCCTCCCTCCCTCCCTCCCTCCCAAGGGCCTCTCCTCCCCCTGATGGCGAACAAGGCCCTCCTCTGCCACATATGTGGACACTTCACTTCTGACCTGAAGAAAAGCTTGAAGTAGTAGAATTCTGGAGAGTGCTCACCTCAGGAGAGCGCTCACTTCAGGAGAGGATTTAAATAGCCAATAACACAATTCAAACACAGCTACTACCAGCAGCTTCCTTTGTCTTCCTAAAATTCTTAATCCCCAGGTGAAAGCATTGATCAGTGAAAAAGCCGCACATGCCTATTATGGGTTTGAATGACTTTGCATTGAAAGTAGTAGCTTAATGGCTTGTCTGTGTTGTGTTGATTTTGATCAAATGCAAAAGACTAAGGAACTACTGTTCCAGCTACCTGTGCAATGATACCCCAAGAATGATGCTACTCAAATAGAACTGGGCTGAGCTATTCTAGGCATCTAGACAGAGGGATAAAGGACAACGCTGAATAGTTCAAGCGTTGATTAATGAAAGGATGATATAAACGCCATTTGTTTCCATTTAAGAACCAGGTCTGATTTCAAAAAGCAGGCCATAAGACACCCGCTCCAGGAACAGACCGTAAAATTCAGGAACAAGGTCATAAAAGCCCCTCCCAAAGAACAGTCTGGGGATAACCACAAGAATGGAAAAATATTGTATCTTAGGATGGGCCATCTGTTCTGGATAGCCCTATTTCATCCTGTGGTTAAACGTTCATGACACAAGAATGCAGACCATTTACCACCTGGCACAAATCAATCAGAACCAGACCCCTGTGACCCCCTAGAACTCACCAGTGAAATTTTAGATTATCCTATCCTTCTAGAAAATTCCCCTAATTCCTTTTAAGAAGGCCTGCCAGCCTTTGTCTAGGGTTGCTATTTTGAAAAATAGTTGACCCTGAATACAGGTTGTTTCTGCAGAATAAACGCCCTTTGTCTTTGCATACTGAGTCTGAGGTCTTCCTTCAGCGATTTTTGGACCCTTGCATTACATTTTGATTAGTATACCAGCTAAGAACTGAAACAACAGGAGCCAAACATACAAATCAGTACAATGCAAGTTTATTTCTCTCACATAGAAACAAGTTAAATGAAATCAGACCAAGTACAGTAGGTGGCTCTGCCATCTTCCATACCTGCTTTTTAACATGGACCAAGGGTAGTGGCTTTTGTTGCTATAATTTCACAGCTGGTGGGGAAATGTTAAATAGAGTAGAAGATAAGATACTTTTCTACTTTTTAAAAAAGTAAAGAGCTGCACACCTGATTTCTATTCGGATCTCTCTATCCTTCACTTCTCACTGAAATATTTTGCTTCCTACTGGGGGAATATAACAAATTGCCAGTGAAAGTTATAAAGTATAACCTCTAGGCAGGTATCGATGAACCAACTATTAACTGAAATATTCTATTTAAAACAACAGGGAAGTGACACCAGAAATCATTAGTCATCTTTCCCACAGCTGATAATCCTTAACCTTTTGCCACTGTGGACAATATTTTCTGTGTTGATTAATTTGCCTTATTAATGTTTTATGATTCTCAACTTCCTGCATTTAATCATATCCAGTAGAAACTTGAAGTTCCATTTTATCCTAGCCTTTTTTAAAAGATATTATATATTGGCCTTCTGTGATATCATTAGAAGTGGCAGACTTCAATGTAGTCCTAATGTAACCTTAATACAACATAAATGCAACAGGTTTTATACTTTTAGAATTCATCTCAACCACCACAGCTAGATAGCGATGGTGTCAACAGATATTGCCAAAGGTTCAGAGAGGTGAGTCAATACTTCACCCTGAAGTTATTAATTCAGGGGCACACGGACACAATAAACCTAATTGCAGCAAAACTTAGGAATGTACTTAATGACTTGGGGTAGAGGCACCCCTCTTTCCCTTTGAGAGAATATGATTAGCCAGTGCCCAGTACCAATATAAACTCCTTTTCAAATCCACACATTTGTAAGATACCCGTCACTAGGTTGCCTTATTCCCTAAGGTGATTTACTTTGTAATGTGTGTTACTACTGAGAGAATTCATTTTGGTGAATATAATTTGCATTTGGTCTATCATGTCTATTTGTATATTGAGAAGGACCTTGGAAGGTTCTAGTTTCACAAGTTCCCTCATTGACTGTCATTGACTGATGTTTCTCAGTATCTGAAGGGATCACAGAGAGAAGAGAAGATGTCTAAAGAAAACTAGCGAAGACAAATAACAGAAATGGAGATTTAATTTTAACAGTTGACTTGTTCTCGGAGTTCTTATGATAAGAATGCTCAAAGGCAGTTAAACCATGAACAGGATAATATGAATGGTTTTATGTAACATTTCGATAGAGATAGCCCAAATAGACTTGTAAGAGTTCATTCATCGGTGCTATCATATAAAATGTTATCCCACCCCCTTCATCCATAAACCAATAGACTATTCTATGGTTTTAATTCATGTAATTTGTTTAGATCTATGGCATCTAGCTCCAAGGAGAACATGTCTGATGTTGACACATATAATGTGAGGATAAAATGAATAGATTTCAAAGCCAAAAAGTAGCAGTTAATGCTTAAAACTAAACAGATAGCAGACAATGGCAACAGAAACTACAGAATCGTGGGGTAGAAAGAGTAGGGGAACAGAGGGGAGCTGAGGTTAAAAAGAGAGAAAAGGAGATGGGAGAAGAGAGAAAAAGAGAGGAGAGCCAAGATAGCTGGGAACACTTGAATAGGTCCTCATTTTAAGTGGGGTGGGAGTATGGACATCTAGTTCTTACTACTGAGACTAAAAGTTTCCATGAGGGTAAATATAGAGTTTCATGCTTCTCTTAAACACTGCCTTTGTACGTTCCCCACATTGTTCATATAGAAATGGCTTGTTGGTGTATGGATTTCAATTCAGATAATCCCCAACCCAAACCTCTTTATAACATAGTGCAGGCCCCCACCCCCATTATTTAGTTTGCTTTTTTTCAGTAATTGTGGGTAGCAGTAGAGATATATCCCAAGCAATTGACTAGAAAGGCAATGCTAGAATCGTATAGTCTATCTAAATGAGAAAAATTACAAAGGCACCAATGAACTAAATCTATTAACTTCAGGCCGAGTTCACATTTCTAGAGCCTGAAGAAACACAGACTCATTAAACAATTTGCCATGTCTCTGATATTGACAGGTATGGTTCTTTTCATCTAATGTAAAAGGACTAAGCTTGAGCTTATAACGACAACATGAACAAAATTATATAGAGACTAACAAGAGACCAAGTATCCCTGACAAGTTGTCACAAAGAACTTGGAGTGGTAAATTCTTCTCCTCTTTAGTAGGGAGAGAATATTTTAGTTAGCACTAGGAAAAGTTAAAGAAGAGGTTAAAATATTGCATTTTCCCCTGGGTCTAGATTTACAAATTCAGCACAAAGGTTCTGCACCCATAAGTATGGAAAAGAAGTCAAGCACAGCTATGTACTTCAGCATAGTGGAATCATAATTTTATAGAAAGCAACAAAGCCAACTTTGTCTACATTAAGAAAAATGAGTAAACTCTGACCACATATTAGAAGACTCCCCAAATCCAAGAAAAGGCTAGAAAAATACAGGCTTGATAATTTGTAGCTATCACAGGAGTTCATGGTCTAGGGGGCAGCAACAGTTTCCCCATAGACTTCTCAAAACAATGAGCTGTAAACATTTTCCATCTTTATTTACTCAAAACACTGAAATTTCAGGGAGAAAAGAGTTATGAGCCTAGTTTACCGCCTTGATTAGAACATCCCAGGCTCTTGGACTATACCACATGCAGAGAAGACAAGTGATGTGTCTCCAAACTTTGGGGCTCTGCTACCGATGAACAGGTTTCAGCTCATTCTAAAAGCCTTAAATATTTATTCCTACAGTCAGAAGTCTGACTTGGGTCCTGAACAAGATCAATGTTAATTTACCACCTATCTCTAAAGAAACAGCAGTTCACACTTTTCTCTTTGTGGACATAAATATACCCAGTAACCAACCACTCATCAGATTAACAAAAGATTCCTGTGTGGCTTTCACTTGTAGATGACCTAATGATTACACTAGAGGTAAAGGTAATAGGGGAGTTTTAAATAGATGAATCTACTTTAAAAACTTTACTATCAGGTCGAGAAGGGACCTTACTGGGCTGTCTTACTGTGATTTTCTATCAGAATAGGTGTGACATTCATTTGCTGATCTTTCTTATATAGGTCAATGTAGATTAGATGGTCATAGATTTTGTGTGTGTGTCTGTGTGTCTGTGTGTCTGTGTGTCTGTGTGTCTGTGTGCGCGTGCGCGTGTGAGTGCATATGTACCTATTGTATCTCTTTGTACCACTTGTTTGGTGCCCACAGAGTCAGAAGAGACTGTGGGAGTCCCCTGAAACAGGAGATGCAGATGGTTGTGAGCCACCACATAGATGCCAGAAATTGAACCCAGGTCCTCTGAAAGATCAACAAGTGCTCTTATTTTTTTATCACTCCAGCCTAGTCCATAGACATTTTAATAGAGAAATAAAAAAAATTCACTCTGAGACCTGAAATGGAATAACATAATATTAATCATGAAGGGGCTGCTCCAGCCTCCTTCAGGCCTTCCTATCTATATTAATGTCCCTCTTCCCAAGAGGTGGCAGGACTAACTGCCAGGGTATACTCTCACAGCAGATACTGCTTATCCTTCCAAAATATTTGTTTCCACATCCTGCTATAATAATATAGCAAACAGACAACCAGAGTCAAAGCTGTGTCTTAGCTTTTTGTAAGCATCATGTGCATGAGTATGGGATGCTGAGATAAAGTCTCATGAGACATTCTTGAGGATCAGGTTGGTAAGACTTGAGTGGAGGTTCTTCGCCTTCTTGTCCATGGTATTTCTTTCCTGCTATTCACATGTGGACATTAAGATCAGAGCTGGAGAACCAATGTTGGACTCTAAATGCAGCCTTAATAACAAGACAGACTAAAATTGACACCCTGAGAGCTTTGTGAAGCCACAGTTCTGTGTTCCTCTATTATTTAGAGTCACTGCTATGATAAGACACCTAATCCCAAACCTAATCATTTCATATGCAACAACCAACTGACCCCAGCACATACACACCAGACTGAGACCTGCTACAGCTTTTTCCCCGACAAGGTAGCAGACCTAGAATAAGCACAAACTCAGTTATATCAGTCATTGTCCTTTACATAGGGAAAATGCATATAGCTCCTATTTATTGTATTGCTGGTTGAATGTGTAGTATTCATTTTAGTCTCTCTGCTTCTGTGCCATCCCCTACAGTATGAGAAAATGAGAAATGGTACAGAAGACAAAAAGAGATAGAAAAGTTTGTAGAAGAATGTGCAAGTCAGCTTTCAATTACTATGACAAACACCTTGGAAAAACGCCCTTAAAAAGAGGAATGATATGTCTTACTTCATGGCTTTAGAGTTGTGAGTCCATGACCAATTGGCCCCACTGACTTGAGCCTGCTGAAGAACACCACACTATGGTGGATGTGTAGCACAGGAAAACCTTGACCTCATGATCAGAAATCAAGAGAAAGGACAAAGAACTCAAGTCCCACAGTCTTCTTCAAGGATACGTTCCCCAGTGATATAAACCTCCCAATAAGTCCCACCTTGCAAAGGTCCTACCGTCTTACAACAGAGCCACGGACTGGGAGAAACTAAATCTTTTACACATAGGCCTTTTTTTGTTTGTTTGTTTGTTTGTTTTTGTTTTTTGTTTGGTTGGTTTTTTTTCAGTATAGAAATAAGAGTTTATTTAGGGCATGGGGAGGGGAATTAAGAGGGTAGTAGAGGCAGAGAAAGGCTGAGAGAGGGAGAGAGTAGAGAAGTAGAGGAGTGGGGGCCAGCCATGACCACGTGGAGAGAGGGGGAAGGGAATGGGGAGAGGTAAGAGAAGTAAGAGAGAAGCAAGAGATAAGAGCCACATAGGCCTTTTGAATACACCAACTCAACTGCAGTAAAGAGACAGAAAGATGTCTGATATCATATAAGCTTCTGATACTAACTCTATCCATAGATTTACTAAATCTATGAGGGTCCCAGCTTCTATTCTTAGGAATATGAGCTTTGTAGAGGACACAGAAAGAGAAGACAATTGGTCAGTATTGTGTTAACTGAAGTGATAAAGTCAGGCATAGGACATTTTAGAAACTAAAAAGATCTTTCCCAGCCAAGTATGCAAGAGAAGACAGAAGAAATGAGAGAAGCATGGTATTTGGAGTGGCCTCATGGAAAAGATACATTTCAAAGTTAGGGCTTAGCTAGGGTTAAAGAAATTAGACAGGATATCAAAGCAGAGCGCTCTGCTCAAAGGGACAGAAAAGCAAATAGCAGCATGGTATGTGGTGGTTATGTTGGAAACAAGGTACAATCAGGAAAACAATAAAAGATCTGTTCTGGTCATAGTAATGAGTGTGACAGGGCCTAGCATGTGAAGCAGAGACAGGAATGGAAGATCTAAGCAAAACCTGACATGATAAAACCATGCTTTAAAAGTGCTTTGTGCACAAAGACAAGAAGTCTTACAAATGATGGGAAGAAATCAGTTAGGAACCTATTTCAGAGTTTAGTGAAGAAGCAATGTAACTTGTAGGAAGGTAGGTGTGATGAGAAATATTTCTGATGATTGCACTCACAGGGTTGCTAAATGGGAACTAGAATGACCCATCCTTTTTACGGCTACTGGGTTACAGAAATACAATTTACTGGCATGGAAAAGGATGGAAGAGAAACACTTTCTAGAAGATGACAAAGATTGTTTAAGAACATAGTAAGGAAGATAGGACAGTAAGACATTACAATAATCATTATTTTGGCAGTTAAATATAAGTATTAAGTTAGTAGGAATGGGCCGACTACTTTTATAAATGTGGACAGAGTTGCAATTTCAAAATGTATCTAAATAATATGATTTAGACTGGATGTAAATGGAAAAAGATGTGAGTATATAGCATTGTGAAGTGTTTCAACACAAAGAGAATGGGGGAGATGATGCAACAAAGGAGACTGGGATGAAGGGTCTGCCAATGAAATGAGAAAGGGCCAGGTCTCGTGGGCAAGACACAGCATGCTTCTTGGTCATAGGAGCTATCTACTGCTGCCAGGTGTGTTATTGTCAAATGTAGGAATGAAAAGTGTTTCTGGCCATGTACCCCTGGCCTTCGCCCTAAGTCTGTCAGTTATTACACCTTGACACCAGACAACTACTTATTTCCCAGACAATGGCAATGTATTCCTTTAATTCTTTGTATGTCTTCCTAGAGATGAAGTAACTAAATCATATTTAATATGTATCAGGAGGAAATAGCTTAATAGTGAAAGAGACAGCAGAAGCAAAGAACAGACTCCAAAGGCAATTGTCTTGGACATAAAATTAGAAGTTGTTTAAATCAGGTGAAAAGATTGTAGTCCTTTGGGCTTTTCTAGTCGTCTTGTATCCATAACTCACCATGCCTGCAACACACACAGTTCAGGGATTAACTAATTTGGGAGCTTCAGTTCTTCTTGTTCTGAAAGTAATTGTGATTGATAGTATTAATATCAGATTATTGCTTCAGAAAAGCTATCAAACATTCATTTTTGAGAATTTGTAAAGCCAATTTCCATCATATGGAATGATGATCAAAATTATGTGGGACAATATAGGCAATTTTCTAAACAAATTCAAAGCTCTATCTAAAGTCGTATTGATTTAATTTTGGAAGTAGGAACCTGAACATCACATCAGTTAAGGAACTGACTCTTTAAGTATAGTCCTTGGTGCAGCAGAAGCTATTATTACTAAGGAACTTTTCAGAAATACACATTTTTGAGCTCCAACCAAGGCTCTCAAATGAAGGGCTCAGAAATGAGCAAATCATTGTTTTCACAATCTCCACAGGTAACGTATGTGTATAGAAAAGGATAAGGAGCCTGAGATAGTGGGTAGGGAAGCAGGAGAACAAGAGGTAAAAAAAAAAAAAAAAAAAAATGAGAAGAAAGGACGGAGTAAAGGAGAAAGAGAGACAGAAAGAGAAGAAGAGATGGAAGAGAAAGAAAGGTGAGAAATGGAAAGAATTGTCAAGGGACAAACTAAAGAGAAGGGACGAGCAGGGAGAATGGGCAGAGAGGGGAACGAAGGCGAGAATCACCGGGTCCTGCGGCAGGGGACCAGATGCCCATGACAGGGAGGGGAACGAAGGCGAGAATCACCGGGTCCTGCGACAGGGGACCAGATGCCCATGACAGAGAGGGGAACGAAGGCGAGAATCACTGGGTCCTGCGACAGGGGACCAGATGCCCATCATTTGGAAGATAATAATTACTTCACAGTATTGTTAAGAATTGCACAAATTAAGAACGTTTCAAGTGACTTGGCATCTAATAAATATGTCTATAAAAATGATAATACAAAACAGCTTAATATTAAAACAGTCTCAGAACAGCCATTTGCTGAGACTTGCTGCATTATTAAAGATGACAACTGCACTTTGAATGTAGTTGTCTCTACTAAATCCCACATTGGAGTTTCATCCCATTTTGAAATGTTAAGAGCTCAAAAAACTCAACAGAGCTGTGATATTTAGACACTGAATGTTTGTGAAGCAGAGGATTAAGCCACCAGTGTGGGATCCCAGGACTAAGCGTGGGTGCCTTTACAAGGAGTGGGACCAGACACATAAATTTGCTGTTTCTTGACATCTGAACAACCTCAGTACTCTGTGACAAGGCCAGCAGTGAATGATAGTCTTCAAACTTAAAACAGAACAATGAGCTAAAATAAAGCTTTCCTAAGAGAATATTTTACTTAGCCTGTAGCATTGTGTTATTATCAACAGAAAAATAGACAAGGTGATTCGTTTAGGTATTTTTCTGCTAGGATTTGCATCTCTGTTGAATTCATCTAATTTTGCTTCCATTCTAGGTTCTTCGTGACTTCTGTTGAAGCCCTCTTCAGAGCTTGTATTTCAACTTGTCCTTCTAAATTCCAGCAGACAGAAAACATCGAAATGGCATCAGTTGAGTGGTGAGAGTTACTCTGCCATGTTGCACAATTGAGTCCTGTCAGACTGAGAATAGTGGATGATATGGATTCTCCTTAAAACAAAGCAAGAATGCTTTCTCCTTAAAGGAGAGAGCCCACAAGAGGCAGAGCCAAATGTTTTCATTATCATTTGGCTTCCTTATGGAGACTTGAAGAGTTCCTGTAGTTTTATTACCGACAGAGAGCACCTGAGAGGCCAACTAATTTCAAAGATTCAGCTTTTCTGCATTGTTTAATAAAAGCCATAAAATCCACCTGGGTAGGAAATTTAAAGATTTAAAAAAAAAAAAAACAACTAATTAAACTTAATTGGGTCAGTCTGGGCAGGCTGATTATCCTGTTTGATTGGTCTCATGAGGATCCTATCTTGGCTTCACCAGTACAACTGCAAAGGAAAGTGGGAAGAGATTCTAGATGCTGCCTTCCTTCTCACAAGAGGTGTCGTTTTTAGTAAGAAATACAAAGGGGAAAAAAGAGGTAGAGAAAGGAGGTGGCATGCCGTGCACTGGGCTATCACACCATCAACTTCAAGCAAACCTCCTAGCCACAGCTTATTTTCTCAGAAATCATCACAGGGGCATATTGGAAATGTTTGCACAGCAGGCTTGTATTAGAGAAGGTCTTGCATTTCCTTCAATTGAATCAACCAAATATATTCTATCAGACTTTCACTGCAAGTTCTTTCATGCCCACAACCCAGGAGACATGAAAAGAGCTACTTGTGATGAGTCCAATGCATGACAGAAGTTCAAATTGGTGGCTGGAACCTAAAAATCACAGTCCTGTAGTAATAAGAATACTGGCTTTTAGAATTCGGATGGGATGGGGCAGAACACCTACCAAAATACAAGCCCTGGGTACTAGGCATTCTGGAATTCCTTATTTTGAATGATGATTTAGTTAATAATAGTTTTGACTGCATCAGAATAAAAATGAGTCTGCATATAGAAATAACTTTTACATCTAGAAAATCTCTTTAGAATTTCAGTTTACATGTTGCCTCAGAAGAAGTAAGAGGCAATGGAATTTTATTTAAGGAAACATAGATCCATGTTTTTAATGTGGCCTAAAGAGCACCTGTCTTAGAACCAAGGGTTAAACGTATAAACGTTTTTCAAGTTCCAACACAGGCTACCAAAACAGAAACTTCAGGGAAATGGCAGTTTAAAAACAATGATTTCAAGGTAAATATTGTTTACCCTAAAACTGATGAATGTACATCTCTTCTCTCCTGAGCATGTATGGTAGTAAAGAGTGTCAAAGCCAGCTACATATCAAGTCATTGTACCTCTCTGCACCTTGTTACAAAAATGAGAGTATCAAGAGACTTTTCTAAAAACACCGTTACAAGAATTACTATATAGTAAGTGTTAGCACAATGCCTGGCTACTAAATTTTGTCTTGTTATTAATAGGAATACCACCTCAATAAAAAAACTAAGTAAAAAAAAAAAAATGTGGTGGCTCAATGAAATCCAAAGGATGACCTTCATAGATGCTTGTGTGCTCACATGGACAGAAGCATGTACGGTTGATGTCTTCTGCAATTGTTTCTTTGTATTAATTTTTCTTTTTCTTTTTAATTCTTTATTTACATCCCAAATGTTGGCCCCCTGATCCCCTTTACAGAGTTTCTCCTTCCATCTTCCTTCCCCTTCTCTTCTGAGAGAGTATGCCCTCACCTCTATCCCAGGACCCTGATGCATCAAGTCTCTGCAGGATTAGGTACATTCTCTCCCACTGTGGCCAGACATTCCAGCTCTCTGCTACATATATGTCGGGGACCTCAGGCCAGTATGTATGTGTTCTTTGGATGGTGGCTGAGTTTCTGCTAGCTCCCAGGTGTTCAGGTGAGTTGACACTGTCAGTCTTCCTGTGAGGTTGCCATCTCCTTAAGGGCCTTCCACCCTTCCTCTAACTCTTTCACAGGGGTCCTCAACCTTTATCCAGTGTTTGTCTGTGGGTATTTACATCTGTCTGAGTCAGATGCTGGGTAGAGCCTCTCAGAGGGCTGCTAAGAAGAGTCCTTGCTGAACATGGAGCTTGCTATTCCATCTAGACTGGCTGGATAGTGACCACTGCAACTCCCAGCCCCATTCACTTGTCTCCACTCCCAAGAGCAGAGGTTAAAGTACACACCTAGCTTTTACTCACGTGTTCCAATCAAGGTACTCATGCTAGTCTAGCAAGCACTTTACTGATTGAATCATCTCTACAGATCCTAAAATCTTCAATAAACATTTTTTGTATAGTTTCCTCAACCTGTTTTTATTTTTGTCTTTCATTAGACTCCTAGAATGCAATCACGAATTGATAAAGAAGCAATGAATAAATGTATAGACAAAGAAATTTTCCATAGCTCAAGGATAACATCTCAGACCTAGATTTCATAAAGTGCTAACTATATGAAAGAAATACCCATCCATGAGTGTAGAGGGAAGTCTCCATATAATCATGACCCCAACACCAAGTATACTACACGAAGGCTAATAATTCAGAAAGAATAAACACACAGACATAAGCAAAGTTTGCCAAAATGAATCAATTAGTTATATCTGCCATGAAATACAAGGTTTGTTTATTAGTTCTCTGGAATAGGATTATCTGTCACTCAGGGAGACAACCATAGGACCATAATGAAATCATATTGGGAATAGGCTTCATCCAAGCTGTCTGAGCTTCCTCAGCCATGGCCTCTACAGAGCATCTCCAGATTCTGCTTGGACCTCTTTTTATTTATTTACTTCTTTGTTTTTGAGGGGGAAAAGCTAAAGCAGCCGCGAGGACGAGTGCTTCAGAACACACAAGCAGTGTCTTGTGTGGCTCCTAACTGAGATTTTTTTCTCGGTGCTGGGGAGAGAAGTCTCTCTCCTCGACACGCAATCACAGTGCTGCGCTGAGTTCAGGGAAGGTGTGCGCAAGCGCCAGCTGGTCAGTCTCTGGGCACCTCGCTCGGCTAGGGGCTGTTTCGAGTTTGGGCTGCTCTGTTGGCTTTCCCCCTGCATCTCCAGATTCTGGTGCATGATTCTTTATTTAAGTCTCAGGAACCTGGCAGTGAATATATCATACTCTTTCATATAGAAGGAAAGAAGTTTCAGTGAGGTTAAGGACACCCCTATGGTCACACTCCATACTTAACAGTTATTTGATGTTATAAAATCCTTATCTTCATCACACGGCCCAAGAAGTAGACAAAGAAGCCTACTGGATATTCAACAATAAACCTGGGGTTGTAAGCACAAGGACATTCTCTTATAAAGCTTCAATCCTAGAAAGCTAGGTGAAAAAAAATGGAACATGGTAACAAATATCATTGCCATGAACCATCATCAGAATGATAATTTAAAAGGGTAGGGGCCTAGCAAAGTGTCTTAGTCAGGGTTTCTATTCCTGAGCAAACATCATGACCAAGATGCAAGTTGGAGAGGAAAGGGTTTCTTCGGCTTACACTTTCACTTTGCTGTTCATCACCAGAGGAAGTCAGGAGTGGAACTCAAGCAGATCAGGGATCAGGAGCTGATGCAGGAGGGATGCTGCTTACTGACTTGCTTGCTTCTCCTGGCTTGCTCAGCTGGCTTTCTTATAGAGCCCAAGATTGCCAGCCCACAGATGGTACCACTCACAAGGGGCCCTCCCCCCTTGATCACTAATTGAGAAAATGCCTTACAGCTGGATCTCATGGAGGCATTTTCTCAACTGGAACTCCTTTCTCTGTGATAACTGCAGCTTACTAGCCAGGACTCAAAGGAAGACTAGCTATATTGAGATGATATGGAAAGTGCATGCAACCTGACCAAGAACCATGATTAAAGGGGGAAACATTGGAAATGTAAATAAAGTATCAAAAAAAAAAAGTTAAGAAAAAGTGAAAGTATTAGCAGTGAAGGGAGCCTTATGTTTAAAACACTACAAAGTAAGATGTGTCCAGCAAGTCGTCCATGATGCCGAAAGCGAGATCTGCAAATGTGGGCAAGGGAGAAATACTTACATCTTGGTAGGTCAGAAAAAGCTCTGGACATCCTTCCTGTGTGTTCACTTTTTTCCATGTTATTATTTGGAGATGGAGGGGGATCGTGCCAGGTCTTGTGTGATCACTTCAGAGGACACTGTGTGGGAGTCAGTTTTCTCCTTTCACCCTGTGAGTTCTGAAAATCAAACTCAGTTGTCAGGTTGGTGGAAAGAACCTTTACCTGCTGAGTCATTTTGCCTGCCCTGGAAATTCATTCTAAAAGTCAAGGGGAAAAAAATTCAACAAAAATATAAGAAGATGCCTGTGTGAGCAGGTTTTTCCCTTTGTAAGGCATCCCTGTGTCAGTGACTGGTACAGGCAAACTAGAAGACTGGCTGTGGTCCTAGAGCATAGACACACTTAACATTGCTGTAAGCTTTAGATCCATGGCTTCCTTAAAACTACCCTGGGCCAGCTCTTGCCAGCTCAACTAATGCACCACACATACAATAAGCACTATAAATATAATTTCTACTAAACGGTAGCCCTTAGCACCATCTCTTATCTTGATCTCAAGATGTACATCAGCTGTTCCTCTCTTGGCTTATTGTCTACAGCTGTATAATAACAACACCCCAAGCACCTATTAGAGTCCATTTTATTGGTAACTTCTGCCTGCTTAGAAAGATGATCATCCATCAGCTACTGGAAATCAAAGGCGGCGGCAGCTTCGGTGCCAAGAGATACAACACAGAGAAAGGGAGAGCCTTGTGAACAGAAAGGGAGAAACATCTTTTAGAAAAGACATTAAAGAGTAATCCCCTTTTGGTGTCAGGTTGATAAGTCATGAGCTGCCTCAATAATTTTTAGTTAGAGCCACGGCAGACTGCAGCATGATGCCCTGGGTGTTAATCTTGGAAGCATCTCTACCTAGAATGGTCCTTGCACATTTAAAAAGCTCAGGTTTAGCTTTCCATTCACTAATTAGCTGGAGATTTTAAAATAGGAATCTGGATAAGCAGCCAAGCTGAAAATCTTCCTCTTTTGATTTGCTACTGACCAGTATCCAGGTGTTGTTCTCTTGTTCCTAGACTCCTCCTTTCTTGCAGGCTGACATCTGGCTCCTCACATCTTCCCTTCCCTCACCCAGCTTGCTTCTTTCCACCTTTCTTCTCCCCAAGTTCACCTTCTACTGTTTTGAAGATTGAATATAGAACTAAAAGTTTTTTTGAGGTTGTGCCAGGCTCCTTGGAGGATGAAGCCACTAGAATGTAAAGTAGAAATGGAGGATAAATAATGTGTGTTGTGATTTGATGTTATGATTCCTATATCAGAGACTACAGAGCAAATACATCAAGACTGAGGCACTGTCCTGAGAGAAGAGATTCAGCATCAGAGAGGCTTGGAAGAAAACAACCAGCAGGCCTTTCTGCCTGAGTGGGTTGCTGTGCTGGCAACCCACCACTGGCTATTCTGAAACTGAATAAAAATCGATATCTTGACATTGAGACAACCCCACCCCTTCCAGTGTAAGTGGAATTTGTTTGAGTATATCAGATCATGGCTGACGTGATGAGATGTCTGCCCTTCAGCAAAGGAGATGACACCTGGACCGTTATTTTGTATAATATATGCTTCTGATCAAGAAAACGAGCAAAATACTCACAGGAGAGAATATGGAGACAAAGTGTGGAGCAGAGACTGATGGAAAGACCATCCAGAGACTGCCCCACCTGGGGATACATCCCATATATAGCCACCAAACCCAGACATTATTGTGGATGCTGGGAAGTGCTTGCTGATGGAAGCATGATAAGCTGTCTCCAGAGAGGCTCAGGCAGAGCCTGACAAATACATGATGCTCGCAGCCAACCATTGGACTGAGCATGGGGTCCTGGATGGAGAAGTTGGAGAAGGGACTGAAGGAGCTGAGGGGGGTTACAGCCCCAGGGAGGGAGCAACAGCGAGTGTCAACTGGCCAGACCTCCCGGAGACTGGACCAACAACCAAAGAATACACATGGAGGGACCCAAGGTGCTGGCCATATATGTGGCAGAAGATGGCCTTGTTGGACATTAGTGGGAGGAGAGACCCTTGGGCCTGAGGGTTTTAGATGCCCCAGTGTAGGGGAATGCTAGGGAGGGAAGATGGGAGTGGGTGGGTGGGTGGGGGAGTACCCTCATAGAGGCAGGGGTAGAGGGGATGGGATAGGGAGTTTCTGAAGCAGAAACCTGGAAAGGGGGAAAGCATTTGAAATGTAAATAAAGTAAATATCCAAAAAGAAAACTTGAGAGAGAAAGCTTTTGTCAGCATTAAAGTGAGCAGCCATACTGTGAGAGGGTTGAGAGAGATGCCTATGTAGCAGGGGACTGTGGAAGGCACCACTGATGAGAGCAGATACCAGCCAGCAGCAAATGAAAGAGGGCCTCAGCTCCATAGCAGCACAGCGATGGTTCTGTAACAACCATGTATAGTGTAGCAGAAGAACCTCCCTCCTTCAAGGTTTGGACAAGAACACAAACTCTTATCCCTAAGTACCTGCATTGCCCCATGTGAGACCTGCCCCACTAGGTCTCTGACTGAACTGAGCTACGCTGGGACTCTCAGGATGCATACTGACTGAGATAAATAGCTGATTTTATTATTTTTCTTCTCTTTAAATACTTCAGTAGCAGTCTACTGCCACTGAGTTTCTGTTGCAAAAAGTACGACACAAAAATTGATTTTGATCCTTCATGGGTGTTCTGCCCTTGTTCTTTTGCAGTGCTTAGGTTTTTCTTTCTTGTCCTAAACAAACTGACATGTGCAAAGATTCCACTTTCTTCTCAAGAGAGACACTTCAGAATGGCTTCACTCGAATTGTCAACAGTATCGTGAAACCCATGAAACAACCATGACTGCCAAAAATAGTTGAAGAGAAACATGAAGCATTTAAAATCACTGACCATTCCTAGTCATCCAGTACATGTAGAAATGTTTAAGAAATCTGGGTGAGAAAGGAGAAAGTCTGGTGTTTT
The DNA here is from genome assembly GCA_028551405.1 of Uromys caudimaculatus. Taxonomy (NCBI): domain Eukaryota; kingdom Metazoa; phylum Chordata; class Mammalia; order Rodentia; family Muridae; genus Uromys; species Uromys caudimaculatus. The sequence goes on along the minus strand of CM052709.1, from coordinate 58,752,199 downwards.
GAACTAGTACTTGAGTTTCTCCCAGCTCAGTGTGACCAAGGCTAAATTCTAGGCAAGGACAGGGCTCTGCCCCCCTGCAGGCACACCCAACTCTCAGGTATGAACTGCAGGTGGTAGAGCAAGCCACCAGGACCTCTCTTTCTGGAAGCTCTTTGTTGTGGAAACTATTCCACAAAGAAGGTGGTTGAGCACTTTGTTCCACAAGCACTCTCTCAAAAGGTGAAGGCCCTTCTCCAGGATCAACAAAATAAAATGGATTTCCAATGCCCTTGCACTTATGAGCAAGAGAGAGGTTTTGAGGCTAAACTGGTAAGCAAAAAGACGATACTTCCACACAGCATACCCTATGCAGAGAAGGGGCATGAGTCCTCACCAAGTGTGTCATTGTCTTTGTCACAGCTTTGCAAGAGTGATGCAAAGATCTTCCTGGAGATGGAAAGCATGCTGGTAGCTCCATCCAGTCAACAACTAAACTACAGATTAAACAGAATTTGACAGAGCTGAAGATGAGATCGCTAAGAAGATCCTTTCTGAGCTGAAGATAAATCTCAAAAGCTAGCTTCAAAGAGCACCTCTTCAAAGAGACTGACATTTAACAGATCAAACTGGGAAGCAACTTATGCTCCAGAATACTTGGAAACAATAGATGGACTGGACAGCAATTAGTGGAGAACTGGACCGACATTACCAAAGACAGTCAGTTTAATAGAGATGGTAAAAAAAAAGACAGTCTACAAGGACTGTGATAAAAATCATCGGCATAACAAGGTGACTGCACTGTAATAGGGCTGCACACTTTCAAGCAACATTAATAATGGAAATAGAAATAACCCGTAGTGAGAACAGCCCATTGATGAATGCTAACCACAGCATGTATGTGAGATGATTGATGGATAGTATCTGGAGGTGGAGCCATCAAAGCTGGTAAGAATATCAAATGGTACATATGGTTGCCTTGAAAACACTAACTCCTCTTCCATGAATTAAACATGGAGTCAATATGTAAGTTACCAATCCTCCTATTCTAGGTACATTTCCTCTAATTTTAAAAAAGAAAAAATCCTCCCACAAAAAGAGTATCACCAGGACCTGCTCACCTCCTCCAAGGGTGTGATAACTTGGTAGAAGAGAGTGGTAGAAAGAATAGAAGATGCAGAATTTGAGGAAGAGTGCTGAAAATATGTCTTCTAGAGATAATATACTCTGCATTTGTGAACTCATGGCGGGTGTGATTTACCTGTGCAATGCCTAAATATAATTGGACCTGCCAACATTTCATTACAGACAGGAAAAGAATTCATGAAGCCCTACCCTCTGTGACTATTGGCATTGAATTATGCTAGGGAAAGAAATGTCCCTTTCTCAGTTTGTGTAGCCAATGAGGAGTTGCCCAGACCCTAGAAGACAGCCTTTCACCCATGCTTATGTAGGCAACCTTTTTGAATCTCAGTGATGGTACATGCCTTTAATCCCAGCATTCAGGAGACAGAGCCAAGCAGATCTCTGAGTTCAAGGTCTGTCTACAAAGCAAGTTCAGGACAGCCAAGCTTAGTTAGGTAGTGAATGGGTTGGAAAACAAAAAGCTGATGCTAATGTAATAGAACAGTGGGGCCAGGTTCTAGCTCTAGCAAGTTGCAGAACTCAGCAGCTTTGGTCATATGGCTCTTTCTTTAGAGTCAAGGGGCTAAGGTCATAAAATGCTGACTCCTGGGATAAAGGGAACCTGGGGTAAATGATTCAATTGATATGCAATTCCTAAGCAAGTAGCTTATGCAAAATAAAAGACTTGGTTTTGGTCTAGAAGAGAGTTATCTCAAGAGAGAGTTATCTCTACCAGAATACGAACTTGCATCTATCACTGCCTCTGCTCCTATACACACCGTCCTCAGGACCCTTTCAAACTGAGGCTGATCTCATCAGAAGTCAGAAGAGACAAGGTAATGTGGGTGATGAAAAGAACTGGAATTCAAAGAATGGTAAAGACTGTCTTTCCAACCCTCCAGTAGGTAAAGCCAGGAAGATCAACAGTTCTAGGTCATTCTGGCTTACTTGGAGAGTATGAGACAACCTGTCCTAAAAGTCATCTTGTTTCAATAAATCAGTGTAAATTCTTAAAATCCATAACATTATTAATAATAATCAAAAATAGAGGCCAAATAGCCATCAAAGGATGAATTAATAAAAATTAATAAAACTGATTGCACTTAGTCACTAGAGTCCTATTCTAGAGACCCAAGGTCTTAGCCTCCCCCACCAAAAAATCAGAAAAATAGGTGTAGAGAAGAAAGAAAGGAATTTATTTTGGTATATCAATCACTGGATAAGACAGAGAAGCCAGCATCATAAGACGTGCCACTGACAACATTTGTGGTCATCTTCAGAGGAAGGAAAAGGACAAGGGTCAGTAAGTTCAGAGGGTCAGGCAGCCTTGTCAACCTGTGGCATGGTTGGTCAGTATCTTGGGTCTGGTTGAACAGAGCCTTGGTGGTACCAAGGCAGGTCATTATGTCTGCAGGGTTATCTTATGTCCCCATAATAGATGATATCTACAGGTGCCAGTCCTAACATTTAAGACAGTGTAAAGGTAAGAAGTCACTTTAAAAAGGAAACTGAAAAGAGGGACAAGGTGGGAGTTAGTTAGGACACAGAGAGGTTCTGCTTTTAGGGGAATTAAAGAACAATTACCAAGTCGCTCTTTTACATGCTGATGATTGGTGAACTCTTAATACCACCAAGATGACTGAATTATACAATCAATTGTATAGTTAGTGAGATATCTAAACAAAAATATTTTTGTCAATCTGCAATGTGGTTACTTTGCTAACTAAACTAGTACATTTACTCTGTGATTTTTCTGAAAATTTATGTTTACCTGAAAAAGTTTAGAGCAGTACTTAAGCTGTGTATTGGAAACAGGAGAATTTTCAGTTATTCGGCTCCTTTACAGTATTTGTTTGTTTCCAAAAGTAAAGTGTATAATTGCTAGAAGCACCTAGCCAAGAAAGTCAGAGGTTCAGTGTCCTTTGGTAATGTGGGGTCTGCCGCAAATGATTCTGAGAGGTGGTGAATAATACTCACAATTTTCTTTCTGTCCTCAAATCAATGGTGTGCTCGATTTATCCTTAGTGAGTCTTTTCATGATCCAGCATGTTTGATGCTCTGGTATTTACTGAGAAATGCCCAATCATTAAAATTTAGTTCATTTACTAGGCAGACATGCTGGACCAGTAAAGTCCAATCACTGCACGACATCCAGGCCTTTTAAGAAGACTGAGTTGAAGATTTTTATATCTAAAACAGAGTGAAATAAACTTTTTGTTATGGAATCACATTTTTATAAAACCAAATGCATATGAGTAACATTAACAAAAGAGATAGTTTCTATAAGAAAGAAAGGGTTAAAATGCATTTTTTATAAATTAAAGAAAATAGAGAGGGACCTACAACTTAGTCCCTTTTTTGATGCTATAGCTAACTACTTAGAGCTAGGTAGTTTGTAAACAAATGTTTGCACGTCTATAGACTGAGAAATGCAGAGCATGGTTCTAATGTCCCCTGGGCTTCTGAAGATGGGTACCTTGTTGCATCATAATATTGCAGAGGACATCATCATGTTAGATACAGAAAATGCACTAGTTCAAATATCTCCTCTCTGACCTCCCCCAGTCCCCTAAATCATCCGCATGTGCCCCCGCAAAGTATTTCCGACACACACATTTCTGGGAACCTACATCATTGCAAACTAGATGTTCGCTTTTAACATAGTGTGAATCACATATCAGTTTGTGATTTTCAAAACCCTCTCCTGAGATTTAGTCTTCAGTTTTAGAAGGTTCAGATGTCCGATTTCTCATCTGTCTTTCCAAGTATTCACGTTAATAAAATGAGCACTTACTTTGCTGTTGTGGTCCACATGCACTCCTCACTTTATATCTTACCCTGTCTCTAGCAGACAGCAGAAGCTGCTATACCTTCCTACCTACATTGCACACTTGGCCAAAGCTACTAAGAGACTGCTTTCATGAATAGAAGTGCTCTCTTTTCTTTCTTTCAGAGCTCCTCCCTGCCAGCTGTTATTTCTCCTTAGATGAAATCAGATACAATTTAATTAATATGTATTTGTTCATGTTTTACATATAAGGTAGATACTAAAAAAATATTAAATATTCAGAATGACAAGTATTCCCTAGGTTTTCATAATATTATGAAAACAATTGAAGCAAGATTTTAAATACTACAAAATGCTGTTGTTTTGGGAGATGCTGCTAACATGCCTGTGTTTAGCCACGCACATCTGACTCATGTACTGAACTCTTTCCTAACTGGTGGCAACAATAGCACATAATTGATGGTAAGGATGGATCATTAAATTTTGGTAATTAGTGGGCTATTATTCCTTCTATCAAACATGAAGAATAACACATTAATCTCTCAACTTTGAGATTTGTCACATTAATTTATTTTTCATATCTCATTAGAAATCTTCATATGTTCTTTACATGAATATTTCAAATTTAAGAGCAATTTGTAAATATGTAAAATTCCAAAAGATATGTTAATGTACCAGCCTATCAGATGAATATGAAGTGAAATAATTTTTTTCGTCTCTGAAAGTATTTATTACTTGGATAAATAGAATCTAAATTTTGCAAAGATACTTTTAAAGGAAACAAGAAAGGTGTACTAAGTTTGTTGATCACTGAGTTGAGTCTCTTAAGTAATGATTTTTAATATTGGCCCCAACATTCTGACACACTAGATGTTCACACTTAATGCCATCATTATATATACTGATAAAAATAAGAAAGTTTCACTTCTTCCCAAAATAAACATTTCAACACAGCTTGATTTCTAGGAGCAAAGGTCATCATTGTTTTGACTTGGCATTATGAAAGAAAGGCCTTAAATTATTCATGGAAATATTTCCTAGTGCATTTTTATAACCAATTATAGGTTATAAAATTAAACTGTTATACATTAAGCTGTCATTTTTACTAGTGAATATTGTATCAACTATAATACGATCACAATTTTAAAAATTTAACCTACTAAACCAATTACAACTTGAGAAGTTGCCTCCACTTTGTGCATGAGGGAAGCAAGATGGTGGCAATTAGAGAAAAAGTTTAAGAATATATTAGACAAGGTATTTGATGCTAGTCGGTGGCTAGTTTTTCATCGTCTTATAATATTGGGCAGATACCTTCACATGAGCTTATGTACTTGATGGTGGATGTGTGGCCTCATATACATTTCAGCCCACTGTAGTTCCTCCCTCCACAAGCCATTCATGTCAGAAAGACTGCTCCTGTACAGAAAGAGAAGTGCTGACCTGAACTCTATACCAGTTTCATCTCTGGTAGGTTATCTTATCATAATTCCTTATTCACTCTCCTTTGAAATTTGATTAAACAAAGAGCAAATGTGTTACTGCTGAGCCAGGATGACACATTCATTAATCACAATACAATTTACAATTATGAGCAACATTTGTTTATTGTGCTAGAATAATAGCTGCCACATGAGGAACTAATCTGGTGATAATATTCTATTAGGAGAATTTAGCACTGCATTATAAATCTAAACTACTGAGAGGATTTAGATGGAGGAGTTCGACTACTTTATGGTAGGTGTCACAAATTGATTATTTTCATAAGATGGTCATGGGAAAAGGTGGAAGGCACAGATTCCATTGTGAAAATACCTTTACATAAACACACAGAAGAAATGGTGCCATTGATCCGCATAGCCTCTTAATTCCAGCAATAAAAGCTGTTATTTAAGGAGTACAAGAAGCTTTAGAGATATTAAAGCAATGCATTTTATGATGTATGCATGGAGATAAAAGTTACTACAAATACCTGATTTCTAACTCATGCTGATAGTTAAGAATTTTCTCTTTCTAACAAATTCATGTGTCTTGTAGATAACAAGCTTCCCTGGGGAGGAGAGAGGAGAGTAGTAGCTATTACTGAGACTTCACAGAGTGCTAGACTCTATTAACATTCCCCAGTCCCTTGGAGCCTATCTCTGACAGCTCCCCAGGCTCAGTACTAACCCACTAACTTGGGGGAGGAGGGGCAGGGGGATGATGTCAGGTTATAGAAAAAGTGTTGCAATCTAGAATTAACACAAGTTTGAAATCAGACATATCTAGGTTCAAATCTTGACTCTGACTTCCACTAGGTCCTGGACAGATGGTAGCCTCTTGAGATGGAAGTTTCTCACAGATAAAATGAGTATAGCACTATATCACAGTGAGCAAATATAATATATATAAATGCTAAGTCAAGGTTTTCAATTACTTATAGTTAGTATTCATTTGAAAATTTTTTGGGGGGAGGCTTTGATTCTTTTTTATTTGGATTCTTTTAAAATAGAACAGATATTTTTAAAAAGAAGGAAGAAATAAAATCAGTTGTTAAGGAGCTTGACTGTACTGATACCTCTCACCATGTAAGTTCCAGGAGTAATAATATTTACGTTTTCTTGCTTCGGGTCTTCATGTGAAGAGTGAGTTCACACTTGTATTACATGCATCTTCTGTATGTAGGGCAGGTAGTGCTCAACTTGATGATTTAAGTCTGTCTGGTGTTTTGATGGTTCAAAAAGGGTACTTTGTAACAGGCACCATGCTAGGAGATGGTAGTGAATAATATAGACAGGGAACCTTCCATTTAGCAACTGGCCAAGTTTGCACAGGACGTTCTTAGTTTTAGCAGACAGTAACATATCCTAACTACTGGGAACAGCAGGACAACTGGTCAACTACCACAATAGTTACCCTAAAAGACATTAGCTAGATGTTCACAAGAGTATGATCTAAGTATGAATGAGTTGAAGAGACTGTGAAAGCACAAATTATCATCTTTAATTCCTGAAGTGAGCATGAGAGTGATGGAATTGTATTGATTAAGGAATGGATTGCAAATAGGGTGCTAAGAAACTTGGGAGAACAAACAGCTGGTTGAAACAGATAAGATGCCTTGAAGTTCTAAACTGTCTCAGGAAACCTTGAGTCTGGTTATGCCCAGACACAATCCCTGAATGAAGAAAGTAAAGAAGGGATCAAATGATTGCATAGGTAACGACGACCCAGGGAGGAACCATCTCATGGCATGGCTGTGCTAGTGTTTTCAGTGAGCATAGCCTAATGAGATCACAAACTGGAGATAGAAAATGCCTGCCAAGGGCCTGTATTTCAGTCAGCAAGTTTATGCTCCAGGCATTGCCCTCAGCTTCATATTCTTTAAGTGTGGCTTCTAATGTTATCCTCAGCCAAATGATGCTATACTCTTCCTCCTTGGCTGCTCACCCAACTGAAGCTCTCTTTGGTCCCTGGAGCTTTATCTGTTTATCCAGGATTCCCATTTCATTATTTTCTATGTCACCATGCTCTGAAATATCACAGCAGCTCTCATGCTTGTCTTCATTTCATTCCTTTCTACTAGAGCCTCCAACCCTGGCATGTATGTGAGGGAGAGATCTAAGACATACTCTGGTGGTGTTCATTCCCTAGCTTTAACTCTAATAAAATGTCCCATCCATCTTTTCACCCAGGCCAGCTCCATATGTCTCAGTGTTCCCCAGAGAATACAACTTCTGTGTACTGCCAGTGATCAACTAACATAGAACATTCTTTGCGATCGTATGTTTCAGGATACCTTTTAGCTGACATTATAATATTTCTTATAATAGGTCCCAAATTTCTAGAAGAGAACTATAGTTTACTTTGCTTACTCAAAGTTAGCTGTGACTGGAAAGCTTTCTCTTGCAGAACTAATCCCCCTCAAATGACATTTTGAAGAGCAATGCTCTAACCTCATCTGCTCCTACCCAACTCTGCCTCACACCCTTGACTTGATACATGTGGCACTTCTGAAACGTATACTCTTGACAAACTCACATCCTTGCAGGGTCTGATTCCATTTCACAAAGTGTTCTATTTTGACACTTCCCTCTACCTAATTTACATAATTTCATGGTTCAGTTCAAATACCCCTGCCCAAATCCCAAAGCCCTTAAGCTCATTTCACTCAAAACTCTGTGTTTCCTTACAGAAATAGGATTTCTTATTTATGATGTTAAATTGCATATTTAGTATCTGATCAATGTTTGATAATTGCTAAATAAATGGGATATTGAAGATGTACAGCAGAAAGCATTGAATCAAAATGTCGTGGAGAAACCAATAAGACACAAAAGCCATCTTTCTGGAGAGCTATACGTGCAGGAAAATGAACTGTCAACCTCTGGGGTCTTCCAGCTGCCTTTGGAGTCTGAAGTTCTGGGAGAATAATACATATCCGTATGAGTTTGATCTATCCCTTTCAAATGGATTTATTATTCTTTATTTAAATAATATATGACTTACCTTTCCAGCTGAATATCAATCAGAAAAATAAATCCTAAGTTAAGTTTTCTAATATCTCCAAGTTAGAGCTGCATTCAAATTCAATAAAATTATAAGAGGTTGAAAAAAATCAGTAGATATCCCCCATTTTGCTTTATTTCCATGGTCTGTCTTCTTCATGTTTATTTTAGCTTCATTTTAAAATCTTTTTACTGAGATTCTAAATTCTCCTTTCTTGGAATGTTTAGTGAAAACACTTGAATCTACAGATAAAATCTGTGTTTATAACCATCTATTTTTCCCTTGGCAGACACTTTTTTCTTTTTCTTTTATGCCTTCTTAGCTCACTAATCCAGTCTGCCAAGGATTTTGACAGATGGAATATGTGATTAGTGCCACTTTACATCTCAATGTATAGACCTAAATTTAGTGACAGTGCTTCTAGTTGGGGTTTGAGTTTGTCAAAATATTTTAGTCTTAAATAAAAGCTACCCACACATCCTTTTACTAACATGGTTCTTGCACACAAAATGATTTGCAGGTCCCTGCTCCTCGGTGATTCTGAAAGGGTCACTTAGAGTGGCTGAAAAATGACAGGTTAGCATTCTCTCTCTTATCTCAGCTTTGGATTTCCACAGTGAAAGATTTTTATGTATAATAGTACTTAAAACTCAACAAGGGGCTAATGTTTATTTTACCTCCTAGAAAGAGCTGTCTTCCAGCTTTTCTTTACCCACTCTCCCTTCAGCATGACTTCCACTCCAGCACCTCATGAGAGCACTATTTTAAATGCCTGTTAACCTTTGGGACACTTCTCATTATTGATTGATTGAGAGGTAAGGAATGTCTTAAACATCTTGAACAAATAATTTAAAAAGAATTTTTAAAGAGTAGAGCATAGTCTCTACTAGTTAACCAAGCAAACAAGAAAGATGAAAAGAAGAAAGAAATAGAAATATTAACCCCTTTATCATGTCCATTAAGATTTATTATGTAAGAGCACATGAAGATAGTCACTTCATTAAAGAGAAATGATATCAGAATACCACCAAAAACAGAAATTTCTAGACATAGTTTGTCATAGACACTTTCATTCAAAAGCACATTGACATGGAAATGATTCTAACCACTAATTGGTATATTAACCATATTGTATAATATTATATTATTAAATACAATATTTAATAGACTCACAGATTCTGAACATTTTGATGTAACTAGTAAGAAAATTGTCTCTTTCAAAATATAACTTTAAAAAAAGAGCTGAACCAAACTCAGCCTGTATGGGTAGACAGTATAGTCTCTTGGAAGCATGGGGAATGAAACAGGACAGTGTAAAGCACAGGATGCATCCCAACAGTTTATTGGTTAGGGACGATCCAGAGCTCTCCAAAACAATACAAGCTACTGCCACTGCCATTGGTTACCTGCTGTCACTACATAGTCAGATCCTGCTGAAGTCACCACACACTCTGCAAGATATACAGAACTGACTTCTGCATGTTGTTCTCAGACTTCCACCCATGTGCAGACCTCCACCCACACACAGATACACACAAAATAAATGAATATATTTTATTTTTGAGATTATAATATAATCACATTTTCTCATTACCAACTGCTATGAGTTCTAGTGACATCATGGATATTCAAAGAAAATTTACAACCACCACTTTATTAAATGAGCATAATCCCTAATATACTCTAAATCTTTGTCTTTATTCCCACAGATAGGTGTAGTCCTCACCCGTCATTAAGGGAACTTCTCTTTACAACAGATGGAGGTGGTTACAGAAAACTACCACCAATCAATAATACACAACATCCAGAGTTATATGTAGAACACAATCCCACGGGATACATCTACAAAATACTCCCACAGCTAAGCCTCAGGGAGCATTTAGGAAGATGGGTGGAGAGACTGTAAAAGTCAGAGCATCAGGGAGCTTTCTGTAAGACTGTATCTCCTAGGAATGTCAGAGACCACAGCAATAAAGTCTCACTCGCATGACTCGCTAAACCTGAGGTGAACATGAATGATCCCAATAGCCATGCCAAAGTAGACAGGGGAAAGCCCATGAAGCCTCAAGTCTACACAAAGAATATATATTATGTGAACTGAGGTTCTATCAAATATTTTATATATTGGAAGGAAATAAAACTTTAAGGCATTTATTATTGGTAATTTTAAAAACATTGACTTGTTTGTCACATTATATTTGTTTTAAAGTGATGATAGTACTTTACACGTGTTTTCTTAGTTTCTGTAACTATAAGGAAATGTGTGAGAACAACGAAGTCGGTCAGTCGTAATGGGTCCCTTATTGTGGATCAGCTTCTCCTTAAATGGAATCACCATCTGCATATTTGAACATGTTCACTCTTGTGTTCAACCTACAAATCAGGGCCTTTTTCCCGGCAGCATGCTTCTCGGTTCGTACAGTTCTCACCATTCCAATCGTTACACAAATCTAAGCCAGTATCATATGCCATCTAGAATACTGCAGCCACCTTCCGTAAGTTACCTTCATGTCCTGGAGTATTCTCCCAAATCATTTTCATGCTGAGCTACATTTATAAGATAGAGCATTCCGTCCCCCTTAGCCTCCTGCCAGTCATCTCATACAATAGGAAGTAAGCCCTTCCTCGTCATTCTCAGACATCCACAAAATAGTATGTGGGGTATAGTACCAAAGTCAACAAAAATGAAAGTATACAATAATATGCCAAGAAAAGGTAAGTGTGCATACTTATCCCAAAGTTTGCCATGTTCTCTCTCCCGTGGCCTACTGATCTAATGAAGATGATGACAAACCCTGAAATTCAAAACTAAAATTACTGCTCAGCTTAACAGTTTCTGTTTGCTCCTCCCTGAACCTAATTCAAACTGATTGGGCCTGAGATCAACTAAGCACTATGGCGCACATGACCCAAGTGCCTTTCCTTGCCCATAGCCTCAAACTGACTTTGGCTAAGGTAATCTCCTAAGAAAATATTAGCAAAGGAGAAAATATGGTTGAGACATAAATTGACAGTACTTTACCAAAAGACACAGATGGTATCGGGATATCAGCTCTTATAGCTGTCTGTCTTACTTGCTCCACCCACTCCTTTATCTATTTTCTTAAAAGATCCTGGCTCCCTGTTTGTTATTAATCTTATGGTATCATCATCCCTTGATGCTTTATCTTAGATATGACCATCCTGTTTAAGGATACTCTCTATAAATTATTTTCAATCGCTCTATTTATACGAACTCCTTGCTTTTCTCTGGGATTCTAAATGATGTGCATAGTTTATAATGTTAGAAAGACAATAAGTGAATTGGGGACTGGACTTGTTTTAGTATAAATTTGACTATAGAGAATGAGACGTAACATTGTTATACAAAGTAGTGTCTAGGTGAGTCTAGAAAACAGATTGAATTATAGTCCTCGTTGACTGCTGAAAATCTGGTGGTTTATGTACATCCAGGAGGGCAAATAAAAGCTAAATAACTCACAGACAAATAAATCTCCACCAGATACAATATTGTCCAGCTACTGCCTCATCTAGGCATTGTGAAAAGCGTTGATACGAATACAGTTCATCACCTCAATCCAGAATGAGTTAGATTAGAAAAGAATGCAGCCCAGAATCATTTTATTTGTAATGCTTTAAGAAGAAAGAAATGGGAAAAACAAATGATAGGACAAAGCCATAATCACTAGAAGAAAATGTTGCCAGCAAGCAGATGAAAACCTTAGCCAAGATCGTTGCCATGAATTCAAAGTAACCGAGTGAATTAATCAAGTCATTCAAAGAACTACAAGGAATCAGAAAAAATAGACTGGGAGAGCAGAGGGAGTTGAAATATAATTCTATGTGACTCAGAAGGAACTGGGAAGGAATCACAAAAATGACACACACCAGAGCAGCAACCACAATGAGACAAAAGTGTTATGACACAAAAATGGAATGAGGAGACTTAGGGAAAACAGTAACCAGGACAAAATAGAGTTTAGAGACGGAAAATAAGGAAGCATAGAACACTAATGTCCTCAAATTTAATATGCAGAGAATAAAGTATATCATTGGAACTTAGTCTAAGAAAAGAAATGTCTTGATTCACAGGAAGTCATCAATAGAAAAATCTAAGAAAAACAAAAAATCTAAGAAAAAACTCATGGCAGGCTTGTTATAGGAGTGATGAGGTGATTCTTAGAAAAGAAGGAAATATATGCTGATTTCATTGTTGCTCATTTGTAAACGTGAATGGATATAAACCAAGGTAGAATATTAGGTGTCTATGTCTATATGTAATAAAAGTAGACCTGTGATCATTTTCTTATGTGCATATCAATATATGTATGTATAATATGCTAATATATGTTAACATATTGTTATATATAATATACACTTCTTCAATAGAAAATTTTGTCTTATATAACTTTACAACAGATAGTTCCCACTTTTAATTTTAAGGCATTAATATAGCATAAATATTAGCCAGACCAAATCAGGAAAAAGGCCAAATAATCTCATTTATGATTTTTTATAAAACTTCTGTCTCTTAAATAAAACTAGTGGACAAGTTTTTAACATAGTGGTAGTTAATGAAAAATGCCTAAAATCATCTACAGAAGGTATAAACATAAATACGTCAGTTATCACTATGGTTGATTGCAATTCTTCCAGAATTAGCTCAAAGAAATATCAGTGGAACATGAGAAGAAGAAGAAGAAAAAAAAAAAAAAAAAAAAACCTCATATAACTCCATATATGATATACCACAAATTCCCAAAGAAACAACTGCAAAATTAAGTAAAATCTGTCTAAAAAAGTCATACACCCACAAATAAGCTGGATGGCATATATAAAGGGAAAATACATATTATTCTACACAGGTGATTGTGAAAATGTTGACCAGAAAAATTAGATATTTTCTGTGGGAAACATTAATGCTTACTGAAAATCCCTAAGAAGACTAGAGTAAATGGTAAGGCCACACTGTTCCTGAATGCCAAAGCTCTACAAACTAATTTATAAATTTAAAGTGACTCTAATAAATTAAAAATAGGCACTTCAGAGAAGACAGGATGCTCTTTTCTATGAACAGAGCTAGAAAGGCAATAAATCTTACTGCTTGCTTCACACCATGTATAAAAACAAATGCTAGATGGATTGAGACTGGAAGTGTGAAAGAGAAAACTGTGTTCTTAAATTAAAAACATAGGCGAACATAACATGACATTTGGGTAGGCAGGCAAAGTTTCCTGAAATGTATACAAACAATGTTAACCAAAATGTAAAACACTGTTCAATTTCATCATTCAAGTTTGGAATTTATCAGAATACACTATTACATTTCTGAAAAGGAATACCATAGAATAAAGGAACTTGGTAGTACACGCACCTACCATGCCCACAGACATAGTCAGCTATTCTCAGCAAAAGGTTCGAACCCAGAATATATGATTCTGTTGCTAAGAAATCAGAGGACTATCTGAAATAAAATAGTAGAGCAAGCAGCTCATGTCCAGATGGCCAATAGATACACCAAAGGTATTCATATCATTAGTTGCCACAGAAAAGCCAAAATTCCCTTTGGGTGTATAAGCCCATGAAGTTCATGCACTGCCAATGGGAATGAGCATTGTTGAAAAATAACTTTGAAAATCTGGCAGCATGTAGTAAACCTGACCACATATGCAATATGCAATTCTTCCAGATCAATGTCCCTTATAAATAAGCACATATATTCACCAAGGGCCAAGTATAAGAATATGTACAGTCATCTTATCTAGAAGAGACTGGAAGTACAGCTGGAATGTAGAGTGATTGTCTAGCATGAATAAATCCCTGGGTCCAATCCCTAGTCACTAACACACACACACACACACACACACACACACACACACACACACACACACACACACACACATGCCAAAGCAGGTTTAATAGAAAAGCCAAAAATAGCCACAACCTATTGTCTATTAGATTGATAGATAAATAAAGGGTAGTATAGTCGTGATTTGAAAATAATACACAGTTCTGCATGACAATATGATGAGATTTACAAGCATGCTTAGGGGAAATGACAAATTCGAGTGAATATATGAAGCAGAATACTTATGAAATAAAGTTAAAAACATCACAGCTCATCTCTTTGCCAGACGTAGGATGAAGGTCCCCTGTGAGGAGGTGGAGTCTGTTATTTTGCTTCTTGATCTGGGGGAGAATTTTATAGCATATTCATATCTATGAAGATTCATCGAGCTATATATACTTAAGTTCTATGTGCTTCCTGGTATGTAGTTATGCTTTGAAAACAGCTTTTTAAAAACAAACGTTTGGAACAAGACCAGCAGATAGCATTAAAAATTAACTGGAAAATGCTAAGCATGCTGATGCATTCATAACCACAGGAGCAGGGAGACCTGTAGGTTCTGAGCCGTGTGGGGCTCCATAGTGAGACTGTCTCAAAAGAGCAAAGAATTAACTTGGAGATTATAAAAGTTAAAAAAGGAAGAAGCAACCTTTGATTAGATCCTGTTTGATTTACTCTGTAATGGGACAGCTCAAACTGTTCCTTGCTTAACATGCAGATTCTTTATCTGCTTTTCCTCTACCTTGCCTTTTTACTCTGAAGAGGCTCGAAAAGGGCTCAGAAATGAGTTGTCAGACAAGCTTGTAATTAGGTTGCATTAACAATATGGCTGCCAGCAAGAGACTGGGAAAAGGTGTGAGGAAGAGGACAGGTATGCTGTCCTTTACTCAAGCTCCTCTGTGTGCAGGCTGTAATTTGGGAAGTGGTTGAGGTCTTCTATGGCAAGTCTTTAGTCAGCTCTTTGGTAGCTGCTGATGTCCAGTTTGGGCAGCAGTGGGTCCCTCTCCTCTCACTTTAGGGCTGTCGTTTAAAGTCTCCTCACTGTAGCTACTGCTTGTGTGATTCACTGCTCCTTCCTGAGTCCCTTAACTTTGTCCTGCTGTGTGTTGACACCACTTTCAGTTCTCCTCAAACAACTTGGAGATTATACATTTATATAATATAAATATTATAAAATATTATATATTTTTAAATGTACCATCTGTCTCCCACCAGAGCCTTGACTAACACCTGTGCTCAACTAAATGGAAATACAGATCTCAAGAATACAAAATCAGCCGGGCAGTGGTGGCTCACGCCTTTAATCCCAGCACTTGCGAGGCAGAAGCAGGTGGATTTCTGAGTTCGAGGCCAGCCTGGTCTACAGAGTGAGCTCCAGGACAGCCGGGGCTACACAGAGAAACCCTATCTCGAAAAACCAAAAAATAAAAAAAAGAATACAAAATCAGATTATCAGAACAGGTAAGGAAATTCAGAAGTGTACAGGATAAACATGGGAAACACATCATACATCGTGGGGCCATTCTAGAATTCTATAACCAAGTTTGTTTTCCTATCTCTAAAATATCATTCCAAGAAACATCTTCAAGGAACCTCCAACCCTGCTCCAAATATTATCAATCTAGAAAGCACTGTAGCTCAGTGTTTTGCCTCATCTTGCCAGATAGAGTCTAGGGCCTGAATCCAAACCAGGGGAATGGTCCATTATAGAATCATAATTTCCTAGAAACATGGCTGGATGCTTGCCAAACAAGTGCAAAAGCCAAACCTGGAGCATCTTAGATTACCTTCTGGGACATATGTAGTTAATACTTTTCACCCTGTTGATAAGATGGTTAAGCACCTTAAGTCCTCTATTTGTTAAAAATCTTAGAGTAGATCAGTTATCAAATTCTTTTTTTTTTCTTTCGAGTGCAAAGTGTTTATTATTGCTGAGCACTGGAAGGGACGGCCACTGCTCCAATCCCGCAGGAATAGCAATTATCAAATTCTTAATCTCAAAGATGCTTTTGATCCAGAAGACCCCCCCCCAAAAAAAAACCCAAACAAACAAACATGTGATTTCTACTGGATTCTTTGACAGGGGAGAAAAGTCAATCTCCTTCTCTCCCTACACTAAGCCCACAGAAACAACAAGTTTTCTGGGTATACTGTTGTGTTTTATTGTGCGATGGTATTCTGACCCTATGCTTTATCATTTGAGGGCATGGCTGGTATACTGATCCTGTGTTTTATTGTCATCAACTAAGAGTGCCCACAGTTGATATCTGACCCTGTCACCTAATTACTGTCAGAAAGTATGGCTTCATAACACCCACTGTAAAGTCTTAATAACAATTTTGGCAGTCCTCCAAAGCTTAATTGACTTATAGTTAACAACTGTATATCATAGTCCAATTTATTCAGTTACCAAGGGTATAGATTCATAACTGGCTTACCTTGGAGATGTACCACTTGCCTTGCTAATATTTTCTGTTTTTTTAACTTATCGGTTCTTTGTGAATTTTATATCATGTACCCCAATCCCACTCATTTCCCTGGAATACCTGCCCTCCACCCTTGCAACATCCCCCACAACTGAGAAAGAAAAATCTCATTATGGAAGCTGTAGTGTGTCATAGTGTGTCCCACTGTATACCCTTTTGTCCATACTTCTTTACTTGCAAATGTTCATTGCATTGACTCAAGGGTCTGCTATGAGGCCTCTATGTCTGCTACTCTATCAGTACTGGAACCTCACTGGGACTCCTTTCAAATATACTGGTGTTGCCCTGTGTCATGGAGATCCTGTACTTTTGGATCTGTAAAATCAACTCCTTCATGTACTCCAACAGTTCATCAATGGGATAGATGTTGGGATGGGTCAATTCAAAGCCCTGGATCTGGGCCTGAAAGGATTCTGATCTGGTCAGCCCACCAGCTCTCCCAGTGTTCATGCCCTCGGGGCTGGCTCACCTGCAACCAGGGCCAGCTCTACCCTGCTGCCTAGGCAAGATGCAGGGCCTGTTTCCCAAGTGCTGCATCTGGTGAAGGACAGGACCAGTTCTACCACTGGCATAGGTGTTGAGGGATGAGTGAGGGAAGGAGGGCATCTCTCCCTTGTCTGCATCACTGCTCAGTAGACAAGATGCAGAGCTGGCTCTCGTGTGCCCATGCCCTTGGGGCAGCTCACCTGTAACCCCCACAATCCAGGACCAGCTCTACTGTACTACCCATGCTAGTGCTGCAACTGGTGAGGGGCAGGGCCAACTCTCCTGATATCATGATTCTAGGTTCAGGGCTCCCACCTGGAAGGGAGAGGACATATCTCTCCTCATCCATGCCACTGCACAAAAGATGAGTGCAGGACCATCTCCCCTACATTCATACCCTTGGGCTGCCTCACCTGCAACTCCCTCAGTGTGCAGGGCCCACTTTCCCAAATACTGTAGCTGATAGAGGTGAGTTTGGCTCTCCTGCTTTCATGCCTCTAGGTCCAGCTCACCTACAATGCCCAGATGAGGAATAGGACCAGTTCCGCACAGCCCTCAGACATCAATATGTTCCTTGGCAGCAGCTCGGACCAGGGGCATCTGCCTGGACTTTGGTTGTAATAGATCCCTGCTACTACAGGGCCACGGACACAGACATGAACCCTGGTGATAGCACAGACCAGGATGTCATTATGGTACCAGTGACATCATCTGCTACTCACATGAGGCTGCTCCTCATTACCCTCAGGTCTCCAGTTCTATCTCTCTTCATTGTGCCCACATCCTTCTGTTTCTCTTTCTCTTCCATTTCTCCACCACTCACTTGCTTCTCTTAGTGGTACCAGGGTCTCTTGAATATTTGGGGTTGTCTCAGGAGTAGTCTCAGGAGTGTTATGCCCAATTCTTGCATTATAGCACTGGACAAGAGTCATCTCAGGCATGGTCTGCCACACACCCCCCCCCCAGGCCTGTGTAGCACTGGACTGGTGGACATTTCAGGCCTGCAATTTTATCAAGGAGTGTTGTAACTTTAATTTTTTCAAAACCTATTTTTAATGATTGTTCTTAAACGTTTTAACCTCCCTTTTTACCCACCACCCACCAGAGGTAGTGAAAAAGAAAGAATATGGGGCAGAGGGGAGTGGACCTGTTTAGAAAAGTTCTTTGGAGCAACTCCCATCTTCCCATCTGTGTTATCTGGAAATCCAGGAGTTCTGTTCACAGGTTAGCAGTGGCAGCTCAATCCACTCAAAAACACTTCATTGATACACCAGAAGCCCAATTTATTAGAGTTGGGATAGCAAACGGGAATCAGCAGTGGTGGCACTACCTACTAAAGATAGCCAGGCCTCAGCATCAGCACAAGTTAGCAGGAGGGACCAGGAGGGATACCAGGAGTTCTCAACTGTGCCTCTCTCAGCAAATCAAAGATCAGTGAAGATGTAAGACCAACAAGCATTGCACAGCTAGCTCTATAAGCAAGCATCATTCAGCTTCTGTTACTGTCTATAGAGTTCTATTTATATCCCTCCGAACATCAATTGTCCTCCATAGGTCTTGCCTCAGCATGTGAGTCTGTCTCAACTGACATCACTCTAACAATCAGCTGGAGTACACAGAAGCAGCAAGAAACTGCAGGACACCATGAGAAGTTTTTTTGTGTGTTTCCTCTCTATGGAGTCCAGACAAATGTAGCTCAACTGTGAAATGTAAGGCAGACCAATTCATGTGTGTTGTAGCAAAGAATCCTTCCTCACATACCCTTTCACGGGCTTGCTTTAGCAGAACATCTCTTCTCTTGTGTGCCCTTCTTGTAAACAGTCCTTCACGAGTCTACCTTAGCCTTTGACCTGTGTCCACTTCAGGAAAACACGCCTTCATGCGTTTGCCCCAGCAAAACACCATCCGACACAACTGACTTCCCAAAGAAAGTAGTGTTAGGCTACTAGTCATTCAGATGTCCATAGGTCAGAACACTGAAAGAAGAGACATAGCCTCTCTTCTCTGCCACCTACTGATGTACATGTGATATAGCAGCCATTATCTGCAGTTCCTCTAGGGGCAGGTGCTAATATTCTTATGCTTCCATACATAATTGGGAACTCCTGATTTCACTTTTTTTCCTATCATAAAATAATGAAGATCATATAATATAAATTTTCTGCCAAATTCTACTCTTTGGCATATCATTTTGGAAACTAGAGTATCATTTTATAAATTTGTTAAGACACGACTCTAAATGTAGTATCACGTGACTATTAGATAGTCTACCTAGTGTTTTTTAGGTGTATGAATGTTTGCCTGTGTGTGTGTTTGTATGTGTGTGTGCGTGTGTGTGTGTGTGTGTGTGTGTGTGTGTGTGTGTGTGTATTACCACGTGCTTACCTGATGTCCAGAGAAGCCCAAGAGAGCATCAAAGCCCTAGGAATTGGAGTGACTGATGGCTGTAAGCCACCATGTTAGAGTTGAGTTTCAAATCTGGTCCTTGGAAGAACAGCAGTGTTCTTAACCACGGAGCCATCACTACAGCCCTTCTACCCAGATATAGATAATGATTAGAGGCAAATAATAGCCTTGACTTTAACAGATTTTATCATTTATGGGAGGTTTTTTTTCAAGAGAGAATATTTTCAAGTTATATAATATTCAATATTTTATCATTGTCTGGCAGGATAGCCAAAATACCTAGGATAGAGCCAAATATGACTCACAAAAAAGTCAATGAAATAATCCCTAGTAATATTTTGCTATAAATTTAGATTGGTACCTAGCCCAATCATTATCAGAGAGAATTCCTCCAGCAACTGAAGACCCACAGCTAAACATTTGGACCTTCACAGAAAAAGGGGAAGGAAGGATTATAGGAGCCAGGGGATCAAGGACATCATGAGAACACAGAATCAACTAAGCAGGGCTGATGGGGGCTCACAAAGACTAAATTAACAATCATGGATCCTACATTGGTCTAGGTAGGTCCCCTGCTTAAATATTATGATTGCATAGCTTGCTGTTCTTGTGAGGCTCCTCACAGTGGGAGCAGTAGGTATCTCTGACTCTTTCGCCTCTTTTAAGATCCTTCTCCTACTAGGCTGTCTTGTATTACCGTATCTTGCTATACCATATTGAGTTGATATCCCTAGGGGGATCTAGGGAAGAAGGGATGAGGAAGAGGGAGGAGGAGGAGGATAGGGAGGGAAAACTGTGGTTGGGATGTAATGTATGAGAGAAGGCGGAGGAGGAGGAGGAAGAGAGGTAGGAGGAGGAGGGAGAGGGAGAGAGAGAGAGAGAGAGAGAGAGAGAGAGAGAGAGAGAGAGAGAGAGAGAGAGAATAATTCAGACAATTTTATTCTAAATCATATAACCTATTTCTCATTTCCCGTAATATCCAAATGTCATACTTTAGGTTTCTCTGCCTGCCTTGAATGTGTGAGGGAGATGTACATGGAATACAAGTACCCATGGACATCAGAGGCATCAGTTCCACATAGAGCTGTAGTCGTAGGTAGATGTAAGCTGGGAATCAAGCAGGGATCCTATCAATAATAGTACATGCCTTTAACGCTGACCAGCACAACTCTATCCACTTCTAATGTCTCAATTCCTTTCCTTTCCTGTGCTCCAGTCATAGCAGCAGACTCAGTGTTAATTTTTCCAACTCTCACACACTGTTTTCTACCCTGAGACCTAGTAAAATTGCCCTTCTCCATGCCTAGAAATCCTTCTTCTTCATCTTGTCAGGACACTATTTCTCAGGTCCCATGTCATCCATCTACCCAGTTACTCCCCACAATGTAATCTGTTTGTATCATCTCCATTACACTCCATTCTCTGAGATGAGCTTATTGATTTATTATGTGATTTCTAAACATTATGTCATCTCTGACACATTATCTGTCTTGTTCATCAGTTTATCTCCAAAGCACATGGCAAATTCTTAATAAACATTTTAAATACTTCTTACTTGAATGCATAAGTAAATGCAGTTAAGTTATCAGAATTGCAAGACAAGCAACCATGAGTTTATATAATATTAAATATTATATAAATCATTTCAAAATTCATTGTGCTATGTCCTATCATATTTAAAAGATTTATTCATCTCTAAAAGATTTGTTGGAAATGCTCATCTTTGGTACTTATATACAAGCATGACTAGGACTCATGTGACTCGTCAGGAATCATACATGTCTTGTACTAAATTTTATTCCTTTTCCTGGTTACCAAGAAACTTAGGCTCAAATTAAAAACCTAGTTTCTTTCTTTCTTTCTTTCTTTCTTTCTTTCTTTCTTTCTTTCTTTCTTTCTTTCTTTCTTTCTTTCTTTCTTTTTTTTCTCCTTTTTTAAAAAGATTTTTTATTAGTTATTTTATTTACATTTCAAATGTTGTCCTTTCCTGGTTTCCCCTCCACAACCCCCCATCCCACTCCCACTCCCCTCTGTGGGTGCTCCCCCACCCACCCACCCACTCCTGCCTCACCACCCTAGCATCCCCCTACATTGGGGCATCAAGCCTCCACAGGACCAGGAGCCTTTCCTCCCATTGATGCCAAATAAGGCCATCCTCTGCTACATATGCAACTGGAGCCATGGACCCATCCATGTGTACTCTTTGGTTAGTGTTTAGTCCCTGGGAGCTCTGGGGGTTCTGGTTAGTTGGTATTGTTGTTATTCCTATGGTGCTACAACCCCCTTCAGCACCTTCAATCCTTCCCCTAACTCCTCCATTGGGGTCCCCGGGCTCAGTCTGATGGTTGGCTGTGAGCATTCACATCTGCATTGGTCAGACTCTGGCAGAGCCTCTCAGGGGACAGCTATACCAGGCTTCTGTCTGCAAGCACTCCTTGGCATCAGGGATAGTGTCTGAGCTTGGTGGCTGCAGATGGGATGGATCCCTAGGTGGTGCAGTCTCTGGATGGCCTTTCCTTCAGTCTCTGCTACACTCTTTGTCCCTGCATTTCCTTTAGACAGGAACAATTCTGGATTAAAAGTTTTGAGATGAGTAGCTGACCCCATCCCTCAACTGGGGCCATGCCTAGCCACTGTTTATGGTCTCTACAGGTTCTCTCTCCCCTTTGTTGGGTATTTTAGCTAATGTCATCTCTATTTGGTCCTGGGAACCTCTTGTTTCCCTGGCATCTGGGACTTTCTAGTGGTTGTCCCCAGTTCCCCTAGTATTTATAAACAAGCATGAATGACTAGGACTCATGTGACTTATCTGTAATCATATGACTCTTGTACTAAATTGTATTTCTGTTCCTGGCTACCAAGAAACTTAGGCTCAAGTTAAAGGCCTAGTTTCAAATGACAGAAATGTATAGTGAACATTTGGAGTGTTGTAGTGACCCCTGAGTCACATGCCATTTACATATCTGATAGTTTTAATATTTAATATTCTTATTTTATATTCTCTATGAATTCTATTGCAAAACCTATCTAAAATAAATAAGTAAAATCAACAACCAAATAAACTATGTATGTTCATTTAACAGTGGGAAGCATAGCTCAGGAGTCCATCTTTGCAATTGCTTCAAGGGTTTCTCCCCTTCAAACCAAGGTGACTTTTAAATTCTTTTGGCTATAAATTAATGAAATGCTCTTGTGGTGTATCATAATTAGTTCATAGCATCAATCCAATAAGATTTTTAGCCCTCTATCTATTTATATACATTTTTCATAATAAAAGACTAGAAATTGACTTGTCCAACAATAGATTTGCCTAAATAATCTGCCTAATAGACCTTTGCTAAATTCACATGATGAGCACATGGCCTTGCATGGTTTAAGATTCAATGAAAGAATAAGCAAAAACTCAGGTGACAGCAGATGCTGGCGAGGATGTGGAGAAAGAGGAACACTCCTCCATTGTTGGTGGGATTGCAAGCTGGTACAACCACTCTGGAAATCAGTTTAGTGACCCTCAGAAAAATGGACATAATACTACCTGAGGACCCAGCTATACCTCTCCTGGGCATATACCCAGAAGATGCTCCAACATGTAATAAAGACACATGCTCCACTATGTTCATAGCAGTCATATTTATAATAGCCAGAAGCTGGAAACAACCCAGATGTCCCTCATCAGAGGAATGGATACAGAAAATGTGGTACATTTACCCAATGGAGTACTACTCAGCTATTAAAAACAATGATTTAATGAAATTTGCAGGCAAATGGATGGAACTTGAAAATATCATCCTGAGTGAAGTAACTCAGTCACAAAAGAACAAACATGGTATGTATTCACTGATAAGTGGATATTAGCCGAAACGCTTGGAATACCCAAGTTTCACTTTACAGTAACAGCTGGCCTGAGAGTGAGGTCCCAGATGGAGGAGTTGGAGAAGGGACTGAAGGAGCTGAGGGAGTTTGCAGCCCCATGGAGGGGGCAACAGTGTCAATTGGCCTGACCCCCCCACCCCTCCCCCGTCTTCATAGAGGCTGGACCACCAACCAAAGAATACACATGGAGGGACCCATGGTTTGGACCACATATGTGGCAGAGGAGGGCCTTGTTGGCCATCACGGGAAGTAGAGGCCCCAGTAAAGGGGAATGTCAAGGTGGGAATATGGGAGTGATGGGAGTGGGTGGGCAGGTGAGTGGGAGGTGGAATTCCCTCATAGAGGTGGGGCGGGGGGAGGGGATAGGTGGTTTCCAAAGAGGAGACCTAGAAAGGGGGAAACATTGGAAATGTAAATAAAGTATCAAAAAAGAAAAAAGAAAGAAAGAAAGAATAAAGCAGTTGTTAAAGGCTGGAGAAAGAAACAAAATTGATGTAATCCTCTCCCTAGTCTGGAGTTATACCTATCCACAGTCAGAAGCTGCAGAAAGCTTTATATAATGGTGTCCCCTCCTTACAAGAACAAAGAAATCATCAGTGATACTTGACTACATAAATATCAAGAGACAGCCTGTGCCATGCTTCTAGGATGTACAATTCTTCTGGGCACAGATTCATCAACTGCGTGATGCTTTTGTATTGATTCTAAAGTGTTTTTTGGATGAACTTTGAAAGCCATTTGCTGAGTGTGGGATTTTGTAGGCTTGGGGTTGTCAATAGGCGTGTTTTGCTGCAATTAATAACTATATGCTCATGCACCTGTGGAGAAGATGAAGCATCTTTCTAATTTCATGTTCAGCAATAAACATGAGCAACTGTCTGCATGATTCCTCTTTTGATTCCAGCTGCCAACAGCTTGGAAAGCTTTGAGGCCAGCTAACTCTACATTACTCATTAGCTGGTGTCCCCATTTATTTTTCTGCCTAAATGGGTAAAAAAGTCATTTTGTTTAGCTCATTCGGATCTGTTGAGAAAGATACCAGCAAATCAACACCTGTCACTTTTCAGTAAATCCTGAGAGAAAATGGGCTTTGCAGCAGCTTTGCCTTGGCAGCACAGAATGCTCAAGGTTTGAAGTAAATGCCTAGAGTCTATGGAGCAGCCATCTCCAACTCCAAGCCAGGGAGGGGGTGCCTATGTGCCTATTATGGATATAATTAATCCAAATCACTCACAAGACAATAAAATTTAATTATAGGTTCTTAGTTTCTAAGAACTCGCCAATTACTGTTAATAGGCTTTGCCTCGATCATAGCTAGTGAGCTAAATCTGTTGAAGCTATTTGTCCAACAGTTAATTTCTTAAAAATCATTCTATCTTTAGTTAAATGGGTTTAATACAGCATTGCTTTTTGGTAGTAGACAAAATGCTCTACTGACCTCAATTTAGCCCCTGTGTTTTGGAAAATAATTTAAGGTATCAATTTCTGAACGGTTTTTATGTAAGTGGCATTTCCTTCATTCAAAAACCATCTAGCCCTGTTCTCTGTCATAAGAACTTTCCCCTCATCTTGGGGCAGTTGGATATCTCGTCCCCCATTGATTTTAGGTATCTCTGTGTCTGAGAATACAAAACACGGCAAAGTCTTTCAAAGTTCATATTGATTTTATCAGATCCTATAGTGATTCAATTGTGGTTCAATATTTAATGTGCATTAACAAGGGGGTTATGGATCTAATAATGATCATTGCATTCACAAAGGGCTAAGCTGTCCCTGGAAATCAGCATTTTTTAAAAGGACATTTAAGAATGTTTATCAAGTTTTTGTTACATACAGGTACATGTCTGTAAGAGTCTTTATGAATTATCTTATTTACCTGAACCACACTTCTATAAATAACCTGTTGTTCTTCGTTGGCTGACTTCCCGGGAATCTCAAGGATTTTATATAGCTTGATGAGCATTATGTAGCAAGTCTCTCTTGTCAACAGACTTCAACCTCAGAGATCCCGGACTTTACACATTAGCTCTCTCACTTAAGTAAAAGGTAAAAGAATATGTACTTATAATAGAGGCTCCCATGTCTTTAAAACATTCCATGTTCTTACTATTGCAGAAATGACTAGTGGAAAATCGTAGATGTGCACATAATGTGCAGTTGCCTCTTAGGAAGAGGGTGTTCGTTAGAGCCATAGTTATGGTCATTGATCCAGAAGTATAGTCAGAATTCCCCTCCTGTCTCTTTGAGGATTTGTCCAGATGTGTGTTTCCTGAAATAATTCTGTTTTGCTTTTGAGTCAGTCAAAATTACTATCATCATAGCCCTTGACCCCAGTTGACTTGAAAGCATTACGTAGCCTTTGCTAGCAAAACACTACTTTGAGCCATAGAGAAGCTGGGTGTGTCCTGAAAAATAGAGGATGCTGTTTGATTGCTGATGGTGAGATTTGTACTATGAATGATGATTATAGCTAGGGTGATAACTGAAGGAGAACTTCTGCAAGGAAGCAGTGTAAATTGTCTGTAGATTATCTAACTGGGGCCAGGCATTGTGATTAATTAAAGATGTGTGTAAACTCTCATTGAGCCTCACCTTGAAAGGAAGAACTTCACTCCTTTATCCTTAAATTTGAATTGCCCTTAGAACTTGAAGTGGTTTACCAGTGGAATACAAAGAAGGGAGTACTAAGAGTTCTAGGACAGATCCTAAGAAGACACTGCTTCCACTGAGTTCTCCTGAAATGCTCTCACTGGAAGAAGCCAATTGCTATGTCTAGTCCCAGAGCGTGACTTATTAGAGACTTCAATTGAAGGTACTCTGGCCAAAACCCTGACTGAGCTTTGGAATTGTACCTATGAATGAAGCTGTCTTGGATCTTTGAAGGAGGGGGTTGTTTTGTTTTAGGCTTTGTGATCGTTTGACTATGTTTGGCCCAGGGAATGGCACTATTAGGAGGTGTGGTTTTGTTGGAGAAGATGTAGCCTTCTTAGAGAAAGTGTATTGTTGTGGGTTTAAGCTTTAAGACCCTTATCCTAGCTCTCTGGAAGCCAGTCTTCTGTTTGCCTTCTGAACAAGATGTAGAACTCTCAGTGATTCCTACACCATTCCTGTGTGGATGCTGTCATGCTTCTGCCTTGATGATAATGAACTGAACCTCTGAACCTGTAAGCCAGCCCCATTTAAATGTTGTCCTTATAAGAGTTGCCTTGGTCATGGTATATGTTCACATTAGTAAAACCCCAACTAAGACAGAGTTTGTTTTATTTTGTTGGATTTTTTTGGTTGATGTTGTTGTTTGCTTTGTGCTGTTTTTGAGAGGGCCACATTATAGTTCTGCTAACTTTAAACTCACTTTGTAACCAAGGATGACCTTTGAACTTCTAATCCTTCTTCATATACCACCTTAGTATGAGAATTACAAAAGTGTCCTACCAAGCCCTGTTTACAGCATGTTGGTTATCAAATTCAGGACTTTCTATGTGCTAAGGTAGAATCCTACTACATGGGCTACCTTGTCTGCCTAACCTTGAACTTTCAAGATCAGTCAATTGACCATTTTTGTAACACAAAATGACCTCTGCCAGTACTACAGAAAAGACCCATCCTTTCATTGGGTCACATATCATAAATCCTGAAAATCAGATATTTACATTATAATTAATAATAGTAGCAAATTACAGTTATGAAGTAGCAACAAATTAATTTTGTGGTTGGGGATGACCACAAAATAAGTAACAGAATCAAAGGGTCATGGCATTAGGAAGATTGAGAACCACTGGTCTAGATGCTCTTCAGAGTAATAATAACAATCATAATGGCTACCATGTATCACAGCCTTCTCTGTATTCAGTGAGATTCCAAGTTCATCACTAATATTTTCTCAATCTACCATCACAATAAACTTATGAGTAGGGGCCATTGTCCCCATGCTATAAGGGAAGCTAAGATAGAAAATATAAGCAACCTGCTGAAGACCATGTACCTAGATTCACAACCAAGAAAACAATATCTACATCTAGCTGTTAATTAATTACACACCTAAAACATAACATCACTTTCAGCTAATTCTAACTCTGAAGGGATCAAAAAATAAATAAATAAATGTGGTCTCTCAAGCATCATCTCACTCACCCAAATGCTGCAGACCATTTCTTTCTCTCAACCATCATGGTAAAATTTGTTTCTCATTCCTATTGTATTTCCAAAAATCTCCAAATACCCCAACCCCATCTAATCACTCTGTCTCATGTTCCAATTCATTTTCTTTTCAATAATGAAAGTAAGTTTTCCAAAAGTTCAAATATTGTTGTCTTCTTTCTTAGGGTTTCTATTGCTCCAATGAAACACCATGACCAAAAAGCAAGTTGGGGAGGAAAGAATTTATTCCACTTACACTTCAGTGATGTTGGTCTTTTCCTAACCATCGCTAATTTCAGTATCAATTGACCCAATAAGTAAAAGTTTCACTTTAGTAGTTCTAGTATCTTGTTAATCACAGCTGTTCTTAAGGTCCAGATAACCAGAACCACAGAATCCTAAATCAAAATAGCCCTGATAGAGTCTTTAATTTTCTCTCTGAAATTTCACAACTACTGCACTGAAAGGTCTCTATCTTCTGCACTGCTCTCAACATTATCTTCCAAGGTCCTACAGAACTTCCCACAGAGTTCCCAACACTCAATGATTTTTCTAGCCCAAAGTTCCAAAGTCCTTCCACAATTCTCCCAAAACCATGGTCAGGGATGTCACTGCAATACCCTACTACACTGGTACCAACTTGGCTTAGTCAGGGTTTCTATAGCTGCAACAAAACACCATGACCAAAAAGCAAGTCAAGGAAGAAAGAGTTTATTCTGGTTATACTTGCACATTGCTATTCATCACCAAAGGAAATCAGGACAGGAACTCAAACAGTGCAGGAACCTGGAGGCAGGAGCTGATGCAGAAACCATGGAGAAGTGCTGCATATTGGTTTACTTTTCATGGCTTGCTCTGCCTACTTCCTTATTGAACCCAGGACCACCAACCCAGGGGTGGCACCACCCATAATGGGATGGATCCTTCCCTATTAATCACTAATGAGAAAATGCCTTACAGCTGCATCTTATGGAAGCATTTTCTCAACAGATGATCCTTTCTCTCTGATGACTCTAACTTGTGTCAAGTTGACACACAAAACCAGTCAGTATACCTTCTAACTTAAATACTTCAACAGCTTCTTATTGCCCTTAGCAAATGTTAAATCCTCAGCATAGCTTTACAGGGCTCTTGTGAGTTAGCCCTATTTTTCTAGTCTCTCCATCCACTCTCTGAGCTCAAAGCTCTAGTTAGTCTCAGCTCTCTTTAGTTCTTCAAGCATAGCATGCTTTTCTCTTCTCCGAGTCTTCATGCACATTGTTCTCTGCTAAGTCCTTTCTTGGCCTCAGGGATTTGGATCTGAATAGGACAGTGATGGAATGAAAAAAAGGACAGACAGAATGGCATACAGATATGCTGAGTTTGGATGATTTAAGCCTCTGTTCTAAAGAAACTGCAGCATTCTTGAAGCTTCATTGGTTTACTATAGAGTTGAACAAAAAGGCAGGATGACTGCATACAGCATAACAAGGGGGCAGGATTATTTCATAAAGATAAATGAGGTAGGTTTTATAGTATGTAGCTGGATCAAGGAGACAGCTTTAGCTAATCTTGGTAGGAGCAATCTCTGTGAGAGAACAATCTTCAGGCTATAAATATATGGGGGAGAAAGCAATAGTTTACACACACAAAGACCAGAATAGAAGGGTTTGACATTTTCCCAGAGTCTGAGGCTATTGAGTCCTTGATATGGCTATCACCATGTCAACAGCCTCATTTACCTCAGGACTCTCTCTCTCTCTCTCTCTCTCTCTCTCTCTCTGTGTGTGTGTGTGTGTGTGTGTGTGTGTGTGTGTGTGTGTGTGTGTGTGAGAGAGAGAGAGAGAGCATGTGTGCACATATGCATGTTTGTGTGTTTGTAGATTAATAAGTGAGCTCTTAGCTATTCTTTTGCTCTGACATTATGAACTCTATCTGAAAGCATAAACTCAAATTCAATGCTTTCCTTTGCAAGTCACTTTGGTCATGGTGTTTAATCACAGCAATAGAATGTAACTAAGGATACTCAGGAAAGGTTAAGACGTTCCTTCCCCTTTTTGCCAGAGAAAACAGCAACAGCCAATAAGTCCAGTTATGATGATCTTTGCTAAAAAAGGCTCAGCCGGATTACTAAAGACAGTGTTAGTTTCAGTCAGAAGATAGTCCTGTACGCCCCTCACCACCACCACCCAAATGTTATGGAAATACATGTCATGGGAAGTCTAAGAAAACTAAAAGGATTAGAAAGTGGCTATGGGCAAATGACAATGGAGAAAAATGAAGTGAAAATACGGATGTGTTTTCATGGATTTGTCAGTCCACTGATTAACACTGTTGGCATTGAGACAAGCAGTAGCACTCATTAATTTACAGGAACAATAACTAGGATCTAAGATACCATGTTGATCCACATATTTTTTAACAATAATAGCTTGAAGATTTGAAGCAGCCATATTGACATTTCTTTGACAAGAGCCTGCCAATTCCAGTTTGGTCATGATAGGGATGGCATGACATGGTTCCCACCTCTAGAACAGAGTCAGCAGAGTATGGTCCTCCAGGAATGTTGATGGTTGCTGTGGAGGTAAGGTTTGTTTGTATAATAGTATATATATTTTCATGTTTCTCCTTCAGGAAATACTCTCCCTGTTAATGTTAATAGCTCCATGGTAATTACAAACAGCACCAGTCCAGAAGTCAAGTGTGTATCTATGTCCCAGCAAAATGGTAAACCCTGAAACCTTCTTTTCTCACAGCCTTAAGGCTGTGAGAAAGATCTCTGAAATTATGAGTTCAAAAACATATAATTTCTCAACTATGCAAAATATAAGGATGCAATATGAGTTGTATAATGAGCTTCACATATCTCTTAAAAGAACAGAGGGAGCTGCACTATAAGCCAGCTTGTCAGATAGATACTAAGAAAGGAGATAAACAGATTTAGGAGCTGGAAATCACAGGGCAAGATCCCACCCAGCTAAGTTTTTGTTTTTGCTTACAAAGGTAGGCAGATTCCTGAGTTCAAGGTCAGCCTGGAACAGAGGGAGTTTAGGTCCTGTCCCAGGTGTAGTAGAAATGGTAATTTCAGGGCAGGGTCCCACCCAGGGTCCCAGCTAGCTTATTGCCTGTGCTTTACAAAGGCAAGCAGATCTCTAAATTCGTTTGCAATGTAAAAAATAAATGTTCTTGCTGTCTCCTTCTAAGAATAAAGAGGCTGGGGTCTTGGGATGTGGGTTCATGGGATTTTCAAAAGGGAACCTGGCATAATGAGTGAATTGATATGTAAGTAAAAGACTGGGCTTTTTGTCTGCAAGAGATGAGCTATCCAGAGAGGTTTTTGTAGAATACCAAGAGAAAGCTGTCTAAAACAGAGCATAGAAGGAGCAATCTGGAAAGCTGTCTCAAACAGAACATAGACTGTCTGTTTGTAACCCCCGATTTGACTTTGAGTCATTTGTTTTCCCACTCCCAGACACCCCTTCCTCAGAACCCCTCTCCAAGCTGAGACTGGTCCTTGGCAAGAGCCCATGAATGGTTCTTACTTCTTGAATGCATGAAAAATAAGGTTGAGACCCCAGGCATGAAAGAAATCATGGCTCATGTTCCTATCCCAAAAGAAATGACAAGATCTAGCAGCTAAAAGACAGAAGATAAATTTAATTTTGATAATCCAACACATCTCAACACAAATATTCTTATCATGAAAATTTTGTGAATCAATAATTTTGAGTAACAACTGTAAATTCTACAAATGCTGCAGTCAATAAAATAATGCCCATACATTTCATAGACTTCAAGAACTACCAGAATTTCATGATTGTTTTTCTTGGTTGAAGAAAAAGGTTGTTAAAATGATCTAAAACTACTGTGAGACTCACCTTACTGGATCAAAGAAAATTAGTACTGATTAAAACTAAACCTGTAATGTTAGCTCTAGAACCAAGACTAGTAATCAAAGGATTAAAGTTCTCACATATATCTGAAAATATCTCATTTCCATCAGCTTCCAAGTGCTACTACAGCAAAACACAATATGGTAAGCCAGGGACCATTCCAGAGAAGGCAGTTTGTTTTCATTAAGTCCCCAGGGCCCTAGCAAATCCAGATTTCAACAGATCTAGGCATTAGAATTAGTGAGGGACCTCTGAAACTAACAGTACTTTGCAGCGGGCCTGGGGCAGGTAATAAAAGATTGAGCACAAGATGATTGCTTGCTCTGGAAGGCTTCCCTGATGCTGAGAGACTCAAGTTAGAGCTGTTTATTTCATTCTGATCCACTAAATAAAATTTGAGCTTACTTTTTATGAAACACTTAAACCTCATGGCTTTTCTTTTACTTCTCTGTTAACTGGTACACACTCATGTTTTACCCAGAGAAATACCTTTGCCCTGAAGCTTCTTCAATATTTTAATTTGGGAATAGAAAAGACAGTATACCAAACAAGAGAATAATATGACAATGTGGCACTGCATATCCATAGTTAGAGAGCAGTTTTTGAAAGGGTCCATATGCAAATCCTAGGGAAGAGAGGTTTAGTAAATCTTACAGTTCAAATTATTTCATATAAACTTATTTGGTAATATTCTATTTAAAAATTT
This sequence comes from Uromys caudimaculatus, assembly GCA_028551405.1. Lineage (NCBI taxonomy): Eukaryota > Metazoa > Chordata > Mammalia > Rodentia > Muridae > Uromys > Uromys caudimaculatus. The sequence goes on along the minus strand of CM052709.1, from coordinate 58,720,011 downwards.
GCAAAGACTTATGGAAAATGCTTAACTGGGATTTTCCTGTTAAACTTAAGGCATGACAATGTTGCTATCTTTCAGCTTTCAATATATTATATAGAAAGTGTGAGAAATTTTGCTAGTGGGACTTCTGGGAACAGGGAGGCTAGAGATTAGTGCTTAAGAACCCTTCTTTCTCTTCCTTAGGACTCACTGACAGCTCCCGCACCTACATGAACTCACTCACAGCCACCTGTAACTCCAACCCCAGTGGCTCCAACACCTTCTTATGGTCTCTGTGGGCAACTGTACTCATCTGGCAGGTGCGCACACACACACACACACACACACACACACACACACACACACACACGAGTCTTTAAGAAAATGAAAATAGATTTCTATACATCTTTAAATGTCAAAATGGAAAACATTTACTGGGTACTAGATATTAGGATATGTTATTTAATAACAAAACCAAATAAAATTTTCAAGTTATTCTTCCCCTTCAATAGCTTTATCTATACTCAGATTCTCTCTCCCCATTCCTGCAACTTGATGATATCCTATGGGGAAGTGTCTTTGCTCTTCCAGAGGATATGTACATTGTTTAATGAGCCTAAGCTCCTCCTGGTGGCTTATGGGTCTGTTCTAAGCAAAACCTTAAAAGGAAATAATGTGGTAAGCTGGCAGTTTCTAAAAAGTGGGCCTTTACCATTGCTGGAAAAGCCTGATTTGTTTGTTTTATTTTGGAGAGGGATTGATCACTTTCTGTGTGGATATAAATCCTTTACAAAACAAAAGTTGTGAAGACCTAAATATGGTCTTTAAGCAATAAAAAGCAAGCACAAATGGTACTAATTTTGACTCACTGAGGGTTTTCATTTTCCTATCGCTGTCTTGATCTCAACAGCTGCAGGTACTTAAGTTCTTTCTGCCGCCTTTGCACCCTCCATTATGCCGGAGAGAAGACTGAGAGACAATTATTACCAATTTTTCCTGGAACCCGGGGATCCACTTAGAAGGGCACAGACATTCTCCCTCCTGCTACATTAACTTCACACTCACCAATTGCCACATGTCTGACCAAACAGCAAAGTGATATTTATTAAGGAAAATAGAAATTATATATATATATGAACAAAAGGGAAAGAAACAGTAATAGAAAGAAGAGAGAAATAAAGTCGAGCTGGTCTTTTCAAGTTAAGGGTGTCTGAAACAATCTGTAATGAAAGGTCTTTGCGGATTTGATTGGGTGTGCGAGAGTATGTTCGACACGTGTGCCTGCAGGGGGCCGCACCAGCAGCCAAATGGTAACGCTGGTGTGTAATTACAGAGCACTTAACTGCATTCAGACATGGTTTTGTTTCTCTGATAATTTCCACTTTCATTGTTCAAGAGGCCGTGGACACTGTAGAAGCTGAGGTTCAAGTACCTGCAGCTGTTGAGACAAATGACTGTTGGAGCTGTTTTTAAAAGTTTCCATCAGGAATTCTGCCTACCAGGAAAATTTCACAAAAGTACTTTAAAAATATTCCTCTTCTCTTTCCAAAGCTTTAAAATTCCAAATCTATAAATGGACTGTTCTTTATTCCTCTTCTTCTCACAAGCTGCCTGTGCGCCCTTCCTCCCCACACAGTGGACTCCATCCTTTTCGAAAGCTATTATATTCTTAATATGGAAATAGCACGTCAGTTTACTGCTCGGCAATATGACTGTTGTCCCTGTGTCGACTGCACTTGTGATGTACAGCAAACTGAAAGATCTGAAAATGCACTAACTTGTTTATATGAAAGAATCAATCTGTACAAGAAGAAAATCCTAGCTAAATCTGAACACAAGAGCCTCCACTTCCTTGCATTTCTCTCGTCCAACTAAATATTATAAATGCAATATTTATTTGCATTTAAGTCATATTTAAAAACAAGACATCTGAAAACAGAAAGACAACAACAAAATAACAATGAAGTGTTATTTTCAGTACCATAGAGAAGGCATGTACGATTCACCACTAAAATAGAATTTATTCACAATTTAGTTATTATTTTTTTTCATTTTACTGTATTTTACAATGACTTCAAATTAATACGAAATGGAGAACTGTTCAAGACAGTACCTGAAGCCACATCCCCCACCCACCATATCTTTGCAGCAAATGTTTGATTTTCTATGATTTGTTATCATGATATGATTGCTTAGGTGTCTTAAGCATGTCACTTGCCTTCTGTATGTCTAGTATCTATAAGGATTACTCACAGGGACATTGTGAGAACTGATGAGTTAATTCATGGCAAGTATTTAGAACTACCTTAAAAAATAGTAGGAACTCCATAAACTTCATATTATACTTGTGGCTTTGAAACTAGTAACAAGTAGTTTATTAATAAGAAAGCATTAGGATACGTGGGTCAAGGATGGTAAGCATTCTATACAAAATATTCTGGAATATTAAATATTTTCAGGCAAACAAAAATAAATATGAAATAAAAGAAAAATAAACTATAATGATCTCATCCACTGTTACTGGGACGAGAGATAGTGAATCTGAAACACTTTCCTACAGATCTGTACAAAACATTATCAATTGGCTCTAGGATGAAAGAAAATATACAAATTAGTCATGGTATCATCATCTCAGAGCTGTCACAAAGCTGTATTTTATATTCTTAGACTGGCTTTGAACATCACTGCACCCAATTATACTGTCTTCATCAGATGTTGGTCAGTCTCTGATTTCAGTTACTGTTCTCTGTGTTATACAAGACATTTTTAAAGTTTATCATAGGTATCTATCACATGGTAGAGCACTTGCAGCATTAGTGTCTGTTCTCTACCAAACACTGGTCTCTTATATATTCGTGGCAGCATTTAGTAACAGATCATAGACATACATTTGCAAAGATACAAATCAAACATACATATAACCACATAAGCATACTATGAATTTCATATTGATACTCAGAGCAAGAGATGGAAGGGAGATGGTTATAACTAGAGATTATTTTATCATAGCTGTTTGTAACCTGTATGAAGTTGTTTCCAAAACTAAGCAAGGGTATCCTGGTTCCAACCACTTTTTATCATAGAAATCATAGATTTTTTATGTCTAAGGTAATAAATATAAGAATTTATAATAAATAAATATAAGAATTCAACTACCTTTTGTAAACTAATTTTATTATGGTTAGGTATGGTTAGGATGTCCCTTTCTATCCCTGATCTCTCTAGGAATTTTATCATGAAGGATTGTTGAATTTTGACAAAGGCTTTTTATGTATCTAATGCTATGTTCATATGGGTTTTCTTTACGTTTGCTTATATGGTAGTTGCATCTATCGACTTTCATATATTGAACCATCGCTGTATGTCTGAGATGAATCTTCCTTGGCCATAGCAGATGATCTTTTTGATATATTCTTAGATTCACTTTGCAAATACTTTATTGGGTATTTTTGCATGTATGTTCATAAAGAAAATTGATCTGTAATTCTCTTTTTTGAATCTTTATGTAGTTTGGGTATTAGGATAACTGTGGCCTCATAAAATAAGTTTGGCAATGTTTCTTGTGTGTCTATTTTGTGGAATCTTTTGAGTAATGTTGGTGTTAACACTCCTTTGAAAAATCACATAGAATTCTGTGCTAAAAAAATATTTGGCCCTGGGCTTTGTTTGCCTGGGAGATTTTCAATGACTACTTCTATTTCACTAGGAATTATAGGTATGTTTAAATTCCTTATTCGCATCTGATAAAGGACTAATATCCAAAATATATAAAGAACTCAAGAAATTAGTTATCAAAAAAAACCCACAAATAATCCAAGTTTTAGAATGAGATTCTAAACAGAATTCTCAGTAGAGGAAATTCAAATGGCTGAGAAATAGTTAAAGAAATGTTCAACATTCTTAGCCATTAGAGAAATGTAAATCAAAAGTACTTTGAGATTTCATCTTGTACATGTCAGAATGCTAAAATCAATAACACAGCAATATTTCATGCTGGACAAGATGTGGAGTAAGGGGGAAACTGACACATTTCTGGTGAGAGTACAAACTTGTACAGTCACTATAGAAATCATTATAGTGGTTCCTCATAAAGACAAAAATCCAACTACCTCAAGATCCAGCTATACCACTCTGGGGGATATACCCAAAGGATATTTCACTCTACAATAAGAACACTTGTTCCCATGCTCATGGCTGCTCTAGTCACAATAGCTAGGAATTTAAAACAACTTAGATACTTCTCAATAGAAGAAGGGATAAAATGTGCATTTACACAATGGAGCATTACTCGACTGTTCAAAAACAATAAAATTTGCAGGCAAATGTATCAAACTAGTAAAAATCATTCTTCATGAGATAACAAAGACCCATTAAGATAAATATGGTATATATTCTCTTATATGTGGATATTATTCATTAAGTAAATGATAGCCATCTATAGAGCCAGAATGGTTAGCTATAGAGAAAGGGACTAGGCAGGAACACATGGCTCTCCCTGGGAGAGGGCAATGGAATATATTTTAGGATAGACTGGGGGAAGGGGTACAGAATGAAAGGACAAGGTGGGGAGAGACTAGAATAAAGGCGTGCTGTGGAAACTTACTAAAATATATAAAGGTGGTACTAATGAAGTCTCCAAGTAATGACCAAGCCCAAACTAGTCATCTCTTGTCACAAAATGAAGCTTCCAGTACTAGGACTGGGTTACAGCCAATTGAGTTGTTGGCCCAATAGGTCCCTTGGAAATCCCCAAACAAACCAGGCTGATGTCAAGACAATAGGTTATTTTCTACAAACTGAGATCAACCCTCCATTGCTGAACAACACCCACCTCACTCACTGAACAAAGAAAAGTTGAACTGGTACCTACCTAAAACATTTATCCCTGTGTTCTAGTGCCTTTGATAAGGGAAAGTATTCTTCAGGCTACCCCCCCCCCCAAAAAAAGAAACATAGCCATCAACCCAGCCACAAAACCTTTGATTTAAAATGCTGCCCTATCTGGAGAATATGCTAGGGTAATAGTGGTATAACGCTTGTGGGAATAACCAACCAATGTCTGATTTGATTTAAGGCCCACTCCATGAAATGGAACCAATACGCGATACAGCTTGGGGAACCAAGAACCAGAAACTGCATAGCCCAGAGTCCTAGGGCAAACCCAAATATTAATGGTCTAAAAAATAACAATAAGATGACGCCTAATGATATTCTACTCTACTTATAGATCAGTGCCTTTATCAGCCATCACCAGAGAAGCTTCCTCCTGCAGCAGATAGCAACCAATACAGAGACCAGCCAGACGTTATGCAGAGAGAAGCCTTGGAATACACAGCTCTAAATGAGATGTCTCCATCAAATCTCCCCCTCAGAGCTCAGGGATCTCCACAGAAGAGGAGGTTAAAAAAAAAAAAAAAGGAAGTAAGAGCCAGAGGGGATGGAGGACACCAGGAGAATAAGGCCCTCTAAATTAAGTGAGCAAAGCTCATACAAACTCACAGAGACTAAAGTAGCAAGCACAGGGCAGACACAGGTCTGTACCAGGTCCTCTACCTATATTATGGCCTTTAGTTCAGTATTTTCATTGGACTCCTGAGTGTATAAACAAGTGGGTCTCTGATTCTTATACCTTCTCTTGGGGCTCTTTTTCCTTCTGTTGATTCACCTCGCCCAACTTCAAAAGGATGGTTTTTGTATGAATTTATATTTTATTTTGTTAAATAAAAAGAATTCAACTGCATTTCACTTAATAGTGTTTTATTTAAAAGTTCACAATTAAAGCACTGTAATAACCAAAACACTTAAAAGCAACAAAGGCTACCTTGAAAGAAAAAAAATCTTGCATGTAAAGGAATGGGGGCCCTATGTGTAATAAGTGTGGAATACAGAATGCAAGGTGAGACTCATGCTATTGTCAGGCTCCATCATACAAAAGGAACAGGGACTTCTAAAGTGTTCCAAAATTTGAGCAGAAAGTGAATGTCATGAGTCTATACATTTCACTTGGCTTATTTAAAATTCAACAAGAATATCAAGAATATAACCAATTCTGTGTTCTCTGCCATCTGCTGATATCCTCCAAAACCTCAAGAGGATATATCAAAGAAATCCAGTCCCACATTGCGTATCATGGGAAGAAGAAACGCTATTTCTAGATTCAAGAGTCATTGCCAAAAAAACTAACAATACACCAGCATCATGATGCCATCCATAAATTAAATCCATATTTTATTTTAACAAAATTTCATGATGATCTGTGCTGTTAGTGGGCTCTGGGTATGACAGAAGTCACTTTAAAAACAAGAGTAGGTTTAGAGTATAGAATTCAGGAGATAGGGCAGCAACGTTTTCTACTTTGATCGTTATTAACCAGCACCATGAAATGTTACAAGTCAGGCTACAAAAGATAATGTGTGAATGGATGAATTCCTTGTGAAGAACAAGTGACTTGGAAAGAACCTGATGGTTTTAAAACAGTGACAGACAACAATTTAATGGTTAAAGATACAGACTACTAAGAACAAAGGAACGCAAAATAAAGTTTGGCCACAACATCCATTTCTGGAGATAGACCAGGACCAGTCCCTTTGGTGCAGCGTGGTTCATGCTGACTCAAGGATGAATTCACCAGACCAGCATACTGATCTATGCGGCCTTTCCAGCACTGTACTGCCTGTAATGGAACAGACTCTTGGAGTCCACAGTGCGAGATTTCTGCACAGCTTCAGCAAAAAGTTTGGTCACCTGAAAGAAAATGTCAAAAATGTTATCAGCCTACAAGAGATGAATGTGAATGCAGGATGAATCAGGAGTAAAAAGTCACAAGTTCTGCCCCCAACTTTCAAAAGGGTATGGAATGAAAGATGTGATGCTGCTTTTCTTCAGAGTTCAGACAAGCATGAAGAAACTTACCCTACCCCCAATGAGGAATAAAACTAACTTAGGCAAAAAAAAAAAAAAAAAAAAAAAAAGGATACACAGATCATAGTGAATCTCAGATATGTGGTTCTTTCTGTGATAACCCTGGTAGCTCATAGCCAAATAAAATTGAGTGAGCTTCATACAATCTTGTGTGTGCGGTGTGATGTGGAAAAGCATGTGTATTACATCTTCACCTCTGATCAATAAGCTATTGCTTTCCTGCAGTGGCTTTCACTTGGAGACAGGGAGACAGCACTCCCAATCTTCATTCCATATTATACTATATATTTGTATTCACAGGATAATTGAATGGGTGATCAAAGAACCACTCCTATTCCTGGCTTTTGATTATCTCTAACTTTTTCAGTGAGGCCATGATCTGTCATATTGACACCATTGTTTTAGAGTCTATTAAAATCCCTCTCTGCTCTAAATGCTGTAAAAAGAGAGAAGGGGGAGAGAGAGAGAGAGAGAGAGAGAGAGAGAGAGAGAGAGAGAGAGAGAGAGACAGATTCAGGGTAGAAAGGAAGAAACACCTGGAAATTGGTGAGGAGAGCAATTCCACTGTCCACAGCTGTCCTCCGAATCACATAATTATCGTGGACAAATTTGGTGTTGTTATTGGGGAGGTTAATCACTAGGTCAATGCTTCCATCTCTTATCAACCTAAAAGAAAAAATAAATAAAAACCTACAGTTGACGGCACCTATTTTATAGTTAGCTTCAAAATTGCTAACACAAATCTCTCTCTCTCTTTCTCTCTCTCTCTCTCTCTCTCTCTCTCTCTCTCTCTCTCTCTGCCATTTAAACTAGTGCCACACTGAGCTGACCACTGCCTGCTCTTTTCTACTTCTACACAGATGTGCAACGCACCAGGGAATTATAATTCATATTTTGTTTTGAAGAAACTCTGGCAAATATCTGACAGGATGCAAAACTTGTTTTCTCTTGAAAACACTGCCCAATATAGCAAGAATTGATGATCTGATCGACAATCATTTTGTTTTTACAAAGAGGTAATCCCTCCAGCATTGAAAGCCCTGCTACCTCCAGGCTCCCACTCAAAAACTGCATCAATCTCTCTGCCTACTTCCCACTACCTGGCCAGAGAAAGCATGAGAATACCTGGTTGTGAATTAACCTGTACCACATTTTGTTGTTGGACTGATGAGACATTCAAATGTCAAGAGCATGAAGCAGAACTGGATTTATTTTACAAAACTCTAAGCAAGGGCCTCATAGCATCAGTGGAAGGCTTCTAAGGTCTCTACATGTTGCCATTTTTTTCATTCATTGCAAAACAGTTTCTTGACTTTTAATAAATACCATAGTGCATAGAATTTGGTATGTTGTAGCTATTGGGTAAACTATAACATCTGGGAGTAACATAGAAGGATCTATTGTGCCCTCATCCCATGTAGCTTTGTAAAAACAGATTCACTGCTGTTCCTGAAGCCTCACACAGAGTGCCTTACAGAAATCAGGTGACAATGTGGTCTAAGGAACAACCATTTCGTTAATAACATCATCAAAATGCTTACTCCAGTTTTCTCCATGCAGCAAGTGCTCAATAAATTGACTAATCCTTTGATGTACAACTTCAGTGAAATGTAGATGATCAATCACACACACACACACACACACACACACACACACACACACGCACACACACATACACACACACTCTATGTATAGATATAGAAAGCACTGCATGGAACACTTCATAGTTTTATTTGTATCTGTCAAGCAATCTTACCAGAAGGATCTGAGAGGTGCTTTCTAGCACAAGTGCACACACAGAGTAATAATACTTTTTATAAAAATGAAACTATTATCCATAAATGTGTTCTTTTGTAAATTTGTTAATTAAACCCACTTTTGAAAAGACTTAAGAGCAAGTGAGAGGAGACCTTCATACTGTGCTAGCTCCCACCATTAATCTTCTGCTTTCCCTTTAGCTTTTGGCTTTAGCTTTTGTTTTCTCAACAACTCAGAAAACAAACTATTCAGTTCTTACTTTCTGATGGAAGAGAGGCTGGGATTCTGGCCTTCCTGAGATGGCCAAGCCACAGGGGTGGCAGGAACATTGTTGGCGTTGAGCCAGTCTGATGTAGCTTCTGTGGCAAAAAGCTGCATTTAAAATAGAGAACACAGTTACTATAAAGAAGGAATCTTTGTTAATGAAGGGACTTAGGATCACTTACAGTGGGAAGAAGAGAAAGACTCATGAGAAGAAGTATGGCACCAACAGTAGCCACTTGAACTCAAAATTTGGGGTACAAGTACTTTAAATATTTGTAAATATTTTCAGTAAGAAAACATTTAAGAGTCCCAATCGAAACTGCATTTGTAAATGAATTAGTCATAGCTTCTAAATTATTTTTATGAGGTCACAAAATCCATGATCATAGGCCCAATCTGAGCTGTGGGAATAACCTGGTTTCACTGAATCAGGCTGTGCGCAGAGCAATTTGCCTTTAACTATAACAGCTGGAAACTAAGACCTCACACAGAGGTCAAGAAAAGGAAAATATCCAGAAATATACTGGTGTAAGTGTCCTAATTATGTTTCATCTAAAGTTACCAAGATTTTGAGCTGACAACTACTATTGAGTTTGTAGTCGTTGTTAAGCTAGTCTTTCTAGTTATTTTAGTCTATGTAAAGTTTATTTTTTTAACTTTTACTGTTTGATAGTTTTATGTGTTTATATAACCAATTGTAGTTTGTTTTCACCCCCATTTCTTTCTCTGATCCGCCTCTCATGAGAGCCCTTCTTTTCAACGAGTTCTTTCCTATTTTCATGTCTTCTTCTGTGTGTGAGTCACTGAATTTAACAGAGTTTCTCACTGTGGGGTGAGTGGAATGTTATTTACAATAGACAGGACAACTAACCAGTAGCTACAACGCTGAAGGAAATGACACTCTCCTCATCCAAAAATCTTTAACTACCAATAATCCTCTGGGGAAGTTTTGAAATTATCAAGTTAATCAAACTTTCCAAATTGAGAAGTAAGTTATCCTGTTTGTGCAGTGTTTTATTGCATGGACAATTTTCAATGCTGAGAGAAAGCTATGTTTTTAAAAAAGAGCTAAGAGAGTGTACCTTGAAACCTTCATTGTGCAACTGCTCAGCAACACCAAGGAATCTTGGACGGAATGATTGCTGGAAAAGAAATTCACAGAATTCAATTTTTAGATAAACGTGGTCTTTGTTAGACATATTCAACATGGTCTTCCTCCCACCATTATAAATGTAAGTCTTATATATTGCTTTTTCCTTAGTATGAGTTATTTACTCTCCAACGTAGGTGAAATTCCATTTATGTTATCTTGTTGTCTGCCTCCTACTTATCTTTAAGCCCTTTCATTTACATTGACTCCTCGCCATCTTTGTCTAGAGCCACACAGTTTCTTTGTGCATGTTCTGTTGTTATTGCTGGTGTTTGGTTGGTTGGGTTGGGTTGGTTTGCCTGGTTAAGGAGACACTGTGCTGAGATCTGCTGGCACCTTGGTTGGTTGGTTTGGTTTGGTTTGCCTGGTTAAGGAGACACTGCTGAGATCTGCTGGCACCATAGTTGGTTGGTTGGGTTGGTTTGCCTGGTTAAGGAGATACTGCTGAGATCTGCTGGCACCTTGGTTGGTTGGGTTGGGTTGGTTTGCCTGGTTAAGGAGATGCTGTGCTGAGATCTGCTGGCACCTTGGTTGGTTGGGTTGGGTTGGTTTGCCTGGTTAAGGAGGTGCTGTGCTGAGATCTGCTGGCACCTTGGTTGGTTGGGTTGGGTTGGTTTGCCTGGTTAAGGAGACGCTGTGCTGAGATCTGCTGGCACCTTGGTTGGTTGGTTGGGTTGGTTTGCCTGGTTAAGGAGATGCTGTGCTGAGATCTGCTGGCACCTTGGTTGGTTGGTTTGGTTTGGTTTGGTTTGCCTGGTTAAGGAGACGCTGTGCTGAGATCTGCTGGCACCTTGGTTGATTGGGTTGGGTTGGTTTAGTTTGCCTGGTTAAGGAGACGCTGTGCTGAGATCTGCTGGCACCTGGCTCTTTTGCTCTTCCAAACAGCCTGTTCTCATTGCCGAGTTCTACTTTTGCACTGCTTTTAATAACTCATTCATCATTTTGGAAGTTCATGTTCTAAGAGCCCCTAAAATATTAAGTTCCTTTCGAATTCTAGCTTTGTCATTCACTAGAAGTCTATGCTCAGAAAAGTTAATACCCTTGGCCTCACTTCTTCTAAAAGAATGATGATAAAGTTCCTATCTCTTGAGGCTCTGCAGCTTACTAATTTGTCTTTCCCAATTTAGCTTTTCTTTGAGGGAGTCTCCTCATCCCTTCAGTACAGTGGTAACAATATTTGTGGTATTGAGTCATTGTCATTGACCAGTAGGAAAATTTACTAGCAATCATTACAGAGTGTTAATACTCAAGATCAGCCCTTTCTGGACTAATAGCATTTCTCATGAAATATTGATTAATATTAACATTAAGATAGTTGCTCTTCTCCAGCTTCTTGGAGATTAGATTCCTGTCCCTGTATCCTACTATTCAATCCTGGGTTCTTCTTCCATTGACTATAGCCCAAACCAACTTCCCCACCATCTACACCCATTTCCACATGGGTTTTTCTAATGGACCAGCTCAATTTTCAGAGTTTCTATCAGTATGTAGTTTTTTCCTTCCTAGGAACCTAGCTGTACCCCATTTCCCTGGAGCCCTGCCCATTGTCATTAGGTGTTGCCCACTTCTAAAGATTCCCAGTGTTTAAGAGTTTGTGTTTTCAAGGCATGTTCAGGATGACATACAACAAAGATAAGTCACCTACCCACAGATTAAATTCTGACCTTGACCCTATTATCATGAGTTCCTTAGTACCTGAGCAATTTAAAATTCTGTATTCTTATAGCATATCTGTTCTTCTTTCAGTGAGATCATTTCACTGATTTTACTTTAAAAGGTTTTGTTTAACTAATGTGGTTGTTCCTGTAAATGTCTTATGACCGATTTGGGAATCACATTAGTGATGTTTAAAAAAACATGAATATGATCTTATTTCTAGTGCCAAAACTAAGAATTATAATTAAAAGCATATCTGAATCCTTGTACAATCTTGATGATGCTCTCTCCATAAACTCTCCTAATATTTACATGCAAATGTTCTCTGAGAACAGATCTCAATCCTAGGGAATGATTCCAAAGACTATGTTCAAACATAAAATCTTTTTGTAAATTCTGGCCCTCTCAATTCCAGAACGGCAGTTTTAGGAGAAGAAACTATTGGCAAATAGAAAAGATAAATGCAATGGAATGTCCTGAGCTAAGGCAGGCACAGGGGTTACTCATGACAGCCTTTTAGAACATGAATTGTAACTGTGCCCCAAGTAGTAGCTTTATATTTCCACCCAGAAATAAATGCATGTAGATACCATCAGTTCATTGTTCTACATAAAAATAAAATTATAAAATATAATAGAGAAAACAGAGACTAATTCCTACTGACTGACAATAGGACAATTGAAGGCAGTATGCAGCAATGTTTTGGCATATATACTAGACAGATCAGGACATTAATATGCTCCTGTGGTCTTACTTGGGAGACAAGAGGATAAGTGAGATGATCCATTACATTAGCTTCCTAGTTTAAGGTTTCTTGATAAGAAACATGCATGAAACATGCAAAATGGATCTCTTCCTTTTATCAAATCTCTCTCATAGGTAACATTAAATTTGGACTTCCTGATAAATGCAGAACAGACTCCGGTTTGTACTAAATGAGAGGTCTCAGTTAATGCCTGGGTAATTAGTGCATTCATCACTCACTTAACTAATGATTCGCAATCTCTTAAACATTCGCTTAGCAAAAGGCCACTGAGGACACGAGGGTAATAATAGCATGATAACCCATTTTTCTTCAGGTCTCTAAAATGAACTGCTACAAGTAAGATCGCTCCCAGATGTCCCAAAGCAATAATATCAGCATTGTCTGAACTTATTAAAATTAGGAAACTTTAGGCTCCACCCATTCAGATTGCATCACATGGGTATCCCAGTCATATACAGTTTTCAAACTCTCCTGGTCATCCTGAGGTACACTTCAGTTTAGAAGTGGAATCAAATGAGGCTGTGGGTATTACCCTTGACTCATTTTGCAATTTGAGGTCAAGATGCATTAACCTTGACCAAAGTCACAATGAAAAACATTGAGGGAGGAATACCATAATGCAATTTCTTTTCTCTGCCACTTTAAAATAAAATAAGTCAGCAAGTCCTCTAAGACCTGCAGACACCAGGCAGAACCTCATTATGGAGCTGTTTCAGAGCCCTCCCCCAAGTGAGAAAGATAAATATCCAACATGACAGTATTGGCAGTTCCCGGCCAGAGAACCACTCTGCCTACTGGTGTGGGGTGTTGTCTTTCATAGTCACATTATAAACTTCTATCAAACATGTATTGAACACTTGTGACACATAAAACAGCCTCTCTACAAAAAGAAATTACCGCTGTCAGCTTGCATCTGAGTAGCCTCAGATTTAAAAACGGATTGAAAATCTCTGCGTAAGAATCCACTCCTTGGTAGAGGTGAAAAGTACAAGATAGTTTATGTTCTTGGAAATATTTATAAGGAAAAAAGTTCTTTTGAACGTGGAATACATATCTATCTCCTTCAGGGATCATTTTCTCACTAATCCAACTTCAGGCCACCGAAGGGAAAGCCAAGTTAACTCCAACTGATGTCTGTGGATGCTACGGGGTTTCCTGGATTGACAACTGTGTGGTTGTTCCTAATGATGCCTCTTTGAAGATAAAAGGTTATTCGTGTCACTTGGAGTCATCTTTTCGAATAAACGCTTGCTTTGTGTTTCGAAGCAGTGCTGAAGCCCAGATGTCAGGCCGGAGCTTGCCACTTCACCAGCATCACTGAATAGGCCAATCAGAGGGAGAAACGCAGAGAGCACTCTCCATCTCCTCTAGAGTAAATCACTCATTGTTAAAGGATGTTCTGGAAACCCTCAAAACAAGGCAGATTGCCTCCCCAGAGCAACTAAAAATACATCGTGACAGGATGAAAGGTGACGGGAATAACTGTAGAGAAATCAAGGCTGATTCTGTTGCCTCCTAAACCCATATTATGCTTCGATACAAAAGTTATGGAATGTGGAAGGCTTCTTAGTAAAGACCGAATGCACATGGCAATCAAGCTGACAAAGATGCTTCGTCAAAGTCTGCACCCTGATTCTTCCTTTCTCCTAAATCCTAGGTACACAAGATTGATGGCACAAATATTTCAAACTTACTGGGTTATTTGACCCTGAGATCTGACATAAGAAGGGTCAAAAGAGAGTGAAAGAATAAAAGATTACAAGGGGAAAGGGAAATACAGATTTAACAAAAGGCCACATACAGGCAAGTGTACACACACACACACACACACACACCTACACATATTTCAAAATCTGCTAGTAATAGATGCTTATTTTTAAAATGTTTTCATCCTATGACACTAAGTGAGGAAATTTTCCAGCCCAGAGTCACCTTGCCCGCTATTTCCAGGCTCTCTCTGTTCCCCCCGTTTTGTCTTGGAACCTGTTGTACAAACTGAACGAGTCTAAGTGTCTTCATTAAATATTTCTGCCCAGAACACATACTTAACTCAGGGGGGTGTGACAAGGGAAAGACCTTCACTATAAATGGGATGGATACTAAACATCCTCCCCATGGCTCTGAGAAGGAAACATAAAGGAATTTCTCAGCAATGATGTGACTCTCGGTGTTCTGTGAAGCCTATGGCAGCGTCATACAATGTGGATGACCACCCTAAGAAACTGAGATGCAAATGTGAACTCCTCCCTCATAACTGGATTAAATAATTCCCCCAAACAGGTGATTCCAGACACATTTTCTAGTACCAGTCTTCATTTCTATATTGATTTTCTGTTAACTCCTTTTCAATTCTGATCATATATTTGAAAGAATTATGATGAATGCTTCTGACCCAGTGATAACTGGTTAAGATGCTTTCTCAAAGTATGTCCTGAAATACAGAACACAGGTGACTGGATCCATGAAGCTGTAAAGTCTGGGTAAAAATATGAGTGTAGCGGAGATCCCTTTCTAGCTAAGATAGTGTCTCTAAGACTTAAAACACTTGGCTCTCTGCCTAGTCTATTCCGTCATGTTTTCAGTGTAAGTCATCAAACTAAGGACTTTAAAGTTGCTGGTACAAAGACCAAAACAACCAAATGGCACCGCTGCCCTGTGGGTAGCCTCTGTTTCTCTCAGCTTTGCCCTCTTGCTTCCTTTTTCATATCTATAAAGAAGAAAATTACATATCAGTTTCCTTTAATGAAAATTGAAATAATGTGTAGAAAATTTTGCCTCAGTGGGGATGTTTGATCCTTTCATAACCATGTCAGTAATATGTATCCCATTCTGTAATTTATATTGAAGTTTGATTGACGGTTTAAGGTTTTGACTTTATTTTTAACCAATACTGAGAGTTGTGATCAAAGTTGAGGCCAGTTTCTTAACTCATTGCTGGTCAGGAAGTGATCTTTATTTTTAAAAATGAGAGACTGGCAGTTATTAACATTGTAAAACTGGACCACACTTCCCTTATTTAAGCAAAATGTGTTTCCAGAGCAAGTAGTGGTGAGCCCCATTGCCAGTTTCCAGCTTTCTTTCTGCTTGCCTCCCGATGATGCTCTGAGTGTAAGTGTGCTACTTCCTGTTAGCATCCAATTATCATGGCCTCTCAATTTCTTTGTGGTGACCCAGGGTCCAGAGCAAGGAGTCTTGCTCTATATAAATGTATTTACACAAGATAAGCGCCTCTTTGGCACAAATATCCCATTTCCTTCTGATAATAAGGCTGCCTGGGGAAATGCTTCCCAAGTCAGAGAAAGGACTCCAGCAGCCTCTGAGAATGAAATACTTTCATCAGAAATAAGGTTGCTGCCTTAGACATTCACACAAGTATTCCCTGTAACATTTCCTAGGCCTGATGATGTCTTCAGTGTTCCTCAGGTAATGGAGGATCTCAGAAAATTTGGTCCTGATCCAAGTACAGAGTCTGTGTTTCAGCTCAGTGTTTTTTAAGAAAGAAAAATGCCACATAGTAAAAAAAAAGTGTTTACTTTTTGGACAAACCAAATTGGCTCTCAAAAACTAATCGGTGCTTGTAAAAAGTTACTATTAAGTAGCTCCAAAACCAACCACCTGAATGTGCAGCAGAGAGGGAAGCAGCCTGGTTGTCTTTCCTAAGATGCCAATTCCAGAGTCGCTGACTGAGGTGAGAACTGGCGCAGAAACTCTATAAACTGCTGTTTTTGATACCTGCTTTTTTGTTTTATTCTGTTTTGTAAAATTATGATAAACTTCAGAAAATAAAATGTCAGTGTTGAATAAAAAAATTGACTATGAATTAAATACAGAGACTATATAAACATTAAATGTTGGGAATGATAGGTGTGCCTTTCCTCTCATAAAATAAGTCAGAAAATTAGATTCTTAATGTTTCTAGAGGCTTTCAGTTGTACTGATCAATTTCCCCCATCATAGATATTTCAGTAAATATAATTTTATTAAATTATTTTTAAACTACATTTAACCTTGTACCAAAAATATATTTTAAAACCCTAATGACTGTCACTCATACACAAACAGAATGTTCTTTGTAATAACTCATGTAGCTGATGAAAGATTGTTTTAAAAATAATGTGTTCAAAGGCAGAATTTTAATTAATAAAATCCCATTTCTTAGAAAATATTCTTCTCTCCTCCATAAAGTCCCCATTTTTCCTACAAAGCAAAATTCTGTTCACTGATGCCCAAATCCCACAAATATTTCACAGGAACAAATTAGTTTTGCGGCACATTTCCCTGCAGCCCTGGAACCAAACAAGCCACAATTTTATACATCACTGCCTCTTTAAACTGCTATTTGAAAATGTTAGCAGTGTTTTCATTAGTTGGGAAGATGAGGGCTAAGGGCATGGTCTCCTCTGAATGTCCCCAAGTCTCACATTAAACTTTAAGCCATCCCTGGAAGTTGGGCCAATATTCTCCTAGTTGGGACTTAATAATACTTAGTACCCATTTATAATGTGATGAGCCACTCTTACGATGTGATTTGTCTCTAAACTGCCATTAAGCCTCATGTAACAAGTCATCTTGTTAGCCTCTGTTCTAAGTCCTCATCATCGTCCTTCTGCCACCTCCATAAAGCAAAATCTCAACTTCCTCTCCAGTAACTTCTCTAAAGTGACTACCGGTCCAGTCTCCAGAGTCTAATTTGCTAATATTAAGACACCCTAATGAGACAGCATTTATAATAATCACCCACCGGCTTGAGAATACCTGATTCTGTTCTAATTATGTTTTTATTGATTTTTGAGAAGCCATGCAGGGTTTAAGCTTATTAAAGTCACAGCAGGGAAGATATATATATATGACCAGTCATTGTTTTTAAAGGATATAAGAATTAGTAATCTCAAGTCATAATGAATGACCACTTGAGAAGCATATACAATTATTTTTTTAGGAAATAAAAAAACATGTATATACTGTTGCAATAATTACTTCAAAAAGTTCTAGACATTTTGTATCCAAAATTTTACCCTGAGATATATTTACACCTGACTTGCAGCAACAAACCAATGGTGTTTTTTTTTATTGTATTAAAATATTCATATATAGTCATCTCATCTTGCTTTGGCCTGTATACATAAAAAAGAGGCACAGAGCTGTGCAAGCTCAAACCAGACAAAATTCCAACATGAAGAAGATCTCCCTTCTTCATGAAGTCCCATACCTACCTAAGGAATTATTGGTAACTGTTAGTTGGGATAGGGAACACTAATTTGCTGGAAGGATGTAGTCCCTGTAGGGTTGACCGCCCTTACTGATGACCCTACATCCAAGAGGATATGGACATTGCAAACTACAATTACAAGGTTTAAAAAGTTACACAACACAAAGTTAGGGAGGTAGGAAAAGAGGAGTGGACCTAGATGGAGAGGGGACAAAGGATGAGTTTGATCAAAATATATTGTAGAACAATCTAAATAAATGAATAAAAATGAGAAAAAATACAGAGAGAAGGCCTAATCAAGGAATAGGGGCCATTGCTTTTCTACCGTAGTCTCTTCCAAAACACATACTCCTTCACTGAAGACTTTTCTCTTTCAGTCCCTTAGTTTACTTTTGTATTTTCTGCTGCAGCAGGAGAATGCCACAGGAACAAAAATAAGAAGCAGTGTCCATTCTACATGTTACCATCTTCCAAGGAATGTAACCAATCCCCCTCTCTTTTATGCCATCACTAACATCCCAGCCACTATCCATGTTCTACCTAAGAATGAGCGCAGACACACATCACTCACCTGGATTCCAATTAGAATGCCCTTCTGAGGTATCTTAAACCCTGTAGACAGCATTGCCTTTAGGAAGGCTGTATGAATGCCCTCACCAAAACACGCCACCTGTTTAGGATTAAATTTAAAAACTAAAATAAGAGAAGGAAAGAAAGGAACAGTCTAACACACTTGCAAAAGAAGGAGAAAGAAAAAATAAAAATTAAAACAAATGAAAAGCAATGTACTGATAAACTCTTTCTCTAAATTTTATTAAGCTTTCCCAAAGACCGAGCAATCTGCATCCAAGGGCTGAATGGCCAGCCATGACAGATGCATCTTATGTTTTTAATTAAGCATAATGAATGAATAAGCAACTCCTTCTCAATCCAACAACACTCAGCGGAACAACATACCGGATTGTACTGCAGGCTGTGTTGATACAAATCATAGCTTCTGGTGTGTAATGTGGTGAAATTCCAAATATTAATGCGAGTTAGTGTTTAAATAACTGCATACGTCATGTGTACCAAGCAGCAGTGTACAAATTCAGGACGAGGAATGATAGGAATGACAAACTACAGACCCATGGGTGTAAAGTCATCTCAGGCACCTTAGGAGAAAGCTGCCTGAGACATGCAATAAATACATGAAAATCTCAAAAGGGTTTATTCTTTTTTTATCACTTTTATAAACGGAACCAAAATATCCTGCAATGCATCGAAAGGAAAAGATGCCAAGCTAACACAAATTGGTAGGGTCTATAGAGATTTCCCTAGGGTAACTTCTGTGCACTGTAATTACAAGTCAAATGGCTGCCATAACTAAAGGACAAGTGGTGTATTTTAACATGATGGGAGTCAATTCTGCACATATCATCAGGCACACATTCAGAGTCACCATTATAGTAAATAATGCTGACGGCTGAATTCATTCTTTAAGCAAATGACTCTCTCTTGTGGGGCAAGGAAAGTTCTCATGAGTATAACCTTCAGCTGACCACAAGTACATGCCTGCTTTTCACTCCACAGCGAACATTTTAATCAGTCATATACTGGCCAATCAACTCAAGCAATGTCAGCGGAAGTTAATGAGTCTCACTTCCACTGAAAGGAACCGTGCAGTCTGATCAGAAGTGCAAGCACCTAAAACAGGTATCCCAGCAAAGTCAAATAGTCCTGTAAATATCACGATTCCATCCTCACTTTACCCCTATAAAATAAAATAATTAGATAAGAAGCCGGGTGCTTATACAGCCTTACGAGCCACTTAAACACTATAAAAGTGTCTTTGAAGCATAGCTGAGATTCCTAAACTGGATTTATTATTCTGTATTCAGTTATGAAACAGAATTTAAAACATCATACTTGATGACACTTGGAAATATGACTTTAATATTAGAAGAAGAATTCTTTTTATGGTTTAGAAAGGAGACAAGAAGTAGGAACAGCTTCTAAGTGGTTCATATTACCCTCATTGTATGAAACAGAGGACATAAACCCTGAAAACAATCATGCCACACTTGAGAAGCAGGAGAAGAGAAAGAGACCTCTCCCTGTTCTGGCTCTGCATCCACTGAAAACAGAATCATGGGATCAGAATGAACCTGAAACAGCATCCTTTGTCTGGGAATAATGTAATACCCATAGGTCACAGCTAGGCCTGTTTTCCAACTGAATTAAAAGATATGGCAAAAGGATCAAGAGCCACTTTCTAAGAATGCAGCTCCATCACCACAGTCACCCATCCCTCGATGCCTGTCTCCTGGTCCCACTTGGCTTCTCATCAAAGCGCAAGCTTGTAACCAAGCAACCATATAAAACATCACGCATTCATTGTAATTAAATATTCTCCTATTTAGATTCTTTCCTTAATACAAAGAGAGACAATGAAGCTTCACAGTCTGGCATTGCCACTCCACTGAGCAGTGATGAGAATCTGAAGGGGAGCGACGAGTACATCTGTCAAGGGTTAGGTGATTCATAAAATGTCCTGACACTGACATGTAGAGAACTTTCTAGAATCTGACAGCTCTCTATGAGAAAACACATTTCACATTCTTAAAGAAACCTTCACTTGACGCCAATTCCAACACAAGAGAAGAGGGACATCCAGTGGCTGGTCCCATTATAGTTTTTAGACCAGCCTCAAAAGGTTGAAGCTGGGGTTCATCTTAAAGGTGGGCCTGGATTTTTCATATATTCACAATTTCCATAATTCACATCTACAACTTTTTAATGATGTCATTTCTAGTAAAGATGTGCTGCTCTGCTTCAATCATAGCAAGCCAGAGGTTCTGTTCTCACAGAAGTACATGAGAACTTTGGAATGACACAGGATATACTCAGATGTCTAGAGAAGTATTTAACTGTTGTTCACAGTAACTAATATAGAAATGAATTAAGTACAATGTATTCTTAATTCCCAGGTTTACATGTAACAAAAGGTAGAAGACTTCCCCTTAATTCAAACCTAATTCAGACCTTTTAGTTCTCCAGGGAGATTGAAAGCTTGTGAAGTTTATGTTTCCTTTGCCAATGACGACTTCCCTTACACGACCATATTCAGGTCATAGAACCATAGATTTTCAAGTCAACTTAACACCAGCACTCATGGATCATTCACTGTTTACCTCTCCAGTAGAAGCCATCTCGCATCTCAGAATGGGATCAGCATCCCTCAGTCGGGGCCAGGAAAACATCGGAGCCTGTCAGACGGAATAGGGAAGGAAAACGTGAGATAAAGGGATGAAAGGCATCACCTCCCACAGGATTCATCAGGCCAGTGTGCATGGGCAGAAAAAAATAAACTCTCTTTGCCCAGAAATCGGACTTGAAAAATAGCTTTAAAATTCTGTTCCAAGATGTTTGTACTCCTTGCCCAAAAGTTGGGTGAAGTAATCACAAATGATTTCTGTAAACAGAGCTCCTGGGACCAGTCTAGACCAGTACTGCTAATCTGGCCTGCATATATCCACATTGGAGCTATTTCAAACGACATCCACTGGGCACAAGTCTCCCAAACACAGAGTTCAAACGCATTTTCCTTGATAGGCTCTTGGGACATTCCTCTCCTCGTTTCATTCATTTGAACTTGCAGCAAGCCACCTTGCCAGACATGGCTGTCTGTGAGCTGACTTCTGAGACATTAAAGTGTTGTTGACACCTCTTAAAAGCTTTGAAAAACATTCTGCTTGGAAACATTTTTTTCTATCTTTTTTTCATACAAGCAAGAACACTGGAGTACTTCCTTTTCAATTATTTTATCAGTGTGGCTCCTAAGGACTAAGTTCTTATATCTTAACATTTGCCTATTTATCTGGTCTAGACGATCCTTCCGGTGATAGCTGCACTTTCTAAGTTGTGGGAAAATGAACTTGGGGTCATTCTACTGGATGATCTTAATAAAGTTATTATATGCTCCTATCTTCTTGCTTTTTTGTTCTGCTATTGATTCTTTCCCATCAGCCACACTAGGTCTTCTAAAATTGACAAACACTAAGGACCTTGAAAAAAATAAAGTTTATATACATTGAAATCTATGAAGAAAAGATGTAAAATCAGTGCATTTTGAAATGTTACTTTGTTGGAATTGTGACATATTCCTATATTTGTATATCAACTTATAAAAATAAGCACATTTCCTATGCTTGTTAATAAAAATAGTTTAAAATATATGAGTAGTGTCTATAGTGAAAAAATATTTTTGTTGATTAATACCATCTGATCTTAAAATTAAAATTCATATGTATTACGTGTCTCTTAACAATGAAAAAAATAAGATCCTACCATACAATCCAAAGAATTTTAACTTTATATTTTTGATTCCTAGAAACAACTTAAACACCTAAAACTAAAGTCAGAAGTTGGAGTCTCAGCAGAGGCAGAATCCTGGCTGGAGCTACCTGGACATACAAGAACAGAATCTTTTCAAACCGGTGGTTCCCAACCTTCCTAGTGCTGTGATCCTTTAATACAGTTCCTCATGTTGTGGTACCCCCCACCGTAAAGTTATCTTTATTGCTACTTTATGACTATAATTTTTCTATGGCTATGAATCACAATCTAAATACCTGATTTTCTGAATATCTGATATGAG
Source organism: Uromys caudimaculatus (assembly GCA_028551405.1). Lineage (NCBI taxonomy): Eukaryota > Metazoa > Chordata > Mammalia > Rodentia > Muridae > Uromys > Uromys caudimaculatus. Next base: position 58,697,672 of record CM052709.1, on the reverse strand, counting down.
ACCCCTGTGAAAAGATTATTTGGTCCCCTCCCAAGAGGTCACAACTCACGGGTTGAGAACCACTGCTTTAAAGACATCCAAAATACTGATACAGCTGTCTCCTAAGAGGCTCTGCCAGATCCTGACCAATATAGATGCAAAGGCTCACAGCCAACCATCAGACTGAGCACAGGGACCCCAATGGAGGAGTTAGGGGAAGGACTGAAGGAGCTGAAGGGGCCTTATCTGGCTTCAATGGGAGGGGAGACCCTTGGTCTTGTGAATACTTGATGCCCCAGTGCAGAGGAATGCTAGGGAGGTGAGGCGAGAATGAGTAGGTGGGTGGGGGAACACCCTCATAGAAGCAGGGTAAAGAGGGATAGGATAGGAGGTTTGCAGAGGGGAAACCAGAAATGGGGATAACCTTTGGAATGTAAATAAACAAAATAAAAAAATAAAATAAAAAAGACATCCAAAATATATCAATGTCACATAAATTAATTGTATTTCACAATATTAATCAATTTCATTGTATGTGCTTTGTCTAAGGATTCAAATGTATTTGTCTATTTCATAAATGCTCACATCTGTCCATCAGAGCATTCATAATTGTGAGTACAATGTATGTACTGAGCTAGAGCAATAGAGTGGTTTTATGATTAAAGTATTATTAAAATATAATTTTAACTCTGTCACCTTCACAGCTCCACTACAAACTGTCATTGCAATTTTCCAAAGGGAAAAAAATCTGTGCCACTGAAGAAACTACAAACTAAACAAAGGCAGCCAAGGGGGTAAGAATTTAACCTGCCCCTCAGGGTAACCACTTTTATGAGACTCATGAATTCCTGGAGACTGTTCACGGTTCAGCCTTATCCTAGACAAGATTGCCTAGAATTTTCAGTTTGCTAACTAAAGCAGCACCAACATGTGTCAGCTGCAGAAACATGGGTTATAATCCACCTGGTTAGCTGATTTCAAGGTTATGCTATCTTGATAATTGTCAATGTTTCTCTAAATACAAATAATCCACAGGCAGTTTCTGCTTATAAAATTTTCATTTCTACTTATAAAATGGCGCACACTGCAAGATGTTACCTTAATGGCAACGTAGTCAGAGGGGATGATGGGCTGCTCCAGAGTGGGGAGATGCTTCTCATCAACGCTCTCTCCGATCATCACCTTTGTGGCCACATCAATGAAGTCCACCCCAAGAGTCTTGGAGACAAAGGGGAAGGATCGCGATGCTCTCAGATTGCACTCAATCACCTAAGGATGTAAGTTCAAAAGGAAGAAGATGCTGAAAGCCAGTCACAACCATCTTAATATTCATTTGTGCTTTGGTTTCCTTCTGTTTCTCACTCATTCTTCTAACCCCATCCCCTTATCTCCACTGCTTACATTTTTCTTGACTAATTGCCTTCTTTGGAGTCATTATCTTTGAACTGTGGCTCATTTCCATCCCATTTCCTGGTTCAATCTCTGCATATTTCTGATGCATTTCATTTAATGCAGAATTTGGATAATGTGACACTCCAAACTGAAGCATTGCCACTGGAATCCTGGTGGCTTCATATTAAAGTCTAGCTGGTCAAAGACTTGCATCTTTTTGCCTCATCATATACCTCTCTTCTCTTAAACCACTTTACTGGCCTAAGTCCTACTTTCCAAGATTCCATTCCAGTTCTCATTTAGAAAAATCCTTTCTCTAAGCATAAAGACTAATGAATTAGTATCTCCCAAAAGTGCTAGTAAATGATCTTCTAACCATGTGCTATGCATAACAACTTTTCTACCTTCAACTTACCAAAATCTGAGTTAGTCTGTAAACTTTCATTCACAATATTAAATCTTTATTGAAGCCTTTTATTATTTTCTCCAGATGTTCTCTCTCTCTCTCTCTCTCTCTCTCTATATATATATATATATATATATATATATATATATATATATACACACACACACACACACACATATATATATGTGTGTGTATATATACACATATATACACACATATATATATGTGTGTATATATACACATATATATGTATGTGTGTATATATATATATATATATATATATATATATATATATATATATATATACTGAAAATATGATCTTCCTTTTCAACTCCAAAGACATTTACGCTCTCCTCCAGCATCTACTAAAGCTGTTAGTACACTTCTTCTCCCAGTCCTCACTAAGTTACAAAGTATCTGAAGGTGGAGAATATGCCTCATTCATCCCTGTAATCACCCTTGACTCCATAGTAAATAGCAAACAGATATTGGTTACTAATCGTTTGAATAACACAAAATAATTAGAAACCATCTAATTGGCCTAAATTATATTTCGTCTTTCAAGATGGTTTATAATATAACTTTGTTCTCTGGGTAAGGAGCAAGTCAAACTTCAATGAAGGAACTTATAAATACATGTGCTATTCACTGTAAGATATACATGCACCCATATGACTTCATTGCAGGTGGGATATGGTGATCTTTCAGTACATCAAGTACTTACGAATCTGTGAGTATGAGTGGCATGTCAGTGCCACATCAAGAGCCCTTGCCTTCAAACAGGAGAGACATCATACACTATGTAACATCCCTCTCAGAGAGGAGCCACTGCCAGGGTCACAGAGATCAGCAGGACAGAGCACAGCCCAACTGGACCAACATAACCTAACAAGATGGCAAAGTCCTCCAAGAACATCAGTATTTCTTACCAAGACATCATTTCCTTTGACAAGAAACTGGACATTGAATGGTCCAGAGATGGCAAAAGCCTTTGCAATCTTTCGTGTGGCATCCTTCACCTGTGCAAAAGGACAATGACACAGTGATTGAGAGCATAGTAGAGACTTAAAGAGATGCAGAACTCTGTCTAGATGGCTTTTGTGTCTCTTTGTAGTGATCTATATCGCCATTAATAATGATAGTTAATAGCAATAATGGATAATATTAAGGGTCAAAAACCAAATATTTTACAAGAGCATTTGTCCTCCTCTTGCTATTACATATTCTTTTCTTCCAGAGAAAGCTAAATTAAATCTTTCCTTTCTACTTCCTCCAACACCAAAAACTGCAGTTCAAACTCTACATCAATCTAATGACCTACCTGCTGAAAAGGGCAGATTCTCAAACATGGTCCTGCAAAGCAGCCAGGGAGACTTCTGGTGCTTTTCTGTTACCCTGAGCTCTACAAGGGTAGATTTTATGTTCAGAAAGAAAAGGTGTTTGCCTGTAGGGATGCCTTACATGTGTGTGTGTCACAGGTAGGAGACCCTCTACCTAGCAAGAAATTAAAGCTTCCCATGCCAAGATTGGCAATGATGGCAGGAAGTGAGAAGTTTCCCACTCATCACAGATACAGGACTGGGTCAGCAACTTAACTGCTTATGGAAGGAAGCTCAGGTTATGGCATGTCCATTCAGAAAGACTTGGGAAAATTTGAGGTTTGTGTTTATTCACCCTAACATGAAAAATTGAATCCTATTGTAAATCTAAAGACTTTTAAAAACTCCTATGTTATTGTTATCACAAAGCATTCTATTACCTCCATATTCTAGAGCAAAGGCCTTCAGAATACACCCAAAGCAAATGTACAGGCCAGCACAAAGTCTTAAAGAAGAAGGAGGAGGAGGGGGAGGAGGAGAAGCAGCTCTCTTTAAAGGCCAAGCCAACTTGACCTTCCTTAAATTCTTTGACTTAAGATGACAGGGTCTATATGTATATAACTTTTCATGCATACTAGGCGATCATATCTTTAAAGGAACTGCTCTTAAAGAGTGGTCAAGAGTCATATCACAAAGTGCTGACTTGAAGTGGGGCTCAGAGCGAAGAGTGAGCACTCAGGTTCCAAAGTTTCCCAAGTGGCTGCTGTACGCCTGCCTCACCACTCTTCAAAAGCACCTCCTTTGTTGCTCTTACTAAGTCAGTCTGTCTATCAGAATCACCTGTGGTATCCAGTCTCTCGATGTGATCCCTAGACCAGTGGTAATTATAACTCTAGGAAAGTTGGTGAAAAAGAAAGCTCAGAGAAGGTTCCAGATTAATGGCATCAGAAATTTAACGTAGAGGCAGGTGTTTAAGCAAGTCACCTGAATGATCTGGATATCCACTAAAGGTTAAACTAGCAACAACCAAACAGGCTCTAACCACCGAAAGAGATCACCTCTAAAACACTCAGCTGGTGAAGGGCAAGAAAGTCCCTCATTAAATTTAACCTGGAGCATGCCTTGCGTCAATACTTAGTGTTTTTAAAAACTAAATGATTCTTCTGTTGCTTTTGGTGGTGATTTCTCTCCTTTACTGCTTCCTTTCTGCCCTCATTTCTAAATGATAACCTTTTCAATGGCTCCTTGGCTGATGGTCTGGGTAGGTAGCATCAGTGTGGCATCCCCTGAGTGGACACCTGCATCTTCAACATGTTCAGAGATGGCATGGGAGATGACCTGTCAAAAGAAGAGTTTTAAAAGTTTAAGAGTTTAAAAAGTTGTGAGACACCTACTTCTGAACACTACTCCACCACCTCCCCTTTGATGTTCAATCAGTCCTGGCACCATTACTGAGCAGATCTGTTAAGAGCAGGAGAAAGCTGCACCACTATCCATGCATCAATGTAGAGTGACAAATAACCTCTATGGGGAGCAGAGAGGGACAAAACTACTGGTTTTTTTTTCTCTTCCCCCAATTGGCAAGGGTGTAAACAGTAGAAAAATAAGTCAACTTATACTGACTAATGAGCTTAGGACAGGAAATTTCAGTGAAAACAACTTTATCTTTTAGACTCTGGGGAAGAAGACAAGAGAGGTGACTACCTAGTGATGTGAATGGCATCACACATCATACACCACACAAACTCTGAAAGACTAAAGATTTGGTGCATAGATCTTTTTTTTTTTTTGATATTTATGTTATATACATTTCAAATGTTTTCCCTTTTGGAAACCCCCTATTCCATTCCTGCTCCCCCTGCCTCTATGAGGGTGCTCCCCCACCCACCCACTCCTGTCTTCCTCCCTAGCATTCCCCTACACTAGGGCATTGAGAGACAAGAAAATACTCTTGTTCTCTTTAAAAGAAGCAAAGGCCTTCTTTATAAGGAATAACCAAGTGTGTGTCAAGTTCATGAGATTGAAAGAAACTCGAACTCTTGCCTGTCAAATTTTGGAGCCTATAACCTCAATAACTTTAGTCCATCTGTTAATAAGATGCTGCTCAGGAACTTACAAGGCTTAATTATGGGAAGAATAATTTCATGGTTGTATGAGACTAATGGAAGTCACATAGATGTATTTATTCATCGAATTTGTGGATGACTTAAATTATAGTGTCATTGAGTTTCCATTCTTCTGATGTCAGTTTTGAGCTCTAGGACCTAGACAAGGCAGCATGGCATTGGTTTCTAACGAAAGGAAAATAACAATGGTGCTTATCTTCACAGAAGATTTACAAAATAAAGAATGAATATGAAGCAAATTTATGTGTGTACATGCTTGTGTGTATAAGTCTATGTGTGAGAGCATATGTGTATGAGTGTAGGTGTATGAATGCATGGATGCACATGTGTGTGTGTGTGTGTGTGTGTGTGTGTGTGTGTGTGTGTGTGTGCATGTATGTGTGTGTGATGTTCTTTTCCAAACAGAAAGGAGATCCAATATATAACCTAGCAGTTATGAGTGTGTAGGAAAAACAGGAGTCATTCCACTGAACTCAAGAACATTAAGATAAATAAATCTGAGTGATATGCCCATTTCAAGGGATGAGCTTTAAAAAATGATAGAGTAATATGAAACAATTCCAAAAGACAGATTATGGAACAATGTGCAAGGGTATGTCAGTAAAAACAAAGAAAAGTCCGCATTCCAGAAATCCAGACCAAAACCAAGCCAATGAGCCAGCATAGGCTCCAGTAGAAGCACAGTATGTGAACAAGCACACTTTTCCAGGACAGTCCCCACTCTCACTTCTATAGATGGACAATCTCATTCCTCCTGCTCTTTATTCCTGCTTCAAATATTAAAGGTGCAAAGAAAGGGGAATTTACTTTATGATCTAAAACAGGAGATTGGGGATTATCTCAAGATAGATAACATGTGAGAGGCTCTTTCCCAACCCAGAAAGAAGACTGTAATATATAACCTAAGACTTAAGAGGGTGTGGCTCCAGGGTAGAACACTTGCCTAGCATCTTCCAGGTCCTAAGATCCATCCCAGACATGAATAAAAATGAAGGCAAAAACCATATGCAATCTTAAAGTGATTTGTGCTCTTTGTCAGCAACTTAAAACAATCAGACGAGCACCCTCTGAAGATGTTTCAGCAAAAAAAATTCCTGTCCTTGAAGACAGGAGACAGGAAATATTATCTCCGAATGCTTCAAATCAGACTTATGAGCTTCTGTGGTTAGGAGAAACTATCATGATTTTAAGAGAAAATAGGAAAACTCTACTCTGCACAGCTAATCTGTTTGGGAAAAAAATAGATTTGACATATTTGACAGTGTTTTGAAACATTTTCAAAACAAAAGATGAAGGCCAATTTTTAACTCTATCCTTGAGGCAAATAAAATGGCGTGCCCTCTGCTTCATTAAGACAACCAGCAAATTTGAGCGAAACACGCTTCCATTTCCGTTCTCCTCGAAGTCAGAGGCTCTCTGTGTTATAACCATTTCAGATGTGATAGAGTCAGCTAATTTGATGTTATTATTATTCTGCCTACACAATTCTGTTTGGTTGCCTTTATTAATCCAATGAAAAGGAGAGGAGAGAGTGGGAAATGAGAGAAGAAAAATCAGAGACTCAATTAGAAAGCTTAGAAAGCAAAGTGTTTGGGTGTTTTCATAACACTCGGTGAAACATAAAAGGAAAGCCACAGACAAAAGAAAATGAGAACGAAAGATCGATTCAAGAATGAAGAGTGGGGTCTGGTAATTGATACTGAACACCATCAAAGAGAAAGGCTGACAGTCTGAAAGGCAAGGAATGCGATACCCATGAGAAGTCAACTCAGTCTTCAGAGACTTGAGAGTAGGCCTTCGGGGTTTGGTGTTGTTTTTGTTTGTTTGTTTGTTTGTTTGTTTGTTTGGTGGTGGTTATTAGGGAAGTAGTGTGGAATGGGGTGGGTAGGGGTGGGGGATGTTTGTGATAGTGTCTGCAGTTTTGATTGAACAGCTTCCCCACTATGGTCAGCCATGATTTTTAGAAACTGTGAATTCTAACCTGTGACCACTTCAGGGTTGCCACAGATAAAAACTGGTGGAAAGACAAAGATGGAAGTGAGAGAAAGCACTAGCACGCACCCGTCCTTCTTTGCCAACAGCGTCCATCTCCACTTCCCGGGCCCCCTCCACAAACTTGGTCAGCACCACTGGGTGTTCCTGCCAACAAAAGAACACAAACAAGAACTTGAGCAAAAATTCCATGTGTGCTATCAGATAGCTGTGTAGCTTGGGTAAATAACAAGGCAGTGCTTGCAGAAAACTTAAGGCAGAACATACGACAGGAGCTCATTAGCCAGTCTGTTTTGTAAGAATAAGGTCATGGTCTGCTTACAGTAAAAGCAAGTGTTTTTCTGCAACTCTGGAGGCCAAGCAAACAGAAAAGGAGTTCTGAATTGCCAAATATTGGCTTCTGATCCAGTTTGAGGAAAGAAAAGGCTAAGGATGAAACAAATTCAACTTCCTTCCCTTCCATCAGAATCATCGATATACCTCTAAGTATTTTGTATCTATTGGTGATTATTATATCTGACTCTCTCTATTCTTATTTGTTTGTGAAAATGCCACAGCTTCCTACTCAGAAATGTGAAGGAAATGTATAAGAAATCTGAATAAGCTTAAAGGAGTGTAATGACGTTCAGTTGTGAGGTTTTAGTTGCTGTTGTTTTTTGTTTTGTTTGAGGACAAAATCCTTTGTCTGAAGTTGATAAGCCTTATTCTGTTTTTGGAATATGAATCGGGCAACTGGAAATCAAATCTATTTCTCTATTAGCCTTAACATGTGCATCTTTTGGCAGGGTTCTGGACTGCTTATTGATCTTCAATTGTTTCCTGTACTCAGTTGTCTTAGGACAACGTTGAGGTGCCTGTGCATACCCAGACGGACAGTGCTTCCTCCACCTGAAATGAAGAGGATGCCTGGTGATCCTGCCAGTCCCTGCGACTCCTCCCCTATGCTATGGGATTTTGCAATCTGAGCCACTTGGTACATTTACCTGACTTCATAACTATCTTCCCTGTGTGTCTGTCATCTTTTCTGTTCAATGTAATCTTTTCTATTACAGCTCTCCTTCAAAGCCTAGGCCAGATGCTACCTTCTGGGAAGATTTCTCTAAGTCCTTCTAGCTACTATGCTAAAATTCATCATCTTAGGCACCTGTTAGATTTAACATATATTCTTGAATCTGTAAAATAGAATTTAAATTTAAAGATATGTTTTCATGCTTCTTTCCCAAGGCTCTTCATCATTCTGTGTTTTCCACTAAGTCCTAGAACACTGGTATCGGCTGGGTGTCCATCAGAGCTGCTCTTGTCTGTCCTTCCTCTGTCAGTGATTGCCTCCATTTCCAAAGCTTTACTTTAAAGAACACACTATTAATTTCAAAATCAGTATTCATGTCTCTATACCATCCTCTTTCCTTTAAAATCTCCTTTATTTTAATCATGTGTGTATGTATGAGGGTCTGTTTGTGGAGATGTGCATATCATGGTCGTGCCTGTGGAGGCCAGAGGTGATGGATCCTTCTGTAGCATGCGTGCTGAAAACCAAACTCAAGTCTTCTTAAAGAGCAGTGTATACACTTAATCACTAAACTATCCCTCCAGCCCCACTAATCCTTTCCTATGTGAATTCTAACCCCACTAATTTTCGTTCGTTAGAGTCATCAGTCTCTTCTCACTCATTCTCCTTCTCTCCCTTCTTCATGATCGAGCATCCTTGAAGAACAGCTGTCATGGAGGAAAGGGGCCCGGGTCCGTGTGTTCAGAACAATCCCTGCTTGTTTTCCCAGTCTGAAATACCTGGAACTCCATTCTTCAGCTCCCTTCAGACTCCATGTGCCTAACATCAAACTCCCCTCTGAATTGTTCTTTTTTTTTTTTTTTAAACCCCAACTAGCCTTAGAAAGCTTTTTAAAGGAAAACATTACTTTCATCCTCCACAGTGAGAGGTCTGCAAATCAATAACCCTGCTGGGTAAATCTTAAATGGATCACACCAAGGTAACACCAAAGGAGGAAGTGAAAGCTTGGGGCAGTTAAGAAGGGTGTCTTAAGTCACTTCAAAATTATAAACATTTTTATTAACTCGCAAATGCAGTGTGCCAGACTGGAAAAAGAAATCAATAGGTGAGCAAGGCGACATACTAATAAAGTTGTGTGGTTGATTAAGGCCAGTCCCCAGGTGTGAGGATTAAAAGCAAAGAAAGCTTTCACCTGAACATGGCTGGATCTTCCATGGGAGCCCCTGGAATAACTTGACCAGCATGGAGCTCACGAAAAGGACAAAGCATCCAGCACGGGTGCTCATCCATTCACACTCCCAGAGTCTCAAAACAAATTAATCTGATGGTAAAAGATGCACTGGTCTTCCGCTTATTCCACCAACACTAAGAATCCAGTCATCACTTAAAGACCTTTTTTTTTTTTTTTTTTTTTTTCCTTTTTAGGTTTTCATTGTCACATGTAAGAAACTAGTACACAAAAAAGGGGACCTTTACCCCAACAACTTCGTGTGAAAACAAAACCCGCATAGAAAATAAGGTACAGGATACAAAACAAGATGGCTCCAAGTCATTGCAAAGAAATGGGGCACTACCTGAGAGACTCGAGTGGCCTCCTCAAGGAACCTTTTCATCTCATCCTCAGAGAATACCACGTTCATGGCGGACCCACTGCAAAGGGTGAAGGGGAAGCAGGTGAGTGTTTTTTACCAACTCAGAAGGAAGGTATACTACATTGGATTCAACAGTGCCAGGCAATCTCTAGTTCCAATACAGAAGAAAAGTATATTTTTGTCTAAGCTGCATTTTAATTCCATGTTATCACCAAGTCAGTAAATCAAAAGAAAAAGTCTAAGAATTTAAGGGTGGGAACCCCAAAATCCCTGCTGCTCCCAGCAATTGCTATAGCCCCATGATTATACTCTCTGATTCACAGCATCAATATTTTCCAGGTTCTAGGATCTTAATGATTAACAGGATTCAGCCCAGACCATAATTCCTCTCACCCTGTTTTTTCAGTGTTCATTATCTACAACTAATCTCAACACACTGGAACTATGCAAAGTAGGTCACCATTTCTCAGTCTCTGTAGCAATAGAGCTGTTTCTTCAGTAACATGGGCCAATAAGATATGCAGTACGTGACTAAGCTGCTTTCACCTGAATCCTTCCTTCTAAACACATGAGTAAAAAAATGCTCTGAAGTAGATTTTTGCTGAATTTTGACACATGCAATGGGAAAATTGGAGATGAGGAGCACTCAAGTAAGAAAAAAAAAATTACTTCCATCTTCTTTTAAAAAGTGACATTGTCTTTACCTTTTCTAATTACTATAGAGTTCTGCACAGAGCCATTGCTTTATTGGCTTGGGAGACAGTGGCTAAAGCAGTGACCCTGAGGACTCGGGGCATGGGAAAGTGGAAGATAAATATAACTTACAATATTCAAAGACTTTTTCTTCCAACCCTCTTTAAACACATGCCTGTTGCTTAAATTGATTTACATTAATTCTTCAAAGTAGTATTATTAGACTGCTTTACACAAAATGTCATTTCAATGAAAGGGCGCATTTCCTCTTCTTTTGAAATTTTTCTTTATTTTAAAGGATCCCGCCTCAAATCCTATTCACACTTCCAAATTGAGCACAGCAAACTGTGTTTCTCCTATTATCCCCTGTTCAGTGAAGTAGTTCCTTACATGTGGTAACATCTGAAGGGACTATAATTCACAACTTCTCCTTTGATGATAGAACTAAGTCTCCACGTTTACTATAAAAGCTCCCCAATGCCCATGTTCCTCACCATCATACTTCATTGATTACAAAAATCTGAACTCAGAAACCCCAAAATTCAAAACAAAGACAATATCAAAAGGTACTGATGAGAGTCAAAAAGAAGCTGTTGTTTCTAACTATCAAAAAAAAAAAAAAAAAAAAAAAGATGATGCCAAGAGATGTCCCAGGCTGTGTTTTAAGGCTCTCTATGTAAAACTATCCCTCTTTAGTTTATCCAGGAAATGATTTTAGTTATGATACTTCTAGATGATGATGGTACCACTCCCTGAAGAAAAATTAAGCTGGAAGAGTGAACTTTTATACTCAAGCTTTCTGTGTTGCTTCAGAGATTCTGTCTGGATGATCAAATTCCTACACACCAAAGCCTTGTGCTCTTAGCATGCAGCACGTGTTTCTGTCTCTCCCAGTTTTTGAAACATTGTTCTGGAAAACAATATATTACCTCAAAACATAGGAAGGTCTCAGTAAGCAGGGATAGCCCACAGAGTTTGCAAATTCCAGTGCTTCATTCTAATTAATAGGGGAAAAAGAACAACACAAAGGGTATGAATAGTTTAAAATATGCAATAAAAATGCAGACTGGTATCATTAGATCAAGGGATAACCTAACTCTCTTTATTCCTCCTCTCAAAAGACTCCATTAAAATGTAAATTGGACACCAAGATACATAAAATTCCTAGTTTCTCATTCTACATATCAAATCTAATTCAAAAAATAGTTTGAACTTCTTTTCATTGTCTGAATCTTAATGAGAATGCTGCTGTCTAGTTATAATCAGCATTTAAGTGCAATCATCAAACACAGCTACTTTAGAGTAAATTTACTAAGCATGTTACGCATTCCACCTGCCCTCTAGTTAGCATCTCTAGTAGTTAACATTCAGGTTAGGACTCTTCAAAAGAGAACGTTAAAATGAAACACTTGTTCCTCTCCTTACCAAAGTGTTAACAGCTTTCCATGGAGCCTGGGCCACCTTTAGCTCATCTAAGACAGCTGAGAAGATGGAGCGATCCTCAGCCCTATCGATCTGTAGAGGGCTTGTACCCATGATCTTGACACCATTCTTGTATAGGGGGACCGCCAAGTTGTTTGGAATCTGGCCCCCAACTGATATGATGCAGCCATTACATGCCTGGAAGAAACCAGCCACATATCAGCCATTCAAGTAACCTGAACAGAAATGGATGGCTGTGCTAATAATATTGATAGCATTTCCTCACTGAAATATTTATCATGATGGTGAGATTTTCATATTGTTTAGAAAAACAGAAGAGTATTGGATTTTAAACCCTCAGAGCTCCCAGGGACTAAACCACCAACCAAAGAATATACATGGATGGGTCCATGGCTCCAGTTACATATGTAGCAGAGGATTGCCTTATCTAGCATCACTGAGAGGGGAGCCCTTGGTCCTGTGGAGGCTTGATGCCCCAGCATAGACGGATTCAAGGGTGGTGAGGTGGGAGTGGGTGGGTGGTGGAGGAGCACCCTCATAGAGACAAGGGGGAGGGGAGATAGGATAGGAGGCTCGCAGAGGGGAAACTGCAAAGGGGACAACATCTGAAATGTAAACAAATAAAATAACCAATAATAAAAAAGAACGTCTTTTGACTTTGTAGCATAAAATCCATACAAAAACTCCATAGAATGACATACTAATATCACTTAAGAAATTTACATGGACTTTTTAAAATAAAATGGATGAAGTGTACCATGTGCTTGTCACTATACCCTTTTATATCCCATGGCTTCCTGGGACACTCTTGTCATTCGCAAAATGAATGCCTATTCTCCGAGTTGTTCCTTTGATCCGAGTTCTCCCAAAGGACCCCGTGCCTAGAGAATAAGTTCGCAGCCCTGCCTCCCTTCCGTTTAAGTCTTCCCTATCTTATCCGTCATTGCTCCTATCAGCCCATAGAAGTTCACCGAGTATCACTGAGACTACTATCTACAACCTATGCATGTCAACACTAACACATTCTTTACCACACCCAAACATCGTGGGCTATTGTTCTTTTCCTTCTACACCCTCATTTACTTAGCCTCTGACCAACCCTAAGTTCAAGTCCATCTACCCCTACCCTGACATCCTGAATACCAACTGTTTTCTTTGGCTGACACCTTGGCATCTATTCCCTGTACTCAACAAAGCATTTCCTTCCTATTTCCTTCCCCCTGCTTTATATATGCATATATGCATGTATATATGTATATGTTCCTTATAAGCAGATACATGAATGTTCATATATATATATGTGTGTGTTCATATATATATATGTTCATATATATGTGTGTGTGTTCATATATATATATATATATATATATATATATATATATATATATATATATATATATATATATATATGTATTCTTAAGGCTTCCCAATGGACCACTGAGGAAGACCTGAGGTGTGATAACAGGGAACTAGACACAAAGTTAGCAATCCCTTTCCCTATCATTTCATATTATATATTGCCCACTCACCCTGAGGTTCCATCATTTGTCTATGACATTGTACAGAAGCACCATCCTGATTCACATAGCCAATATGTGGATTAAATAAGATTGTAAAGCCTCAATACCTTATATACATTGTGTTTATAAATAAGTAAGATATTATTATCAAAAATATGACAGCCAATAGGTATTTATCCTAATGATCTATTAATGAAAATTGATGGAATTGTTAAAGTTATTGATCCATGCCAAATTATTTTATCATGATTTTAAATTGCTTTTGGATTACTCTTATAAGGAATGAAGCTAACATCTCTTCAGTGACAATAATTACAATGTTGCCTAAACAAACATAGTGCAAGTGAATTCTTAAAAGCATTGTAAATGGTATTGAATATAATAACCAACCACTTTGTGTATTTATAAATGTTCATATCTTTCCCACCTTTTAAAATGCCTTCAGCACACATCTTTACAACATATTTACAAAACCGTTATTCTCTTTACTATCATAATCCTTGTTTCTGACTATTTTGAGTTTATTATAAGTACCATTAAGATTTTGAGACTTAAAAAACAAATTTCCCATTAAGCACATACATAAAGCTTCCATGTAAAAGACTTCAAATAAATTAAAAATAGGATCCATTTTGACTAAATTAGAGCTTGAAGATGAACAAAATGGCTTGAATGACTATACCAATTTTTTTTAATTTTCCATTGAACTTATTTCTCTTTTTCTAAGAAATTAACAACTTTCAAAGATAGAATAATATAATAGCTACTATTCTTTACTTAGTTCCTAGCTGTGTATTCTGAAATGTCTCTTTGATCCTTACAAAATCCTCATGGGACAGTTATTACTAAGAAACTGTGGCTCACTGAAGGCCATGAGCCTCTTATGCAGCTAACTCAGAGCTGACATGTGAATTCTACTCTGTAGAGTGTGAAGAAGCTACACTTGTGTAATATACAAAATATCTGAATGCTGGACCAACTCAACTAGCTATTTTCAGGCATGGTCGATGTTAGAGGAGAAGAAAACTATTTGTAAGCCTTTTGGGAGATTAGTAGACAAAACAAATCTTCCCTTTCCAAACCAAATACTCATCATTCATCACTGGTAAGTTGACTCATGTCCACAGGAGAGATACAAGTAAAAACGTGGAGCTTATGCAGGGCTAGTCCATGAGCCAAGAGGAACTTAGCGTGAGACCATGTTTGCTGGGTAACGATGATATGGAACCATTTCACAGAGGATTCTAATCTTAATTAGACCAATGTTCCTCAACCTCCTTTGGGGATTAAACAACCCTTTTATGGGGATTACACATCAGATATTTACACTAAAATTAATACCAGTAGCAAAATTACAATTATGAGGTAGCAACAAAAATAATATTAGGTTGAGGGTCACCACAACTTAAGGAACTGTATTAAAGGGCCTCACAATGAGAAGAGTTGAGAACAAACACTGTCTCATGGGTTGTTCCTGGCTCTCAGTACAGGAATCGGAGATGTATACATAAAAAGAGAATCTGGGCATTCCCCACCTGCCAGTCAGTCATCATCATTATGGTCACTTACCAGTAATATTCTGAAATATAATATACTAAAATTAAGAATCGCACTGCAGATATTTCTAAATGATTTAGTCTCAAAGCAATTCAACAGGCTCTCTGGATTCCACTGTACTGAAGACTGACCTGAGAGCAGGAAGCATGTGGAGCAATCACATTACACTGAGCTAGGTCTCCAGCTCCTCAGCTTTACCTGCTGCTTCATTTCCTACTTTAGAACCTGATATCCCTGAGTTACGGTAACATGAGATTTTAAACATTATCCAAGCTACAATCACATCGGAGATTCATCTTAAAACCCTAATGAATTCAAAGAAAATGCTTCAATTTTATTTGAGAACATTTTAATTTCTCCTAACCCTTAATCATATTGGTCAGCACTGATTAGATGCTGCAGCTGAGGTATAATGCAACATAAGAAAATGTAACTTATCTTGTTAATAGAGGTAGCTTTTGCTTCATTAAAAATGGCCTTGATTTCTGTAATTTTGTAGGTTATCTCCAGTTTACAAAATTACACAGTATATACCAGTGAGAAAGATTATGCCTTATACCTTGGTACTTTTCATTTTAGGTAACACATTACTTTTTGTGCAGAACTTTGGCATCATATTTAATTACAACTAAACCAAATGCTAAAAATGAATTCTATTTAAAGCCTTTCATTACCTAATGAGCACTGTTCATTACTAGTTAGTGTTTCTAAGTCATTCATTTAACTCTTTATGCTACAGAAGTACCATTGTCTAACCAGACCTATAGTGTTAAAACTAATACAATTTAGGCAGAATACATTTTTATAAAGTACAGTCTAGAAACGTATGCATTATGAAAGTGCTAAAAAATTATCCAAGGAAGACTCAGTCATCGACATCAAAGGAAGTGTCTTGTCTTTTACAGATGGAATCTGGGGTGTATGCACGTGTGTACATGTTTGTATGTGCATGCATGTGTGCATGTGTGTGTGTTTGCATGTGTGCATTCATGTGTGCATTCGTGCATGTGTATGTACATGCATGCATGCATGCATGTGTGTGTATGTGTGTGTACTTGTGTGTTCAGACAAAGTTTTATATGTTGACCAAGCTGATCTTAACATCATGAACTCAAATTGTCTTTTCTATTTCATTTCTCTAAATATCTGGGAGCACAGCTGCATACTACCATGCCTGCCATAAAAAACGTACATGTTATTAAGTGAATAAATATAAAAGTATTGAGGAAAGAGTCTTAAATGGGGTTAAGATATAAACTAAACATACTGTTTTTTATGTATACAACTTTCAAACAATAACTTTGTATAGAATAAAGAGATGTATGAATTTAAACCCAGATCTCTGTGACTCTTATTCATTGTGACCTGTGAAGAGTTCAAATAATAATCTGTGCCATGCAAATAGATCTAGTAATGAGAAGCATGGTGGGTGTTATGATTTCTAACAATGTAACATTCCCAAGTCATTTACTTCAAATGACTTTGGGATCAGTTTCCCATTATAGGGAATTTCCTAAGCAAAGGTGTACCCAAAGCAAAATATCATCCAGCAAAGCTGTATCAGTGGTGGACACCAGCATCTTCTTTACTTGATCCTTGGCACTCATACTGTTGTTAGCAAGCAATCAAGTACATTATCAAAATTCAGATCTCTCCTCCAGCAGAACCTTGACACATAATCAGAAGAAATAACTAACTGATGCTCTTGGTCACTCTGTAAAATGAGTGTCCTTTTCTAGAATAGTTTCTAGAAAAAAGAAGAAGAAGAAGAAGAAGAAGAAGAAGAAGAAGAAGAAGAAGAAGAAGAAGAAGAAGAAGAAACAGAAGAAAAGTAAAGACGAGTGAGAAGCAGATGTCAACTCTTCCTTAAGAATCTATACAAAAACCTCCTCAATGGACGCCTGCTTTACTCATTGGGAGGTCACTTCTTAATGTTTTATTTTATAAGTTTAATGATAACCCATAACTAGACTAAGAAACCTATCATACTTGCTGTTATCCCATGTATTATGCTTCCTGAAGAGAGAGACATTTCCTTTCAAGATGACTTAAATGTTGTATTTCTGAAAATTGTTACACATGTTTTCAATTTTCTAAAAATAAAATAAAAATTATGTAACATGCTAGGGAATTCAACATCTCAAGGTAGGATAATGACAATCTCCTGCATTGAAGTTACGCCCATTATCAGATGGGATAAAGAAGAGTCATGGAACCTGCTATAAGGAAAGATAACAATGTCATGAGAGGAAACATATATGTACATCATTATATATGTTACATGATACACCATATAGGATAACCTAAAGAACACATAGATGGAATGTTGCTAATATGTTCTCTAACATAGTATTATATTCTGATGTGGTACTCTTTATTTTAGATGCCAACAAGTTTCAGTGAAGGATCAATATATTCATTTCTAAAATCCTTCAATTATATTCAGAGTTTCATTGAAAGTTATGTATGAGAACATCTAAAAGCAGTGCAGAAGTTTCTGAATATTCCTGAAATCATCACACAAAGAAATAGTGTAGAAACTACATGATACTATTGCCTATGATATTTCTTAATATTTTTTTCAAAAGCTTTAATTTTTGATGATACACCAGATTAGTACATAGTCAACCCTGTTATGTATTTTCTCAATTGATAATTTTTGTGGTGGGTCCATCCTACAGTGATGCCACCCCAAGGTTGGTGGTCCTAAGTTCTATAAGAAAGCAGGCTAAGCAAACCATGAGAAGCAACTAGAAGGTGGCACTCCTCCATGGCCTCTGCATCAGTTCCTGCAGCCAGGTTCCTGCCTTGTGTTTCTGCTTTGACTTCCCTCACTGATAACTGTTACCTCGAAGCATAAGATAGAATAAGACCCTCTCCTCCCCATGCTGCTTTTTATTATGGTGTTTGCTGACAGCAATAGAATCCTACGACACATTGTTCCTGTTAAACATGGCATTTACGAAGTGCTAAAGAAATATTTGTAGAATGTACTTCTTTCGATGTTCAGCTCTCTATCTGAGAATATAAAGGAGTCACCTAGAAAACTCTTATCAGTAACAGAACTAAATCCTCTTCTACATCATGGATTTTATGAATGGTAGAATGAATGCCATTAGATTGTGATGAGAAGAATAGGTCAGGCTTAGGCAGACACCTGTAAGTATACATAGGTTCTAAACTTACCTATTACTCTTTGTAAACATGAAATCATCACATTACTTAAGCTCTATACATTATCACCCATAATTCCACCTCGCCTTCACAGTGCCTGCACGTGCTATGCCTACATTTGTATAATTTTCATTAACAAAAGGATGGATCACAGAGATTTCAAGAAACCCGCACAAGACAATCAGTTTCTCAGTCAAAACTAGAATTCAACACTCTGGCTCTGATTCAGTGTATTTCTCTCATATATAGGGCTTTCTTTGTGATGAGGGATTAACAAAAGTTACATCAAATGCCCAATACTGACGTCACCATGGAATTTTCTGACAGTTATTTATATAATATAAAGCAACCTGTTCTACAGACTTAGAGTAGCCTGAAATCACTAATGCATGAAGAATATATATTCAATAATATTGTCATATGGATAGGTCAATTTCAACTGCAAGAAAAATCTTCACAGGAATCAGAATAATTTGGAATAGACTTGCTGTACTGATTGGTTTTGTGTCAACTTGACACAAGCTGGAGTTATCACAGAGAAAGAAGTTTCAGTTGAGAAAATGCCTTCATGAAATCCAGTTATAAGGATATTTTGAAATTAGTGATCAAGGCGGGGGGCTCCTTGTGGGTGGTACCATCTGTGGGCTGGCAGTCTTGGGCTCTATAAGAAAGCAGGCTGAGCAAGCCAGGAGAAGCAAGCAAGCCAGTAGCAGCATTCTTCCATGGCCTCTGCATCAGCTCCTGCTTCCTGACCTGCTTGAGTTCCAGTCCTGACTTCCTTTAGTGATGAACAGCAATGTGGAAGTGTAAGCCGAATAATCCCTTTCCTCCCCAACTTGCTTCTTGGTCCTGATGTTTGTGCAGGAATAGAACCCCTGACTAGGACACTCACTAATCTCAACCTGAAGACTAAGGATAATGGTTCATCGATGGGGTAAGGAACGAACTGGTCATTGGCAAACAACTGACCGGCCTCCTCTGAGAACTGTTCATCATGAAAGTACATCATTTATTGTATGAAGAGATGACTTATTAAATCATTTCAAAAGATATTTATGGAGACTCCTTTATGCTAGTTAAATGTGACTGGTATGTGTTACCAAGTTTTCACTATAGTTGGAATGCATATGAACAAAATGGGGAATATCGCGTGAAATGACCATTCTATGCCAAGACCAGGGCAATTGTTTTATGGAGTTTCTCTACAAAATTAGACAGTGGAGGAGACTGGAGATATGTCCTAAGAAGAGTTGCACTATAAACCTGCACACATGAATATAATTATATATAAGGTGTGCACTGAATACATTTCTCCTTTTTGATTTTTTTTTCTCCACTTTTTACCTCCTGGTGGTAGATGTCTAGGATTCTCTCCAAAGACAGCTCTTCAAAGTAGAGTTTGTCACACTCATCAAAGTCAGTGCTCACAGTCTCTGGGTTACAATTCACCACCACTGTCTTCTTGCCAAGTTGGCGCAATGTGCGGATACTGGAGACAGCACACCAATCAAATTCCACACTGCTGCCTGCAGAGACAAGGATATTAGGAAAAGGAGTGAGAGGAGGAGAAATATTTCTCCAGCCAGGGCAGGTGAAGGAAGTCAATGCTGCCAATTAAATTCTTAAAACTTTAAACCTATGTACAAGTTCTGTTGCTAGTAAGAGAAGTGGGGACTGGCTGGGCACTAATAAAATGTTGGCTTGAATTATACTTAAGCTAAGTAATAGGTATCTTCATATTTGAAGAATTCAGGGCCTTGATGTCTATAGGGCTGTAAAAAAATAAACTTCATTTAATGAAGGAAACTCAGAGTGAACACTCTGAGTTCAATGTGCTAAACAGCTAAGCCAGCAATTAGAACACTTGAGGTCTTGCTTTAACTCTCATGTAATCACTCTTAGAGGGCCAACCCAGCAGTCCTTGACGTGACTTGCAGCTCTGATATATTTTCCCTGACTGAAGAGTCCTGTCCTTTTTAAGAGTGAGTGACCTTCTAAGAAATAATCTAAGCATAATAAAGGCCTAAATGACTCAAGATATCACTCTCCTGGGATGCCACAGAAACAAAAGTACACGTACTAATGCTTTGCATTAGGACACTGTCTTCTAAAACTCATCAAAATATGTTTATCCACTTGTAGCCGTGTGTTCCTCTCTGTCAAGTATGTACATACTTGATCATCAGCTTGGCTATTCTTCTCTGAGCCACAATGTAACATGGCAGTAATAAGTGAGTCACATCAAATTGAAGGTTGAAAAGAAACATTCCAAAGAGAAGAGCTTAGATGGCCACGAAAGGTTTTAGGTTGTGCAGCCATAAACCAAATACAAATGGATGATGACCACATTGACATGTTGGGACACGCCCCTTAACCACAGGCTTTGGAGGTGAGGCATTTGAAAAGTGGCGCCCTTATCATTAGATTCTTGCTTTAGGATCAGCCTGGGGAGAGAGTTTGCTTCCTTAATGAACAAGATTCTTTCTTTATGAACAAGAGTGAAAATATAATGATACAAAAGGAGGTGGAATTTATAGTCGAGATTTGTGCTTGAATCCCACTTTTTTGACACTAAATCGCTCCATAAATTTAAATATTATTTCTCTAGATCTCAGTTTTCTAAATTGTAAAACATTCATGATAACATTTGTTTGGTAAACTCTTAGAATAATGGAATCAATATTTACAAAGGGTACTGGAAAACTATAACGTTTTATATAAACATGTTATCACATTACCAATGTGGTATGGACCACAGCCCAGCACCATTATTCCATGTTCATCAAATTTGATGTCATGCTCCTGAGAGGGAAAAGAAAAAATATTGAAATTATAATGTCATTATTCCATCTAATTAAACTACTTGCCCCATCTCTAAGTGTGTTTTTCTCACATACACCTCTATTAGTCTTAGGAAATCCCTAAATATAAAGTGTTAGAGTCTCACAGAAGCTCTATTTATTTTTAAGTCGACATAGCTCTCATATTCTCACACTGGCTTGATTCTATTGTTAAGGCAATACTTAACAGCAAGAGTGCAGACATTCCTTGTGGCATCTTTCTCACATGATGCCACTTCTATTACCAAGGTCGGCCGATAATCAGAGGTGAAATCTATGCATTCCCTAAGGTAGGCTAGCCCCTAAACCTAGAACAATCTACATATGACAATCTTTGTAGTTCCTACCTGGCCATTGTAGGTAACATACAAGTAGTTTGTTACTGATGGGTATTCTGCAGCCAATGTATCAATCTGCAAAAGAAAATTTGTTAGGTGATAAGGTTTTCACTCTTTACAGTTTTTAAAGAGTAGAAGTTTTGTGCTGTTCCCATATTTCTTTAACATCTAGTACCGTCAATATAAAACCAGAAAAATCTATGTATATCTAAGGCACTTACTAATTCTGAAAACCAAAGAGACGAAATAAATAACAATATAATCTAGTAGTTGCTTGAACAGAAACTAACTAGACATTGCTCAGTGCTTCCTTGGAAGCCTGCAGTAGTACCACCAACATAAAATGTTCATAAGTCACAAGAACTACTTACTTAACCAGGGGCCTAAAGTGGCTGTGGAAGGATGTTTTTGGTTTGCAAATTAATGTATAGGATTTAAGTTAGTGATCGTACCAATGGGTAACACAGATACCAGAAAGCACAAACAGGCGGCGGGGAATCCGGATCTCATCCAACATAATTGGAAAAAGTAAATCAATTCTACTCTCAAGGGTCACTGGCTCAGCTTAGTGAGCAAGAATTTGGGGCTGACAGGGCAAGCTGGTGCGAAGCTGGTAAGAAAAAAGAAAGGCAATAATCGCTGAGCAGAAAATATTTAGAATCCGGCTTGTGACCTAAGGGTTTACATGTGCGCCTTAAACCCACAGAGAAAAAAGTCAATGATTCTAAAGGACAAAAAGCAGCTGGTGGTACTGTAAGCCAAAACACTCCTTCCATTAAAAGAAAAAATGAGCCAACCAAATGGCATACCTTTGAAAGTTCATGTGTGATTGTCATGAATGCTAGATGAGATCATTACAGCCAGCCCCAACACGATGAATATGAATGAACCATAATGATGGGCCACTTAAAATAAAGTATTGACCTTTTAAAAAGTTAGTGCCCAAAGAGATAACGATTTTTTTTCCCAGAGGCTCAGCCCCTGTGCTGACCCATATATTATTACACCAAGATTTCTGTCACTACATATATGTTAGACATAGGTCAAAGGCAGAGATAATTTTGGTTACTGCATTTAAAGCACAGACATTCTTTACATCCCACTGCCCCTTCATCCTTGTCCCTTCATGCACGAGTCACCCCTGTGCTGAGAGAACAACATGGGCATCCGTCAAATAAGCAGAGTCGTCTTCGTTAATGGCCATTTTGAAAAGATATCTACATGTCAAAACAGAAATCCTTGATAGAAAGAGATATCGCGTTACCTGTTTAACCCAAGGATGGATGTTTTTCTTTACTCTCAGCTCTCTTGTCTGGGCTTCAGTCAGTCCTAAACATTTTGAAATCTGCTTGTCTGAGAACCCAATCTCTTTGGCCTTTCTCAGAGTTTCTTCTGTAACAGACTCGCTAGGATTTAATGGAAAAGAAAGATTTAAGTTCAAACCAAACACAAGCACCGAATGAAACAGTGAACTGTTCCATTTCAAATGCACTAAATATGCTCTTAAATTTTATCTCCAAACACATTCATGTCTCTTTTCTTTCATAAGTATATAATCTTCAAGCCATTGGGAGACCTCTAGCATTGGCAATGCTGACATCTCTGTAAACTTCTCTCTGTCTCTCACTTTCTTTCTCTGTGTCTCTCTGCCTCTCTGTGTCTCTCTCTCTGTCTCTTTCTCTCTCTGTTTCTCTCTTTCTCTGTCTCTCTCCCTCATCTCTTTAAAATCTTATGTTTATGGTTCTAATAAATTTTCTTCTTTAGTAATAACTAGGGACTTCCTTTTATATAGTCAGAAGTGACTGCATAAAGCCAGTGTTGTGCCATGGATCACTCCACCTTCACACCCTGATTTCTATCCGTTGTAACTGGTGCAACTCTTGTCAAGGCTCAGCCTTTGACACCTGTTCCAATCAGACCACATTCTCTCCTTCTGTGTATTTAGCCACTGTCACGGGATCCATCAGCCTAGCAGCATAATGATTCTTAAATCTGTGGCTTCTTTCTCAATGTTGGACTTCTACTCTAGGTCTTCATATGTGTGAAACAGGAAATCTATTTGAACTGGGTTTGCTAACATTACACAAGACTGCACATTCTCTCCACAAACAGCTCATTTATCAGATTATTCCCAAAGCCTAGCACATTATCTGGTCCACAGACAAACATTTATTAAATAAATGAAATTATTAGTCTAATTTTCAGGGTAACAGAAAAGACACAAAAGTGATTAAAGCCACCCTTTAACCTAAATTTCAAAACCAATAGAAAAATAATTGGTAAAGAACCAAGGTGCATAAAACTAAAATGCTGAATGTAAAACATCTACTGCCTGATACCCGAGGGCTCCTTCCAGCAATTGCTGACACAATAAAATTAAATTACAATGGTTTGGTATTTAATACAGTAACACTGAAATATACAGCTGTGATATCAGAAGATCTAACTCACAGTAAATAAAACATTTTCACAAAACTCAAATAGTATATAGTTGAGGAGGAGGACAAGTCATTTGATTCAATAGAATAGCTACCGGTAAATTACCCATGCTTCGGTAAGTAACCCCAGCTCAAAATCAGACAAGCAGCCATAATTAAACCAACATGGCATTTAGAGAGAAGGGGGAAGAAAAGAAAGAAAGAAAGGAAGAAAGAAAGAAAGGAGGAAGAAAGAAAGAAAGAAGGAAGGAAGGAGAGAGGGAGGGAGGAAGGAGGGAGAGAGGGAGGGAGGGAGGAAGGAGAGAGGGAGGGAGGGAGGGAGGCAGGCAGGCAAGCAAGCTGGCATGGAGCTGGAGAGATGACTCAAAGACTACAAGCATTAAGAATTCTTGATGCCCTTGCAGAGGACCTGAGTTCAGTTCTAGCACACACATGGAGACTCACAACAGTGTGTAACTCCTGTTATAGGACATCCAATGCCATCTCATGACCCTGCAGGCACCGAGTAGGTACATGCATGCTATACATATAAAAAAGCAGCTAAAATACTCATACACATAGAATTAAAGTAAATAATTTTTAGAAATAAACATGAGGAACTTTGTGAAGAAAGAGGTAGGTCAGCAAGAGCAGGCGAGGATACGAGAGGGTCACAGGGAAGATAAAAGTCATTAAAATATACCATGCATGTTTAAAATTGTCAATGAATAAAATGTTTAACAAGTTTTTAAAGTAAATGATTTCAAATGGCAAAGGAACAAGATAAACAAAATTTAAATGCATCATTTCACACTTTGTGCAATATAAAAGTCTTATTATTAAACAACTATAATACGGGCAACAAATGAAGTGTGTTAAAAATAGGCACAGTGAACATTTTGTACATTTTGTGTACGTCCTGTCTGTACTGTGCATTTTAACATGAAACATATGCTCTATGTCCCAAGGACACATGTGAGCTTTTGAGTCTATTACACACATCTCCCTTGTGGGTATTGTCTCCAGTGCTCAGACACTGTTCTACGGAACGTAGGTATTTATCAATACGTATTTCATCCTCTTCCATGGGTGAATGGGTTAAGTCCAAAAGACAGCCGGGTCTAAACAATTTGTATCATGTAAGTTCGCTTCATTATATCTTGGAGACCACCCTCTGAACATACTAGGGACTATCTACCAAAAGAATTCAATTATAACTGTATTAGAAATAAAATTATTTTCTTTCAAATAAAAAAGAATATAACTGAATTAAATCATTTGCATTTTCATGTTTTAATCTTTAACTTTTAATTAATTTATATTCTAAGTTTTAAAAAGAGAGATAAGCGAGTTTGTGTGTATTTGTGTGTGTGTGTGTGTGTGTGTGTGTGTGTGTGTGTGTGTGTTTGTGTTTATGTGTGCTATTTCCCTAGGCTTTAGTATCGGTTTTGCTTTAGATTATTTCTGTTTTGACTTTCCCAAGTCAATTTGTTTGCCTGTTGGACCTGAAGCATCTTCTGTCATTCCTCCCAATGCCTTGAATTTGTTGTTTCATTGCTATTTAGAGTTTTAATATACGCAGGTTTTGATATGTATTTCATCATAGCAATGCATTTTCTAAGAAAATTATTAAAATACTGATATTTCTATTGTTAGCACTGAGATATGTCAAGCCCTTTGCTTCCCGCTCAAGAACTGTGCTGTCCATGATGCAAGTCACTAGCCCACTGGTTATTTAAATATAAAGGCTTTTTCATAAACTTAAATTTTATACCAGTAGTCACTCACCTTTGCTTGATAGTCACACAAGGCTACTAGGCACTCTCTCTGACAATGCAATATATAGAATATTCTTTCTAGAAATTTCTACTGGAAATGCCCAATAGGAAATATGAAAGAATATTTGACACAAAGGAATGCTGTGGATCTGAAATAACTCATGTAGGGATCAGCTGCATGGTGTAACAGGAAGTCAAGGAAAAGAGATGAAGTGCAGGCGGTTACATGTGAGAAATACGACGGCAGCAGAGGGCTGAGAAAATAAACAAAAAGACAGTTCAGCTCTATAAAGGTGAAGGGTTGTCATGGGCGTTCTATGAGTAAGGCAACCGTATGCAAAGTAACCTAGAGCGGATATGGAAATACACTGAGAGTCTGCAGCTAGAAAGTACCCAGGGACCTGACTGGGGACAGCAGAGCAGGCCACTGTTATGTCATCTGGCTTCCACACTTGGTGACTCTGTGCATGTTTCAGGAGTCAGCAATGGGAAATAAAATCCAAAATGTTTACATACCAAGAGGTCTTAGTGCGTTAGAGATGGACAAACAGCCATTAGTCTGCCTGTATTATACCAGAGCTGTTCTGAAAGGCATCACTGCATGTCATACCAGGTGAGAATTTTGCAACAAATGCGTCAAGCTAGATGCACAGTGCAAATTTGAGGATTACAAACTGATTCTTAGAAGAATTTCATAGCAAACAAATGAACTATTTTAACACTGACTATTCAATAACTAGATCAACAACAGACATGATGTTTTGGCATGTCTTGAGAATTAGACCTCACTGAACCAGACTGACTATTATATCAGTGTTCATTCTGTAAATGGAGGCAAATACTAGACAGCTGGGGTTATGTGAAGTCCACGAAGGGTTTTTATAAGATTCCACTTGAGACCTCTCTGCTATTAATTTCTGCTTTTAGACATAAACCATTATAAAGCAATCTTCAGTCATCTTCAGTGAGAAATGGGGGCTAATTCTCACCCACCATGGCAATTACAAAAACAAAGTTAGGTTAGATCCCTTCCCAAGCTGGAAGCTTCCTGATTGTAAGTAGACCAACCCCCAAGGCAGAGAGCACACTATCTCTGTCTCCCACTGCTGCCACTTCTGTGCAAAACAAAACTGGCTAACATGTCATCGCACTCAGAAGAAAACTGACTTTATTCTAACCTGTTCTGATGCAAACCTTCATTTTGTACCCCATTATAATAAGGAGAAGAGATGTTTTAAGGACATGATTTATTCACTTAAGGGCAGTGAATCGGATAAGGTTAAACTTCCTCAGAGTTCAGGATAAGTAATTGTATCTAAGTAGGTGGTTCTCAATCTGTGGGCTGCAACCTTTTTTGGGTCAAGGGACTACTTCACAGGGGTCACCTAAGACCATTGGAAAACAGAGATTTCCATTATGATCCATAGAGTAGCAAAACTACAGTTATGAAGTAGCAACAAAAATAATTTCATAGTTGGAGATCATCACAACATGACGAGCTGTATTAAAGGGTCACAACAGTAGGGAGATTGGGAACCTCCATCCTAAATGACCAAGAACCTCCTTTAACAGCCTCCGAGGCTCCTCCTCCTTTCCTGCCACACCTACATTCTTCTAAACAGGACTTCCAGCATCATCGCAAGAACGTGACTTTTATTTTTGCTTTTTCGTTTTCTTCTTTTTCAAACTAGTTAGAAGTGTGTTTTAGGGAAAGGGAAAGGAACAATTTTATTTTTCCAAAGGAAAATAGAAATCTTCATTTGGAACACACACAAAGCACAATAATTGCTAAAAAGAAATATAAATGCTGAATTTGTATTCAAATCTGTATTTTGAATCCTCAGTGGGGAATGCTCCATTTATGTTATATTATAAATCAAGAGAGCATTATACCCAGCTAGGAAAGTGATCAACTGAAGGGAACACAGCACACTAAAGCTCAATGTTTTTAAACGCGTGCAATAAATGATCCTGCTATTACTGGATATTTGCGAGTGTGCTGGGATCTGGTTTATTTTCACACTTTTAAACATATGTACATTAAATCTATATCACAGAGCTTCATCTTCTAAAATATGCTATATATTCAACTTTTATTTGCCCAACCAGCTTTTCTTTTCAGAGTTTAAAGGTAAAGTCTTCAAAGACTGGACTTTCATCATGTCATAGCAAATTCTACATGACAAACAATGTCACACATGCCTGGGACACAGCGCTCGGAATCCCCAGCTCCTCTCTACTTAGCAGCACAGAGTAAACGAGTGAAATTCTAGGAGATAAAACATCTTAAATCAAGACAATGGGAGTTTTACACACTCCGCTGTAATCTTTTACTGGTTAGACATCATGGCTCAGCTTCTCCGGCAGGAAGTCTCTTGTGTGTTCTCTGGGTTATAAACAATACAAGCTCTCCTCTCTCTTTCTCAGACTCCCAATGTGGATCTTGTTGTTGTTTAAAATTCTACCCTGTAATCTCGGAGACTTCCTCCACTCACACTTGATCTTCAATAATAAATGATGAAAGGAAATGGAATAAGTTCTCCTTAATGAGGAAATTTTCACCTGGCTGGAGGAGCTGGGGAAATCTATTAAGGGACTGGAGGCGGGCCTGCAGCAACCCAATTATCAGGGAGCCTTGCACTCACAGGGTCCTCTCTGTCACTTGACTGCTTTCCTCTGATCCTCCAACCCATAAGCCGTACTAAACAAATTTCCCTCCATATTGCACGAGCTCTAATGTGAAAATAAGCACTTTACTCAGCCTACAATTATGAGATGGACCTGCAATTTTATTATTGTCCTTTCTTTTATGAAAAACAGAAGGCAGAAGCTGGGAGCACTAGTCCTGGTAAATGACCCCAGGTCTAATAAGAGCAAAGAACTGAGTGGCTTATTCTCATCCTGCAAACCCTTGCCTACTTCTCCCCTGGGTTTGTGCAACATTACTAATAATTTTTGGCATCTCCAAATATTAATACTGTGCTGTAATCATACTATTGCCATTAGTGGGAAGATTATTTCTCATCTCATCTTTTTCTTTGAGGATTTAAGAGGACTACAGAAGATACTTTGCAAAATCGTGAGAGTTGTTCAGAAAAGCAAAAAACAAAAAAGGCCACCACAAGCTGCAAGTTATTAGCTTTTCTTCATTTCTGATAGTATCACGGCATGTTCCTCTGTAGCAATGGGGTCTTTGAAGGAATGTCACACTTTCATCTTTGCACATGATACACAGGGCAGACATGAGTGACACCAGTGTCCAGGAGAAAGCACAGCATCTTGAAAGTGATCTAATGCAACCTGAGTCAAGCTGGTATTCCTGATGCCATAGTATCTAAAGTACTGGTTCTCAACAGACAGCATCGTGTGAAACTATACTTTAGCTTCAAAAATAGAAACTACACTCTCAGCTCCAAAACTTCATGAGAAATCAATACTGTAGATGTTTTAAATAGTCTATTTATAATTTCTCTATTCTGTATTATTACCTGTCTTCCTTTTTATAATTTTCTGCTTATTTTTTTGTGATGCTAGGGATTGAATCCAATATCTTGAGCATGCAAATAAGTATATTATCACTAGTTTACATCCTCAATCTTGTATTCATTCTAAAATTAATTTTAGAATCCCTGGTTATTCAGAAATACTATGATATTAGTTTCAATCTGTTAAGGCCACTCATACTCTGTCAAATTTAATAATGCAACTTTCCTATGAATATTAATACCAAAGTACTAATTATTTTCAGGTGTGGTAGTACATGCCTTTTAGTTCTAGGGAGGTAGAAGCAGGCTGAGCTCTGTGAGCTTGAGGCCAACCTGGTCTACATAATGACTTCCGGACTTGTCAGAGTCACACTATAGAGAGAAACACTTCTCAGTATGCTCTCACACCTCTGCCTCCTTTGTCTCTTCCCATCCTAGATTGCATTCTTGTATACAGTCCTTAAGGCAGTGATGAACATCATAGTTTTTACTTCTTGAAAATGGACAATGAAATGCTGAAGGGAATGCTCCCAGGCGTTTTGGGTACCATGAGGCATGGTCATTCCAATGGACTATAATGGCATCGCAGGCATTACTTACCAGGTAAGAATACCCTAGGGGGCAACATTCTCTATAATTTTTCCAGTATGATTTTCATTCTCCTTTATTGTTTTTCCTACACCTCAATGTGCAAAAAGAGGCTCATGTGCTATTTTAAATATATGCATATTAGTAAGTATGTTAGAAGTTACGATTAATAAAGCAAATGTTTTAAAGGCTATCTTCTGAGATCTCCGTGCTTTTAAAAATTCTGTTTACATCTTCTAAAGATGGCCTTCGGGGCTTCGTCCCTGTCAGTCTGCCTAGATTGTGCCCCCAGAAGAGCTCTAGAAAAGGGCACGTTCATCACAATATTTCTGCTCTGAGTGAGGTCAACCATTCATGCAGGAAAGCATGCAGCTCACAACATGACAGCTGAAGAGACCTGATCTCCAACTGTCTGTTTAAAAGCCATGTCTCTAAAGAGCTTTGAAAAAGAGTTGTCGACTAGAAATAAAGGCAGGGGTACTGAGGTGGAGTCCTTGACTTCGCCTGACTCACATGACATAAAGGATGCCAAGCACCCTGCTGTGACTCAGTTTCACCATCTACAAAAAGTAGGACCATGCTATTTCCCTGCTGTATCATACATAATACCAATGTGCTTTAAGGTCTCAAGAGAAATACAGATGTCTTCACTGAAAACAATCTCAACCTTCTTCACCAAGTAAACCAGCTCTGTTAGCACAATTGAAAATAATCATGAAATTTCTCATCAAAATTTCAAAAATGGGGCCAGATGTGGTAGCACATACTTTCAATCCCAGCACTTGGAAGGTAGAGAGAGGCAGGTCCCTGAGTTCAAGACCAGCCTGATCCACAACTTGAGTTCTGGGATAGTCAGAGCTACAAAGAGAAACCTTTGTCTCAAAAAAACAAAACAAAACAAAACAAAACAAAAAGACCAAAAATGTACATTTTTGAAGATACACATTTTTTCCAGAAAAAAAATATATAAATGTTGCTTATTCTCATAAAATAAAAACTTTATCATGAAAGTATTCTAGTCCTTGGTGCTTAGATGTATTTGATCTCTATTTAATGATACAAAACAATTACATAAATCTTATTTTATTAGTAAATGGCTCATCTAGAGCCTTCCTAGATAATTAGAAAAAAAATTGGAACCTAACGACGCTGATTTATGATGTCTCTCGCCACAGTCAACTTATTTCTTGGACTATCCATCTTGCAGTTAGTAATTTGTTTTTTTTTTTTTTAAGCAACCAGGAATCATGTGTTTTATTTCCTTCTCTCTTATTTGTTACAACTGAAAAATTTTGATTTTCATTAAGATCAATAATGTTTCTGTATTTAATTGGTATATTATCATATACATTTTACTAATTGCTCACTTTATGCTGATTCCCAAGAAAATATAAGATAAATAGATAACTCTAAATCATTTGTATACATTCCAGGGTTTATGCTCTTCCTTAGAATGGTGAACTCTATTTTATACTCTTACAAATCAAGGAAAGTTCTTACTGTGAACTAACTAGTGCAAAGTATTTTAAGCAAATGGATGGCTCAGCAGGTCAAGGGGCTTGCCACAAAACCCTGAAGACCTGAGCTCAATCCCAGCATCCACGATGGAAAAAGGAAGCTCTTTCTACTCTACTACCCTAACTACACACACCATAGCATGTGCTTTTACTCACACATAAACATCACATACATGCATGCACACATATACAAACAAATAGCAAAGTTTAACTTAAAATGTCTATTAAGATGTTTGCATATTTACTAATATCCCTAGTGGAATTTGTCATTTAATTTTAAAGGTGATGCTATGCATTTAATAATTATAGAACAATATTGTGTAGCTTTAACTATTACAATAGTTAGACACCATTCGGTTTAATCTTACACTGTCTTTACTGAATAGTTAAGATTCTCACTTTCATTAAACTTAGCATAAAAAATACCAGCAATCATAATTTCTCACTTCCTAAGTAGAGTTCATCTACTCTCCCACTACATGTTTCTCATAACGTATCTATCTATGACTTCCCGCCTATGACCCTGTAATTAACTTCACTGGACTCATTCACTTATCTTTCATTATTATCTCGTCAAGTCCTCTCTACGTTATACCAGATTGTTGAAAGTGTCCTTCCATTGATTTATTTTGTAGGAAATTTTCTTTTCAAACTGCTGCTGTTGTAGCAATGGGATAGTCTAAAGCAAAGCATACTTGCCTTGGACTCAGACTTGACTCCAGCACGAACCACTTGTGAAATATTGGGGAATTAACTTAAGCATTCAGGGCCCTCATTTTTGTGTACATTTTTGTATCTTGTATAATTAAATAGATTATTAAAATTAATAGAGCCATATTACACTCATGAGATTACTTAAAATAACCTATCTCGTCACATAAAAAAATAAAATAAAGTTAAAATATAATGCACTTTTGTATTGGTTCTGAGGCATAAAATTTCCTATAGCAATACTTCTGTTTTAAAGAAAAACTATTCTTGTTTAAGTATGCTTCAATTTTAATACTGTCAAAGAACTTCATAGCCAGGCAAGAAGGCACACACCTCTAATCCCTGCACCTAGGAGGTAGAGATGGAAGCATCAGGAATTCAAGGCCACACTCAGCTACCTAGTGAGTTCAAGGCAAGCAGAGTCTTCCTGAAATACTGTCTCAGAAAATCAAAAGAACAAAAGAAAAATAGGAAAAAAGAAAAAGAAATTCACTGTATAGCTGGCTAGGAATATGAAGACTAAAGACACAGAATAGTAATATGTCAGCACTGACTGGAAAAGTGGATTTCCTGTCATGTTTAACACTTCAAACATCACATATTCAGCACCTTGTATATCAGCCTAGTAAAATAAGAAAGGGGCAAGTGTTATAATTGGGATTAAACTAAGGAATACAGTAAGTTGGCACTGCTGTAAAGTAATATAAGACCATTACCTGGGAATAAAATCAGAGGATTGCACTAAAGTACCCTACCCCCACATCCTGTTTCTACATCCAAAGGATCATAAATATGTCATTCCAAAATAAATCCTAACAGGCAAGTATGTTATATTCATATACGTTTCCCCGACTTACGTCTATGTTTAATGTTTTAAACCAGAAATTATAAATTAACGCCAGAAACCAAAGCACAGACAGTCGCATTCTTATGTGTAAGTTCTAACAACTCTTGGGTGACACTTTCCCTTGGAAATTTCAATCAAATGTAAGCACAAAGTGTTCTTGTCTGATTTTGCCATGCCTTGTGAGCAAGTTAAATAAAAAGTCAATAGAAACTAGCATGTGTAGGAGAGGGCATTCAAAGGGACTGTTCTAGCTAAGGTGACACCTGCATTATTACATCAGCCAGAAGTTTGTGGCTGCAGGGAAATGGCCGACTTTACTGAGCTCAATTTACCACTTGAATGCCCAAGCAGAACTCACTAGGCTTGCCTGAGATTGTTTCCCTAAGCGATAGGCATGCCTGTGATTTTTCAGCACCCACCAACGGGTATAGTTTATCACACAAACATAGTGAAGTTCAGATGGAAACTGGACCCTTGAAAATCATACCTTTTCCTTCTTCAGTTCATTCATCATAGCAGTAAGGGGAGATGAAAAAGGAGGCAAATATTCATATTATCAGAATTGGTGTAGCATAAAAAAAATCATAGAAGCCCGTAGAATATTGGATAAAAGTAATTTCTGTATTTTCATACACCAATAGCAAATTTGCATCAATCATTCATAGAGAAATAAATCGTAACCGTAGCTTCTAAAATTCACGTAGTCTAAACTATATTTACTAGGTATCTACACTACTTTTGAGCATCTAAAACAGTGGGAAACAAATTCCTTTAAACAGTTATCTTCAACATGACTAATGTAAGTGGCGTCACGTGACGTGAAAGCCAGAGGGCAAAACAGGCTGTTCCAGGAAAATCCCAATCACCATAAATGGTGGGAGACCTTCCATCTGCTAACGTAACACAAGACAGGCTGTTTCTTCTTAGAACACTCACTTGAAGGAAAACTGTGAAGCTTTATTGTGGCCAGGTTTTTTATGTAAATTTCTCTAAATTATGCCGGTGTAACACCATCCCTGAAGTGGTATATAAGAAATAGCAAGTGAGTCCAAAAGAAGAATAGTGTTTGAAAACATACAAATTTCTGAGCAGCCGACAGAGGATACTGCGGGACTCATAACTTTTCTGACCTGTTCATATTTCTTTAAATATTACGGTTGCCTTTCAGTTGAAAAGCGTTCAATTCAATTTGATCCTATAAATAAAATGTTTGGGACATAAAGTCCTAAAGTATCTCCTGCTCACAAATGAGACTATTATATTTCATTACAGCAATTTCATCCCAGCTAAAGGATCTTTGAGCCTATTTATGTCTGACCACAGCTAGTACAATTAAAATGATTATCATAAGCCCTAGCTATATGGAGATAAAGCTACTGTGTCTCTAGTGGCAAATGTAATCCTGGTGGAGGCGTTTATTACATGTAGTCTTGGATCTTCTAAACGGTATCTAACATACCTATAAACTATAAACATATGCATGTCTGTGTGTGTGTGTACATTTAATTCCTCTAGAACTTCAGTCTTAACGTCTCAAACCCCTTGCAGATAATCTATCAATGTGAAATGATCTGTTGTTATTGCAGTTAATAGGTAATTTGATAAGTACTAGGCCTCTAAATTCCAATTCCAATGCTCACACACATACACATACACATACACACACACACACACACACACATACACACACACACACCCCTCCTGTATGACAACACATCACATTCAGTAATGAAAAACTTCTCAGAGCCTAAACACATAATTCATATCAATGGTGTTACCTTGCGTTGATTAATGTCAGCGTACCATTTATAAATTTGATGAACTGCCTAGCATGCTCTTCATCAGCAGGAAATAATTAAAATAACATGAAAGTCAGTGAACACAAGTTGAAAGGGAGAAAGTTTGTCTGAACCTGCCTAAATAATGGCTATCCCCTAAATTAGTAAAAACATTGTCATCAAAGTGTCATATATGTCACCATTTCTGTGCTCTTGGATTGCTGTGGTGAAACGGTGATCAGACTGAGTTCTGAAAGGGAGACACTCAGTGCTAAGACACTAATCTGATGATCACAACACATTTCTTTTTTTTTTTTTTTTTTTTTTTTTTGGGTTTTTTCAAGACAGGGTTTCTCTGTGTAGCCCTGGCTGTCCTGGAACTCACTCTGTAGACATTTCACCTCAAATGATCACACCAATGGTGTCTGGGATCCCTTGCTGTAATTGCCCCCAGAAATCTATGTGAAAGTTGCAGAGGGATTTAAGCACACAGGCACCAGAGATATGCAGTGGCAGGAGAAATCTGGAGTCCTCTCAACACACATCAAATAAATAATTACCTCCTGGGCCCACATCCAAAGTCAGATTTTCCAACACAGGAGCGGTTAAGGATTTAGAGCAATGTAAACCATAAATAAATGTGAATGCAAAAAGAACTACCGGTCTTTTCAAGCCTTATCCAAACTGGCAACAAAGTCTACTCCTTGATGTCAACTGACGATAAGGGGTTTCTATTATTTGGGGAATTATGCATAATTTGAGAACTAAATCTTTCCGGACATTTAGACATTTCTGAGAAAAATGAAAGAGCTCATGGTCCAGGATAAAGTTAAGAATGATCAAACCTGGGCTAGAAAACTTGAGTCTCGCGTACTTAGAATCAGTCAACTTTGATATCCTTTTGATCTCAGACCCTTATATGCCATAGAAGGGTTGAGACAGCTAGCTTCAGTGGTCTTATTTATGTAACATTTATAACAAGCATCGCATTGCTATGTGCTTAAATAAATGAACCTCAGAAAGAGAGTGAAGAGTACACACAGTATCTCTCAGATAATAACATAAATTTAGGGATAGTGCCATTTGTGTCTCACGACAGGTGTTTGATTTCATGCTATAATAAGCATCAAAACTATTTACACAGGCAGATAATGCTTTTGAACCTTTAAAATTATTACGAGCTCTGAGGTAGCTTTATATAGATTGTTATGAACAAATGAAAGAATATTTAATTATGAATACACTTATATCATAAAATGGAAACAAAAAGTGCCAAATTATCATCAAGCACATGCGACAGAATCGAAAGTAGAGATACTTTAAGTCGCCTTCAGCAATGGCTTGTCCCTACCCTCCAAAGACTTTTGCCTTTTTTTGTATCAAAATACACTTATTTCTTATTAGTTGTAATCTTAACTTGACTTCTAGCTGTAACAAGAACTATTCAATTAAAACATGAAGCTGCTCCCCTAACCCCTGCGCCCGCAAATTAGAACATATATATATATATATATATATATATATATATATATATATATATATATATATATATATAATGTGCCCACTTCGATCACAATAGTATCCGCTAGTCCTCATTCTAGGGCTGTTTGGCGCACTGCGAGTTTCTAGCGCCCCCGTGTGGTTTCACTGGAGTGCTTTCATAAACCTTTGAAATCCGTTGCCAGAAACTGAGCAGTGGAACAGACTATATATAATTCAACATGGAAGTTTTGCTGGTGTCATAAACCAAGAAAAGAAGCCCTAAGTCAGCAAAACCCTTAGACAAATGTATAGGTTCCATTTCTGTCTTATTTGCTGACTACTGTTCATTTTACACAAGCTCTTAAAAGGATAACTACAGGCAATGGGGGCCAGTCTCATCCTTGTTTGGCAAAATCCCTGAGTACAAAATCAAGAATTTGACAAGGGTAAAACCCAGGAGCAACCCCCTTCCTGATCTCCCATTGTCCTCAACTTTTATGTAATTAAATTGTCTGCATTTCCCCAAGCCATTTGAAAATAACTTATACTACCAAATCTTTCTTTCTCTAAAAATATTCCTAGGCTTAGAGATGAGATTTCTTTCCAACTTAAGTGCATTTTGGTATATTAGGGAAAGAAGCCAAAGAGGACCTTACATCTTATTTGGTAATAGATACTCCTCTTCTCAAAGATGTATGTGTAAAACCTGTCTAAGCCAGAGACGACTCAATAGGCAGTCTTCAAATAAAAAACTAAAAGGATACATTTAAAATATCTGACATTATCAGAACATTCTAAACATAAAACAAAATTTACAAATAATTGGCCATGAAAAAATTAAAATGTAAATTAGTCAGAAGTAGGAGGTTATTAACAGACACATGAGTGTGGCTCATTTATATGCTGATAGTTTGTTGATAATATCAGTCAAATACAAGGAGAATAAATTCCCTATCGATACGTGGTGATTTGTAGGTTAATATTAAAAGCAGAACTAGGGTTCAAAACTGAAAAAAAAGTACATGAAATCAGAATATTATTTGTTGTATTTCTTATTAACAATATGTAAAACAATAAATATTTATAAATATATTCTAGTTACTCTGAGCTCTAAAGACTTAGTTTAAACAATCGCAATATTCGATATCACCAATGAAAGTATAAAATGATTCAAAATATTAATACATGCCTTTCAAAACATAATATGTGAGAAACTGACAGTTGTCTCTTTTCCTAGTGTTGGCATCATTTAGCTCACTGAGGCAGACTCTCAGCCAACCATATAAAAGAACAACTAAGACATTGCCCTGAAAATACAGAGAGTGGTTCAAAGTAATCCTCTTACCTGTTAAGCCCTTTCAGTGTCTTATCCATGTTTAAAATATCACGCATCTTATACAAAAACCACTTGTCAATGGATGTGAGCTCCACAATCTCATCAAGGGACATGTTGTTTTCCAAGGCCTGCCAGAAGAAGAACAAATGCTTTCTGTGGCAACCATTTTCTAAAGGTCTTGTTTAACTGAAAACATAACAGCTATTTCTTTCTGCGTTATTTAGAGAGACTGGGGCCAGGCTACCTCCTGAGACATGAAACTGAATCATTGATGTTCCTTGAAATAAACTTAGAATGCTGTTAACTGCACCCACAAATGTATTATAGAGAAAGTACAAGTGTGCTCACGACAGTCTTAACAGGTCCTGTCTCCTCCTCCTTATTTGGCTAGGTTACTATTTCCTAAACTCTATATTTGGTAATAAGAAGATTCTAATGACATTATAAACCTACTCTATTGGCAGCTCCAATCATTTTCTTAAGCTTACTTTAACAATCTCAAAAGCAACATAATAACCACTCATTGAGCTGAGTGCACTAGCAAAACTACATAATTCCCCAAACCAAACCTTCCAAACTCAAAACATGCAGATTGGTATATTTATAAATATATTTATATTTATACAAATGTACATATACTCAGTGAAAAATAATAGACATATAATATCTATTTCAAAACTATTTTAGGATGATACTGTATATTTTTAAGCTCAGAAGAGAAGTACAACTAACTAGTAACTCTGATGTTATATTCAACTCATAAAGTTGTGATCTCTTAAAGCTTTACTTATTTCTACTATAAGAGAGTCCATGCTTGTAAGCTTTGAGGTGTAGCATGGCTCACAGTTCACATGATTAGAATAACACTTAATAAAAACACCCAAAGTCATGTTCATTTTTTAACTTTATTTATATTACTTTTATGTAATTCGTCACAAAATCTCGATTATATCTCTAAAATCTAAATTGGTCTTTACTTCCTAAGAAATTAAAAGCTACCAGGCATTAGCAATAGAAGGTGCACAGAAAGTAAGCTATTCATGCTTTTTACAGATTAATAAAGATTACATCTGATGATGCAAAATGAACAAGGACTCAGAATCTGGTAGCCATTTCCGTTCTAGGAAAAAACCTACAGACAG
Source organism: Uromys caudimaculatus (assembly GCA_028551405.1). NCBI lineage: Eukaryota > Metazoa > Chordata > Mammalia > Rodentia > Muridae > Uromys > Uromys caudimaculatus. The sequence continues at coordinate 58,659,211 of CM052709.1, read as the reverse complement.
GCCTGCTTCCATCATGAAGCAAGCCTGCCAGTCCTGAGACATCATCTTCCCACACTGTAACTATGCCATCTTACCCCCACTGGAATAAAGTCCATTATGACCCCAAACACATTTAAGGCTGGTGAAATGTTCTCCAAATAAAAACTAATGCCTGCATTCTCCCCAAATCAAAAGAGGTGGTGACCCAGTCATCCTGAAATAAGAATTCTGCAAAAGCCAGACCTCAGAGTACCTTGCCCTCTCTGGAGAATCATGAAAGCAGGAGGGAGTCCCACCCTCCCTCCATTCTTTCTCTTTCAGTCCTGCGCTGTCCTTATATTGTTTGTCAAAACCACCAAGTCCCTGGTTGCTGTGGAAATGAACAGTAATGATGACCTCTAACAAACAGGAATCAGTTCCCTATCCCAGCACTCAGACAGACAATAATTTATATCCCGAGCCTGCACTTCTTGCTTGTACACAGCGTGCTCTGTGCAGGATGAACTTCCACACGTTTGCCCTGCATCCCCATCCTTTGTAAGTCAGTTAGAAAAGAATGAGAGATTTGCCTGAGTTTTACAGCCTGGCTGGGAACTAGGAAATGCTATCCTTTTTCATCTGCTTCAAGTGGCAAAAATGAGATTGCTAGACTCAAGGAAAAAATCCATTTACTGCCCTTCCCCTGAGGGAGAAAATTATATCTATATAAGTATCTATATATTTACACATCCACACCCACACATATAAATGTCCCAGGTTGCCTTTTAAATAAAAGACTAAGGAAGAACAGAATACACAGTGAAATGGCCTTCTAGAAAAATCTCACTTTGTTGCTGCACCCCACCACTCCTGAAAAACATCAGTCTTAAAACTCAAGATTAGAAAATAATTCATAAAAAATAATAGTCTCTCCCAGAATTTCACTAGGACTTAACTATTTTATACATAAAACCCATAAGAATGAGGAGAGCATATATCAGATTCTCTGAAAGAAATAGCCCTTGTTCTTTGTCAGCTCTCTGTAGGCCTGTCACGAAACGCTAGTAAGCGTTGCAGTGAGTTCAAATCATAAAGTGCACCTTTCTGTTGCTACAACGGCATTATATAAGTCAGATTTCTTCCTTAAAGATACAATTCATATTTTCACTAGCTCATCCCACATGCACACACACAGAAAACGGCCAAGGGAGCTTTGTGAACCCTGAGTGGTTTGACACTGTTGGAGGATTAATGTGGGTGCTTCCTTAAATGTCAAAAAGCCATTTAGGGATTTCTGACCAGCCAGATTCCAGCTGCCCAAGTCACCTTTCATAAAAGCAAATGAGCTGAAACTTCAAAACACTAAGCACAGTAAATAAGAAGGGAGATTCAAATGGTGCTTCATTTGCATGAAAAGGAACTAGGGCGTGGATGTGAAAAAGGAGGGGCTTTTTGTTCTACAAGTAACCCCTCCAATAAGATGATTGCACGGGAAAGCCTCCTGTCACAGTCTAGGTAGCCTGATGTTTAAACACAGAAAAAAGCAAAAGGGATTCTGTTGGGGCCTTTGGTAGGATGTTTTATAGGATACCAGTGTATCTCCTCTCTAAATACAATTTCATCCATTTTCAGGGAGCATTTGATAAAAGGTGAGAAAAAAGGACAAATCAGACTTAAAAACTCTTAAAGTACTGGCACTGTGTATACTAAAAGAAAGGCCCATTTTGGCTGGGTCGGTATCTTTTAAAAGTGTAATGTGCCCTTGGGTCCAAGCTTCAAGTTAAATTTTTAAAAAAAAATACATTTTATGATTCAGTTAGAAGAACGTCTGATGAAGCTGAGAGAGATGTCTGTGTGAGTCAGAGATTAGAAAGAGGTTTCTGTGTGTGAGAGACAGAAAGTGCAAGCACGTATGTGCACCGGCTCACACGAAGAGTTCAGAAGGTGCTTTACAAATACTGGCTATTTGCAAAGCTGACTAAATTCCGAGCCATTCCAGCTACCTCATCCGTCTTACCTTAGCAATGGCATAGATGCGGGTGCTGGAGGGTTCAGACAGCTCTTTCCTCAGATCCAGGTTTGCTGGCCATTCCTTATTCATCGGGAGCCGCGGAGTGAACCCATCCACAGATGGATGGCACATCCTCAGAGCCTTCTGGAAACTTTCCTCAAAGGTGCGACCAATGGCCATGACCTGGGATACACACATAAGAGCTTCTCTTGAAAGAACAATCTCACATATTTTTAGTTTCTCACAACATTAGGTGTGTAATGTTTTCCAAAGCTTAACAACTGCAAAAAGATTCTGAGAGAAGCCGCAGATTTTGAGCTTCCTTTCCCTGGTCAAGCTTCCCCTTTCCCCATGCTTTTTAAGGCAATGAGTCTTTAACATTTTATCCGGTTTTTACCAGCTAGTGAGTGTAGCCGTATATCCTGAGAGCAAGGAAGACATTACCTGCACCTGTTCTGAAGCATAATAGTATTAAAATGGGGAACAAATGGCTAGAGCATAGGGAACCCCCCTTTTCAAAGACATATGCCAATGTCCTTTAGAATACAAAACAAATAAGGAGAAAACAGACCATTTGAAGACTACCAGTTAGGATCCATGATAGCTTGGCTTTGCTATAGCTAAGTATTAATATTAGCTCACCCCTAAGAATCATAACAAATACACATAGGTTGTAATTTTGAATCTAGATGGAGGTTAAGTTCCACCATGACCAATTTTATATGTCTTTTTTACAATATTCACAGCTAATTGTATCTAATAACAAAATGAGACAATTTAGTCTGAACCAGTCGGTTCTCAAATCTAAATTTAATCTGGCCCTGCAGCCCGCCCAGTCATGTTAGTGGATGAACACTGCCTTTGAATCTCTCCACGAAACAGTAATTGCTGTGCAGTTTTGGGCTCCAGTTTAAAATATCAATGGTTTCAATACTGCCTTCAGTACATTTTCATGATTCCTCAGATAGAAGTTCACATTAATGACAAACTATAAAATTGCGTGTCAACTATATGAAAGATACATATTCAAATACCACTAATTTCAAGCAGATTAACCTTTTTTTACACTGTCCCAAATGTAATTAGAAATAAAGGGGGTTTCCGGGAAGTAGGGATAAACAAAATATCAGGACCTTTCAGTTCAGCGAAAGGGAGATTAATATTCCACTGTGCTTTCTCAGTTTGGAACGGCTGTACTCGAAGGTTTGTGAGAGCTCACAGAGTCTCCCTGTCTCCTACCCAGATGTGATAATGTGAAGTGTAAGAAATGAAATCCACGATCCACATGAATGGACTAAAATCAAGTATTTACCTTCAAAGCGGTTGTCTGGTTTGGTACAGGACACTATTTTTGGGTGTGGCATTTGTACGCATGTGGTATGTTCATGAGTAAGCATGCAGGTGTGTGGCATGCACTCACTGCTCCATCACTGTTCTGTGGAGACCAAATCTTGATTTGGGGATGACTTCTTAAACTGCTTCTCCATATTATTTTTTGAGACAAGATCTCTTACTGAACCTGGAGCTTACCGTTTGGCTAAATCAGGTGGCCAGGGGACAGCCAATTGCCAGGCTCCACTCTCCCACCTTCTTCCCAGCCCTATCCCCACCCAGTGCTGGGACTGCAGACACACGCCATCTCTCCAGCATTAGGTGTGTCCTGGAGGCGCAAATCAGATCCTCATGCTTAGGCAACAAGCATTGTACCCATTATCTTCCCAGCACTTATACTATCCTTTGTACTGTTTTATTTTCTATATTTGATTTAAAAAAACAAATGTCATCTCAGGTATATACATATGCTGTATGTGTGTGTGTGTATATATATATATATATATACACATATATATATATACTGTTATATAAATATACATAGTATATATACTGTATGTATATATATATGAGATGAAATTTGTTTTTAGTCAAATATAGATATATATCATATATATAATATATAGATACATGTTAGGTAGGTAGATAGGTAGATAAATAACATATCATATATATGTGTGTGTGGTATTTATATATATAATATATATGCACCTATGTATGGAACTTTGAATCCATAAAAATATCATGTAACAAAAGACATAGACTAACTCTCCAAAGAAGCACTGTTAAAACACTAAGGGGGAAACAAAACTTCTAGCAGCCAAGAAAACAGTATCCAGGCAGCCTTTTGAATTTCAATGCTCTCAAGGAGTTGCCATGAGCACTAAAACCAAATATAGTGTGAATGAAATGCTAACTCCCAGACTCACCTCGCCTACACTTTTCATTGAGCTACCAATTCGGCTGGATGTTCCGTGAAAACGGTCAAGATCCCAGCGAGGAATCTTGGTCACCATGTAATCCAGGCTAGGTTCGAAGCAGGCTGAGGTCTTCCCAGATACAACATTCTTGATTTCTGGAAGTGGGATTCCTAGAGCGATCTTTGCTGCAATGAACGCCAGAGGGTAGCTGTAATGTAGGAGGCAGAGTTAGCCTACCTTCATTGGTTGGTTGGTTGGTTGGTTTTTAAATTCAAGCAATAAGTACTGAAAACAACTCCAAACTTGAATGAATATACTGGCATCAGTCTACGTCAAAGTGTAAGACACACCTGATACACCTCCTCCACATAAATATTTACTGGCCACTTACAAACTAATGTGATTCAAGATAAAGCATGCAGCAGTGGAGAATCCACTTTTAAGCCCTATCTTGTATTGCTACAATCTCCATCCTTCATCCTTTCAACACAAAATCAATAGGTTTCTTGATAAATAAGATTTTACCTCCACTGCCTGTGTTTAACGTCCACTTAGATTAAAATCTGCAAAATAATCTCTGAAAAAACGTGTTCAGATTTGATCTAAAGAGACAGCTGGAGCTGGGTGTATTATACATGGCCAGGAAATAGGGACTTTGCAAATCTGAGTCTTTGTTCTGTCTCCAAATATTTGAACATTGGGCTCTTGTAGAAACTAACACTCTAGAAAATTGGCTATCCTCTGGAATGTCAGTTAAGATAATTTTATTTGATAAGATAATTCATAGCACTATAGAATTGTATGTGAGTTATTTGGTAAAAGTGCCTGTCTTAACAGACCAGGAAACTGGAGGAGGTAAATGCTCTGCCCAAATTCACTAAGTCAGTGGCTGAAGAAGCAAGAAGTCAGGTCTTCTGACTTCTGTTTAGCGTGCTACAACCTTGCACCACTCCATAGCTACATAAAACTACTAAAGAAGTAAATATTTTCCTCATTTAAATGCCATTCAACTTAAATGCCAGATGTTAAAAATATCTATAGAAACAAGAGGTTTTATTTTCTTCCAATTATGCTTGCTGGCAGCTGCTAAATGGACATTGAATTTACTTATTTGGTTCTAACATTTACCAATGGAAAGATCCTATATTGTTAATTCTTATGGAAGTTTTAAAGATCATTTGTTAGTTATAGGCTGATAGTTGTGTAGGTTTTATCCTGTCTATTTCCAAAATCAAAATAATCGATACCGAAGTGTTGAGTTGAAGTATATATCAGCTGCTTGTATAGGCAGTTGAAAACCAAAATTAAAGATTAATCCTCACTTGTTAACAACATCTGCTAAGTGCAATTAAGAAGCATATTTTTCACAGCCTGTTTTGGCCACCCAGATTTTTATTGGCTTATGATTAGTCAGCAAACAGAGTCACCTAACAATACCATTTGTCTCAACCTGGCAGCAAGCTCATTAATAACCATGTCTTTGGGGTTTTCTAAATGTTCTGGAGCTAACACACGGGAAATGGGGGTAAATTTTGTAAAGACAGAATTCTGTGTTGATTAGCAGTCAATTCCCCATTTCTACCTACAAAGACACTGAAAACGTGTGCTCAATCATTCTGATCTTACCCAGTGGCCTTGGAGGCCAGAGCAGAACTCCGGGACAGCCTGGCATTCACTTCAATGATACAGTATTCCATGGAAGTGGGGTGAAGAGCAAACTGAATGTTGCACTCTCCCACAATGCCCAAGTGGCGAACAACATTGATTGAAGTGCGTCTCAACATCTGGAACTCTGCGTTGGAGAGTGTCTGGGCTGGGGCCACGACAACTGAGTCACCTGTCGACAGGAGCGCTCATTATTTGGTGTTATATTTCAACAGCCAGCTTGACTGACTGAATCTACTAAAATGATGCAAGGCCTAAAGTAGGCTGAAGATTTGAGGAAAGGATTAAAATGAATATTCACATTCACATGAGTGAAATATCATCGGGGATTCTCCGTAGCGCTTAAATTACCCACGTGATTCTGACAGTTTACTTATAGAATCGCACGCCCCAACTTTAGCCAGATTGATCTAGCGGTTGAGGCTTAATTATCAGCTTACTAGATTCGCATCAGGCTCTTCAGCTTCTCTTTCTTCATCTCAAATTGTCTCTTAAGTTTTTCCTTCCAAAGGATACTCTCTCCTTCTGTGCTAGGCTAGTTCAACCCTCTCCTTTGTCCCTTCCTGTTCTCATTCTTCTCCAACGTGAGGCTTTGAAGTTTTACTCCAGGATTCTTATTACCCTACTCTCACCTGTAGACATAATCAACTCCCCTTCCTCCGAGAAAGCTACCTGCAGCCTTGTCAGACACACAAACCTCCCAATCTCTACGTCACTGGACATGTTGAATGTTCATCAGGTTCCTTAGCCTCCTTACCAGACAATCCCGCTCCATGTGCGCTCCGTCACTGAATTGAAGTATCTCATTTTTCTTGTGACTATCTAAAAACCCAAACTAAATCTTCATTCTTGAGCCAGCATAGGAACTAATACTTCCACAAAGAAAGATCTTTTGTAAAATATGTTCTCGCATTGACCTATTTGATACTTTTTCACCTAATTTCCCTCATAACCATCAATTTCTCTCCTTTGCTTCAACACTAACTCTCTTTATCCTGCCCTAGAAATTGAATTGTTTTCTATCATTCAAAATTTAACCCTCTTCCAACCGTTCTCCGTGCCTATATCCTTTAAAAGGTTCGTGTGTCTAGTTCCAATGATTTCTTCTGCACTAAATGTTTTCCAATGACTGTGTCAACATTTTCATTTCTGTGTTCCCATGTATCCCATTCTAGAGTTCCAACTCCTTTCTCCAAATTTCTCCCATCTTCAATTTAACATTTCTGGGATGTAAGTAATCCTCTTTGTCCCGTGGAACCCACTAGTTTAACTTGCTAAAAACCTATTTTCACCACACTGGAGACTATTTTCTCAATCACTAGTGTTCTTCAGCGTGCTTTAAGGCTGTGCAAGCCCCATCTTTACTTCCCAACACTGTCATGGCTCAAATTCATCGTTTATCTGACCTTCCTCCATTGAAATCAGGATTATAATATCTATCATGCTGCAGAGGAATTCTGTGAATTCCAAACTAAAGGTGAAAATATTTTCAGTGCTATAAAATACTATGTACAAACGTTAAATGTTATAATCAGTCCACCAACTAAGACTGGTAAAGTACCTTGTGTAGGCTGCTATGGTAATCTGAGTCTGGAGCCAAAGGCATGACTATAATTATGGAAGATTCTTTGCCTACCTGTGTGAACACCCATGGCGTCAACATTTTCCATGTTACAGACTGTGACACAGTTATCATCCGCGTCTCGGACAACTTCATATTCTATTTCTTTCCAACCTGTTACTGACCGCTCCACCAAGATCTGGTTGGTCATAGCGAATGCCTGGAGATCGATGGCAGAGATACCAAAGATTTAATGAAAGGTTCTGGTTTAAACAGGGATGTTAAGGAAAGTGTTCTGACCTACATCCTGGTCAGGACTAAAGTCTTAAACCTCATCTCTGTTCTCCCCCACCTTCGGGAAGACATGGGGGGTCTGAAAATCAGTGGGACCAGGAATAGCATCCTGCAGTGAATGTGCTTGATTTGGGTTATTGAGGCTTGCCATTCAACGTGCTGATATGACATTAAATCAAACTAATTTAGGAAAAAGAGAAAATAATTGAGCAATCAGGCAGAGGGAAATGAAATTATTTCAGTAGCTAGGCTTCTGTGAAACCAGAAAATGTGATAAGTACAAATAAATGTGAAAAAAATAAGTCTGAAGATTCGGGCTGTCTCTAAAATAGCCGAGGGTGCTTTGTACAGTGGCACACACAGCACAAGTTCGCGGGTGCTGATGAGGAAGAGAAAGAAGATGATGATGCTGTAAACTGCCGAGATGGCTGTGCAACTGGGGAATTAGAAAAATCATATGCAGCTATTATTATGGTTAATCACTGCCTAAGTGCTTAAATACTCTGAGTCGCATATCATACATGGCTGATTAGACAGATATGAATTAGTATAATTACCATTTCATATTTACTGCATACCCACAGTATGGCCAAATGCTGAACTCAATATATGAAAGAGACGATCTCTGACCTTAGGACATGTGGTGACTGACAACTGAAGACAAAAATATCCCCTTGTCTCATAACAGATTTGATTATGGATGACAGTAAGATTAAAAAGAATTTTCATTTTATTTCAAATTATTAGTAGACTGTGTGATACAGTGACAACTCAATTTAAGTTTTCTAAAATGGATCTCAACACTGGATATTTTGTAACCACAGTCATCACTGTAGGCTTCAACACATGCCAACTAAAAGTGTGACTCCTTTGTCCCCACATCTGCCCATAATGAGGCTCTCATAACCGTTAGGACATTCCAGAACTACTGTTAACAAGCCAGTAATGATTTAATTTGTCCTTTGGGTTGTTTGCAGAAAGAAGAAGACTCAGAGACAAAGGGAATAAATTTTGTATTTTAGTAAACTAGAATAGAAATTTAGATACAGGAGAAACTGGCATCCTTTCCGCTAACCTCCTAGCCTTGTTTTTAAATTCTTTCAAGTCTCCAATTTTACTCCAAAGTTAACTTAAGTACCTAAATGACTTAGCACAGAATCTATTGGCTCTAATTAAAACATCAACTGAATAAAAGGATAGATTAGGAGGTAATGATATGACTAATTAATCTCAGGGAGGAAAAAAAGTAAAGATTTACAACTAGGAAAATTTTCAACCATCATTGTTTATTTTAGCAGAGTAGAAATAATTGAAAAATATTTCACTCCAAACTGTCTTCATATTGTAAATGTTCTATATAAAAAACTGGTAATTCAGAATGCTTTATTTTATGAAGAAAATATATTTAATACAGAGAAGAATATGCTTACTGTCTCTAAGTACATTGCTAATTTTAAGAATTCATAACATATAGCATGCTATAGTGAATATATATTTTATAACTACATAAACATATTTTGCTTTAAGTAAATAACTCCAAAGTCCTGAATGTGAAAAGGAAACTTTCATATTAAATGTGTTGCCTTTTGTGTTTATAATATGGGCAACTTCAGAAAAACTAAATCTAAGTTGTTGGCTTATAAACCTGTCACTTAAAGTGCCTATGTCTATTTGATTGTATTTATCTGCTTTCAACTTTTCAATATCAACAATTTAAAATCTTACTCTATTTTAATTCAAAAATAAAAAATGAAAAGCTATAAATTGTGTGAGACTAAGATACCCCTACAAATGTCTGCACAATAATGATGTCAAATTCGTCCACATGCTGTACAGATGTCCTGGCTACACCTGTGATTCCCCCATGGAAAGTCATCACTGAGTCTCAGTATTGCCAGCTATGGTTCCTTAGACGCAGAATATGGACAAACAACTCTGGAGCAAAGTTTTATGTGTTTATCTCTGTTTTGTGTAGAGCATCTTTTTTAATGAAGATAGTTGCGTTCAATCTTTCAGAATGTATTTAGTGATGAATTAATGTGCTTTTGATAGAAAACAAACTATAAGAATTCAATCCTCCCTCACATTTTTATTTGTGTGTTGGCAAAATCCATTCATATCATTAAACATGGAGGCGTATACCGTTTTCTCAAAAGTAATATGAAAAACAAGGCATTTTTTATTCTGCTCTTAAAACATATTTTAACAATGTGATTTTGCAGGAGTAGACTGTGACATACAGGTGGATGAGGGGACTCTGTGGAGTCAGTAGCAAGATGAAAATGGACAGACAGGTAGAGTGACCACTGGCTTACCTGAAGTCATACGGGTTGAAGATTTGTTCTTTTCCCCTCTCCATATCAGGACCATTTGAGGATAGAATATTGCTCAGAAAATTACTTACCTTTGTGCCAAGGTCTATTAAGGTCTCCTTATTGGGACAGATGCCGGAGCCTAAGCCACCCAGAGCATACGCAGACCGGATCATTACAGGGTAGCCAATGGTGTCTGCTGCCTTCAGGGCATCCTCCATCTGTGAACACGAGGATATTGAAGCTGAAACTCCCTCTCCCTCTCCCTCTCCCTCTCCCTCTCCCTCTCCCTCTCCCTCTCCCTCTCTCCTCTCCCCCTCTCCCCCTCTCTCCCTCTTTCCCTCTCCCCCCTCCCTCTCCCCCTCCTCTCCCTCTCCCCCTTTCTCCCTCTCTCCCTTTCTCCCTCTCCCTCTTTCCCTCTCCCCCCCCCCACAGTCACACTATGAGATCCCAGAAACCCAGGCTAACTGGCTGATTTGCACAGAGAGGAGTTGTTTTATTTTGCCCCTCATCTCCATCTAAAAGATTTTGCCACTCTACAACATTAAGTCAAATGTGGCTGTAATTGTTTTCACTTTTATCAGGTGAATTTTAAGTTGTTTTTTTAAACACTACACTATGACCAAAAGCAAAAAAAAATCATCACTTATTTTAGAATGAAAGATATACAGAACAATGGTATTTTTAGCTTTAGTTTGAACGTCTATTATTTAAAGGGGAAAAAAAGATGTTTTCTATTCGTGGTAATGAAACAATGTGCCATTAGGAATACTACATAAAAGACGATATTTCATTTTTCAAATTTATTCTCAAAACAGTCTCTCCAGCCTGGAAATTTTTTTTTAATTTACCGAATAGAACATATGGTGGCTATATTTTTCTGTCATGGAGTATTATTACACCACCAATGGGAATGTAATTACACCTTCCCCATATGCCAGTTTCTTATCATGGGGAGGCAAGGACATAATTATATCTGACAATAAAAGTATGAATGTACAGCAAAAGCTTCCCAAAGCATTCAGGAGAGCTCCCATGGGGTTGTTCTTGATTGACAGCATTGTAGTCTGCGTGTACTTGGTAGCGTTCTTTTCTCAGACAGATACAACCAGTTTTAGTCACGACAGAATTACTTGACTCATCCCTAAAGCTTTGCCTATTTCTAAAATGGGAAGGTTGTGTTTAAAGCTTCTACCTTCCACTTCAAAAATATATATGTCTGAAATCAAAATAAAATCAGGGCAACAAGAAGTGCACAGCTAGTTGGTTTTTTGGTTGGTTGGTTGGTTTGGTTTGGGTTGGGTTTTTGAGGTGTGTGTGTGTGTGTGTGTGTGTGTGTGTGTGTTTGGTAATATCCTAAAAATAGGCATACTGTATAATAGAAAATGAGTGTAGAAAAAGGGAACCCACATCTATATCAAAAATATGCTCATCTTATTGACTAAGTTCATTTCATTCTTAAATATTTATTTCATTCCAAAAATCCAATTTTCAGGGCATTAAGGCTTATACTTAACATGTGTGAGTTATTTCCGAAAAGAACGGAAGGCAAAAATATGTTAGCTATCAGAAGTCAGTATCATTATTTTCAGTTCAAAAGATCATGGGTGCCTCCGCCTAAAACAAAGGGGTTCCCCTGTGGGTTTATATTTTCCTTTGCAGAGTAAACTACCAACACCTATTTCTCCAGTTTTAGCACTGAGTGTTGCTATTAATTCAGAGTGTTTCTGTGGGACTTAAATATCTGTGAGGAAAATATATGTAAATATAAAGATTTTAGATATAATTATCATACAGTCCAAGACTAGTAATATGTGCCCATCTCCAAGAACAAAGTGCCTTACTGATTCTACTGCAAAACTGGGAGCGATCTTCTCATTGATCTCATTCAGCTTGTCTGAGAAAAGCTGCCTGTCTTCTGTGGCCATAATGGACTCAACTGATGTCCCCAGGACCTTCACGCCATACTCCTTGAGCACGCCCCTCTTGAATAGTTCCACTCCTACAGAATTAAACATAATGGGATTTCTTCATCTCAGACTCTAGGCCTTCTTAACAAACATGGAAGACATTAATTACAAAATAAATAAGTAGATAGATGCACAAATAAATAAACAAACAAACATCGTAGGGCTGGAGAAAAATGGCTCAGCAGTTAAGAGCACTGGTTGCTCTTGCACAGAATCAGGGTTCAGTTCCCAGCACACACACGGTAGATATCGATGGCCCAAAGCTATAATTCTAAGGTTGTCTGATGCCATCTTTTGAGCCCCTAGAGAACAAGGTCCAAGTGTGGCACATATACATGAATGCAGGCAAAATATCCATGCACATAAAATAGATATATCTAAAAGCAATTTTGAAAGAACTCTTAAAATTGCATCCAGTGAGATACACAGTCAATAATAGAGCTGTAAAGTCAAGTCCATATTGTCATGTGACAGGAAATGCCACAGCATTGACTATGAGAATGAACATTAATTCTCATTTTTCATTCATAATAGGTCTCAGAGTTTCAATGATAACAGTTTCCTAAAGTGAAGAAAGAAACCCGCTAAATCCATTTAGTCACGTTCGAGTCTTAAAGCGAACCTCTGCCTTTTTTCTGCTATTTTGTGCCATATACTATACAATTTATTACATGCTATTGTAGGCTTTCATTTGCTGTTTCCTTATACATTAGAATAAAGGTTTTATGAACACACAGAGCACAACGATTAGATGACTATTAACAGTGTTTGTTTCACATAGATGTATAATTGAACAATCTACACCTGAACAGAAAAGAACTCACCACAGTTCAGAGCTGTCTGGCCACCCATGCCCAGAATTAACCCATCAGGCCGTTCAGCCTTGATAACTTCTGTGACAAACTGGGGGGTGATAGGAAGAAAGTAGACTGTATCTGCCTGCTTCAATCCCACCTCGTTCGTCTGCACGGATGCAATGTTTGGGTTCATCAGGACTGTTTTGACATTTTCTTCCTGGAAGAAGAATCAAGTGTCTGAATTTATGGTCTACGGAAGATGATGGTTACTACACTCAAATGAAGACTAGTTGGGTAACAAATCTTTTTATTCTCTGGACTGGCTGCAGGGATCAATAGGACAAGTTAATAAAAATTAAAGAAAAATAAGCATCTTGCCAAAGGAAGGAAGAAAACACTTTAAAATAATGCTAATAAAAAAGAAAGGTAGGGTTTCCTCAAGATCATTGCCATGAATCCTTCTCCAGGGCGGGTGGCAAGTCAAACTGGAAATCATTTCTAGAGAAACTGTCTAGAGACCTTCTGCTAAACTTGATTGATCTTAAGAGACTGAAACGATCAGAAACAAAAACTGAAAGTAAGCAAGAATACTATGGAATGGGAAGCAACTTAGATGTTTTTCTCTGTATATCTTGTCTGAGACCAGCATTGAGTGTAGATTTAGAACTCAGTATAATATGTCTTATTCTTGCTAGAATCACTAAGATCCACCTGCTTGCTGATGGCCATTTTCTCTAGAATTTTAAGCCTGCTATAATGATTTAACAGAGATCAGTATACCAAGTCTAAAACTCATCCTTGAAAGCCAAATTTTGCCTTCAAAGAAGCTCTGAATTAAGTATAAATACAGCTTGTGCTATTTTAAATTGCATGTAGTATAATATTCATTTATTTTGTTTACTAATTCAAAGAGAGAGAGGCCTACCTTTGAATTGAAGAAACTGAGGTTCAGTGAGGTTAAACAGGCTACTAAAGGTCACATGCTGACACTGTATTCTAATCTAAATGTTCCCATTCAAATGCACTTTCCTCTGACTCCAGTAAGAGTCAGAAGTCAAGATTTAAGAAATTATTCAGAATAAGGGTGTTATTATAAACTAAGTGTTGCAAAAGTACAGAGAGAAACAAATACACTGTGAATACAGATTATAATTGAAATAAATTGATCTAAACTGCAAACATATCACAAACAAAGATTTGAAGGAAAGTTCGCTTCCGAGGTACCAACAGACTTCATGTTATATGAAGCAAATAGAACATGCTAATCATTTCATTCATTTTTAAAAAAAAAAACCACACCAACCATAATTCATTTCACATGAACTTTGTCCTGATTCTTTCCATAATATATGTCACATATCATTGTTTTTGATACATTTTAGTTTGAGTTTATCTATTAATCTCCTAATTAATCATAGGCCATTACATAATTTGTATTCTTCAGCTACAGGCGAAAATAAAACACATTACATGAAAACCTAAACCTTTACAAGATTACCAAAGACTATGAAAAATGTGTACTACTTAAAAGTATTCTAAATCCTGAATATAGTTACATCATGTCCTAGCCAAGCTAAACTGTTGAAAATCTCTAATTAAAAAGATTCTGAATCAAAATATAATTAAATGAATCAATATTTTTTAATGTGTAGGAAATAATGTGCACCCATGAATAAATAAGAAGATATGAGAGAAGGTCAAGGGGAGGGACAAGGGAAGGGAAAGAAAAAGAGGAGGGGGAGGGAGAGGGGGAAGGGAGGGAGAGGGAAAGGAAGGGGGAAGGGAAGAGGAGAGGAGAGGAGCGGGGAGGACAGCCGATGGGAGAGGGGAGGAGGGGA
>CM052709.1:58600190-58637766 GCA_028551405.1 Uromys caudimaculatus | reverse complement strand
GTTATTTGGTTTTCTGGAGTCTAACTTCTTGAGTTCTTTGTATATATTGGATATTAGCCCTCTATCGGACATAGGATTGGTAAAGATCTTTTCCCAATCTGTTGGTTGCCGTTTTGTCCTATTGACAGTGTCCTTTGCCTTACAGAAGCTTTGCAATTTCATGAGGTCCCATTTGTTGATTCTTGATCTTAGAGCATAAGCCATTGGTGTTCTGTTCGGGAACTTTTCCCCTGTGCCCATGTGTTTGAGACTTTTCCTCACTTTCTCTTCTATTAGATTCAGTGTATCTGGTTTTATGTGGAGGTCTTTGATCCACTTGAACTTGAACTTTGTACAGGGAGATAGGGATGGATCAATTTGCATTCTTCTACATGTTGACCAACAGTTGAACCAGCACCATTTAAAATAATAACAAATAAATGATAAGAAAGTTCTCTTTTTCCATGGGTTTTGGTTCTTGGGGATTTTTTTGTTGTTGTTAAGACATAGTTGTCTGTACCTTTTATTTGAGCCGGGATATATGTGTTGTCTTATGGATCAAAGGCAGCAAGAAGAGAGGAGATCCCAACATTCCCAAATAAGCCTTCTCTCTCCTAATCAATAGATCAGCTCTACAAACATCAGCTTCTCCAGGGAATGGATCGCTTACCTTAACAAGCAGGCGGATGACATTGTTTTTTATCCCACAGTCCACAGCTACCACTTTCGTGGGGTTTCCTTTGCCAAACACCTTGACATCCTGCCATTTAAAGAAAGCAGACACTGAAAGGAGATTCCAGCGATAAGCCCCAAGTCTGGACAGTAAATTTACGGAGAGTGTTTGGTACTTAGATGGGTAACAGATTGATTGTTAACTGCTAGGGAGTGACTGGCAGTTAAAAATCAATTTGTGTAAGAAAAACACAGCAAATACCACAGACTGTATCCTTTTTATGAGGAAAAAAAAGGCACTTTGCTGTTTTATATAAACTCTTCATTACAGTGATAAGAAAGATCTTTAGGAAGTCAGCTGCTTCCGTAGTTAACTACCGTCTTCGTGTTTTGCCTCATTAGCAATGAAAGTTTCAAATAGTATTGCCTGATTCAGTGGGAGGCAGACGAGGTAATAGATATATCATGCCTTAAACTCCACTTGATCATCGAATTGCAGTGCAGATCAGATTAGGTAGCCCTGAGTCACTGTATATTAGGCTTATGGAGAGAGGCTGAATGGGTAAAATCAGTAAGAGTCATAAGAACTCGCCAGCTAGTATAGACCAACTGGTCCTTTTCGATTACCATAAAGTTGTTTGCATTTAAATGGTAGATTTCATAAGAAAAGAACCCAGAGCATGTCATAATCATTATCTACCTCTTAAGTACTGCTTGGAAGCAGATCGATTTTCACAGGCATCTACCCAAGAAGTAATTCTCCAGTCATAAAAGATAAAAGGAACAAAAGAGAGAGGAAGAAGCCTAGAGCATTGGGTAGCCACACTGGTCCTGGCTTCAAGAGTTAGCTAGAATATTCTGAGTTTAGAATACTCCATGGCTTGCCAACGGTATTAGATGAAAGATGCAACCTGCATATTTGAAAGAATATTTGCTTTAACTGGAATGTCTACCTCTCCACAAAGTCTATATAAAACATGCATTCATAATCCTTAAATTGTGCTTGAGGAAAAGATATAAAAAGGTTGCTGGCCATTTACTTTTCCCCTTCTGTGGCTACGCTGGAGAGAAAACACTGAATCTAGGGAATTATTGCTGAACTGATCCATTCATGCACAGGTAAAGTCTCTCAGACAACTTGTAAAAGTACTTATTTAGTCTTAACCTTGGGCTACTGCCATAAAGTAAACCAGTGTTACCATCTACTTGTAACTGCATCACATCGAGATGAGATGACAATGAATTAAATGATAAACACTTCCAAGGCATAAAACCAAACAACTCACCAAATTCATATAACTTCCTGGTACAAAGACACATTTTATCACAGCTGCAATGACATTATTATTCAATTACAAAGGCATCAACAGAACCAGCTGTTGTCACTGTCATTTCTCCCTTGGTTTGACATGGATGAAAATATAGAGCTGGTGAGATGACTCAGTAAGTAAAGCACTTGCTGTAAATCCCTAAAGATCTGGGTTCAGTATCTGGGCCCCTATATAAAGGTGAAAAAGAGACAACAAAATCTACAAAGCTGTCTTCTGTCTTCCACACAAAACCATCTCACACACACATATACTACATACACACAGTAATAATAATATTGTTATTATTAGAAGAAGAAGAATTCATTTAAATGCTCATTTCTATTATTCACCACCTAAACAGACCTTACATTCATCTAGCCACCATCACTGGAAATAGTATCAGACACTCTGAGTACCAAACCCCACAGATGCTGAAAGCCCCTTTTCTAAGACCATGTGATATTTGCACACTCTAAGTGATCTCTGGCTTATTTGCAGTAACTAATAAGACAAAAATTTCATATAAATATTCACCGCACTGCAGTATATTGTTAAGAAAATGGCAAGGAGAAAAAGAGGCAGCAGTTTAGTATATCCCAACATTTTCAGTAGTTTGATTCATATTTTGCTAGATGCACAGATCTGGAGCCTACACATATAGGAAGGGTCAACTGCATGTTCTTCTCATAGCAAATGGCAGATGCTATACAAAACATCGCAGGTACCTGGATGTGTGGATTTGCCTTAGGATTCTGAAAATGAATGGATCAATAGTGCTTTCAACTGACCACAGAATTCTTTATAGTGAATTTCTCTAAGCCATTGTTCCTGACATTTGGAAAAATTGCCATGATTTTATTTTTAAGTTACTTGATCCTTTGTCCACCTACGATCTGCTCCAAACATGCTGAATGAATTCCCCATACTTCCCAGTACTGCCCTTCAGACAATGATACATTGACAGATGAAACTCTCTAGAACTCATATGTATCCACTCAACATCCACCAAATTTATTATTCATATAAGTGAATCCTTTGCTTCTACATATCAAATTATGTATAACTCATCAAAATACCTAGCTGCCCCCAAGTGTCTGCCTCTGAACAGATAGCATTATTTCTGCCATAAACAGCTCTATTTCTGTTTATTTATCTATCTATAGAAGCTGGCTCTTTGTGTCTGTTGGCAACCTGAACACCTCCACTAAGACTTCAAAGATACACCTGTCTCATTTTGCTACTGCACCAGGCATGGTCTTGCCTTGACCTATGAACATTCCAAGGAGAGCCTTCAAATTTAGCACAGGATTCTATACATACTGGCTAGCTTGTCTGCTTCTCTCACCAGACTCCTATGGTCTCTGAGGTCAGAGAATGTATAAGATTCATTCATTAGCTTTGTTTAAAAGGCATTCAATCAAGACCAAGAGGCATGGATCTAAAACATGTTCTTTACCTTTGATTCATAAAAGATAAGCACGATTCACTTCGGAGTTACTTAGATATCGTTGTGGACATTAATTATTTAGCTCAAATATAATACAGCAAGTCTTTTATGCAGAGGGATCTTTTTCCTGCACAAATGACCCTTGACCTTTCTTAGTTTTGTCTAAGCCCATCACCCATCTCCCTTTGGAGATTTTATCTCTGAATCCTGCTCAGTGCCATGTCTACCTCTTACAGATCTGTGCGTTTTCTATTTGATGTGGTCTAAACCTTAAACAAATAAAAGAGAAGAGGGGAGCTAAAATTATAGGGGAAAGCCTCTTACGAGTGGCATAAGCTCTCCCAGAATGTGTACAAGAGAAGGCTGCTGTCTTTGTATGCAAAGACTTGATAGCATAGCTATTCGCTGCTGTGGGACCACTTTGCCCCTTTAGCTCTGGTGTTGATGGAACATGACCTCCGCCAAGATTAAGATTTTAATATTATAAAACAGGTAAGCTTCAAGTGAATGAAACAAAACTATAAATTAAGAAGGAAATTTCTCACCTTGGTTGATACTTCAGCAATCAAATTCTGCTTATTGGGATCCACAAAATCCACAGACTGGCCTTCAAATTCAATCTTCCCAAGCATGGTACCCTATGGAATGAACATATTTATAAAATGGGAAGTCAGAATGCTATGCTGACTGGATAAACCCACAGGGACTATGTACAGCTGTTCCATCATTTGGACATCTTTATAACAACTCATAACCATCAGCAGGTCTTCATCTTCTCAAATGGAAATGCAAAATAGCTGGCAGCTACATTTCAGGAAATGCTCGAGGAACTATGATTAGTTCTTTTTCATGGGATTGAAGGAAGGTGGTGGACAGGCACATGTGTGTTCACATATGTGCAACTGGAGGCTAGATGTCATCTTCAAGTGTCATTCCTCAGGTGCTATCTACCTTGGAAGTGGGTCTTCCCTTGGCCTGGAGCTTGCTGGTTAAACTAGACTAGCTGGTTACTCTGCCTCAGGATCTGACTGTCGTCATTGCTCTGGCATTATGATTGCAAGTATGTATCACCATGTCCAGGATTTTTTACACGGGTGCTGGGAGTCAGACTCAGTTCCTCAAAGATGCAAGGAAAGCATTTTACCAACTGAACTATCTCTCCAGTCCCACAGGGAGATATTTTGGAGCAAAGACCATTGTCTATTGTAAGCAAAGTTAAATGACATCAGAATTCAGGTCACCAGGTTCCAAACTAGTGTAGATTAATCAGAGACCCAGAGACCTCTATCCTTAGTTCACTGGACCTAAAACTATTACACAGAAGAGGTAGACAAAACAATCTGTTGAAAAGAAAATATGAAATCTAAAACTGCAAAGAAAAAAAAAAGAACTTATATAGTTTGATAGTAAATTTGAGCCTCAAAAAGGGTAAAGAAAATGAAATTTAATATGTCAGAAATTTGTAGAAGTCACCATAAAAGTATTTCACTGTGGTAGTCATGTTAATATGTAGGTGTCCCAAACTGCCTAATCTGTTAGAATGCTCAAACCTCTGCGGCGGTTTCCCAACAAGCCTAGACTGAATGTAGCAACACTGTCTTCTTTTATTAGCTGTAGTGTTTTGTCAGGAAGTCTGCTTTAAACTGCCTTGAAAAATGGCATGCTAGACCTAGTTATCGGGAGTTTCCCAGTAATATTATTGTACTGAAGGAAACAAAGATTTATTTCCCTTTTAAACTGATACCTGGGAGAAGTCACTGTGTGGATGGGCATGGAAAATGCCAGCCCCCCATGGAAGCACGGTGGGTTTCAGCGCTATTGTTACAATCAGGGTGCTGAGTCAACGCCTGAGCAAATTAAACATAAGCACCTTTCACTTCACACTGGAGTATGTGGTGGTTTCTACCTATGTTTTAAATCCAAGTTACATTGTCCTACATTTATGCATCCCAAATTTTGAAACCTGTTTTTTGCCTTTCTCTTAAAGCATGCTGTGTGAGATGCGATTTGAGTTTTTGATCTATGAGCAACAGAAGCAAAAGCTAAAATACACATTTTTATTATGAGCCAATATCAGCCATAAATAAACATAACAGGTCATGCTGCTGTGCACCCCGTGCTATTCAGCCAGATTTTTATTTAAAAACCTAAGTCCCTATGACAAAAGCAGAGTTCATCTGAGGCCAGCACATGACACAGAAGGCACAGTGAAGACTTGGAAATCCCAGTTTTCACAAGTCATTGTGCCTGGCTACATTCTATCCAGCCTGCTTCTTCTGCAGCCTGAATTGTATTCTCCACTTGTGTTCTCTTCAGGTCATAGATGCTCTGTCATTGTTTATCATTCCCACACTCTGTTCGGCTAAGGAAACACAAGAATCCACTTCGAATACATAATCTCACTACAGTCTCTTCCCAGGAAAATCATAGACAGGGTAATGTAAACAGAAGGACAGCAGCATGAGTCCTCACTGCCTTGTAGCCACGGATACAGCCATCTCTCCCATAGAATACTGTGCCTCTTTCTGTATGCAGACAGCCTGCGCCAGTACACTTGCCTGTAATATCCTTGGGCTGCTTGTTCCAGGAAGCCCCTTGAATACTCAAATCCATGGCTCCCAGATTCCTCATATAAAATGGTATCATATGTTCATCAAACCTACGTCTATCTATGACTTTAAGTCATATGTAGGTAGCTTGTAGTAGTTAATATAATGTAATTACAATTGGACAGCTACTATCCTGTATTTGGGGGGGGTGGAAACAAAATGCTTTTAAATTTTTTTAGAGCACCTTTTTAATAGTTTGTGCAAAACATATAGGGGCAGAGGACTAACTATATTCTAACAAGGAATTCACAATTGGTTTTCTGGAAAGATCTATGTCGGTGTATACTACCGAATTACATTGTTTCCTTCTTAATGTATTAAAATTTGGTGAGAAAACATAGTTGCCTTTGGGGGATTGTTGAACATTAGTGAGGAAGTGTTTCTGTCTGTCTGGGTTATGAGGATGCATGTAGCAAATATTAGCACAAAGAAGGTGGTGCTGATAATCTGAGATGGGAGGCCAGATGTTGTAGCCATCAGACAGGACAGCAATGATAACTTTGCTTTTGAGTCTTTTTGTTTATTAATGCAGTCTTAGAAAAGACTTTTTAAATGAGGTGGCCCATACTCATGACAAAACTGACAACTAATTCTTCCAGGATACCCAAGTAAACAATAGCACCAATGCTGTGAAGTTTCTGATTTGCATTCTTTAGCACAGAGGATTCTGGTTAAGTCAAACTGTTTAATGCATTTTAAATACTTCCTCTACTTGTTCCACTAGCTCAGTCTTCCTCTCTGTCACGTGAGCAGAGAGATAACACCTTGCCTTGTTGTCATGATCAACACATAGTAGGCACTCAATAAATTCCTGCCAAGGAAGTTGATCCCAGGTCCACCCAGCTGGCATCATAATCAAGTATGCAGTCCGGGAAGTCACAGCAGAAAAGTAAAGGAATGTGACGTAGAACTGAACAGAGAAAGCTGGCCAGATGTTCTCCTGTGTATTGGTGAGTCCTTCACCCTCGGGGTGGGGGGGATGAGAAGAGACATAGATTCAGCTAAAGATGATGATCATACCTTATCCCGAATTATTTTAGTCAGCATTCTTGTATCCACTCCATAAATTGCAGGGACCTGTAAGAAAAAAGTCTCAGTGACAGCGAAAGGAGAGGAGATTAGAGCCAGCATATTGTTTTCAAGTTGTACGCTTAGCCTCATCCATCTTCTTGAGCAGTAAATTACTCCCCCACTCCTTCTCTGCCCTGACCCAGGGTGACAGTGTTGTCAGTTCCAGGGAAATTGCTGCTCTACTTAAACACAAAACTCCTACTGCGAAGAGCATCCGCAGAATAAAGAACAAGAAACTCTGAGTATTAATCCCTTGCAACAGCTTTGCTGCTTAACCTCAGATATTAAGGAAGTCACATTCTATACAAATATTCATTTTGAAATAATGAGATATGTGCACATGCATATATATTTTAGAAATATGTGTTTAATTTTATGTTCAGCATATATTTTTCGTTTACATTATGAAAAGTCAATCACTGAACCTCATAAGAAATAATATGCAAATCGTCTTTGAGCCAACTATTCCTGACACACAGTAGGTACTCCACCTATTTTTTTCTGAAGGCTTGTGTTATATTGTGGTTTTCCTAATATTTATCCATCTTATTCATTATTGAGGTAATGCATCCACTGGTTTTCTTTTCTTTCCTTTTTACTGGGTTGAATAAAGACAGACTCAGTATACAAAATGAAAGCACACTCTAACAAGCCATGAGGAGGTTGAAACCAAAATTATTAATTCTAATATAAGAAAACAAGGTACACTAAATAACATAAAGTGTGTGTGTGTGTGTGTGTGTGTGTGTGTGTGTGTGTGTGTGTGAATGTCAGTCTGAGAGAGACAAAAGAGGGAGGCAGAGAAGGAGAGAAACAGATGGAGAAAGAGGAGAAGAAGAGAGATGGGGAAAAGAGGAGACAGAGAGAAACAAAGTCAGGGAGAAAGATAGACAGAGGGAGAGAGAGAGGGACATTGAATGCTAAATAACCATTACAAAAACTAGCTCTCAGCTGAATAAAGCTAACTCGTTTTAATGGTTGAGAAGGAATCAGTGGTGACCTAGGCCATACAAGATGTGCCTTCTTACCTCCTTTGTGTTTTAGGAAGACTAGGACCTAGGAATCCAGAACCAAGATCCTTTGTCACAAAGGGATGACATTGAACTCAATAGGTAGGCACTCGTTGGAAAGGCAGAACTTTCTGGGTACTTGAGAGTACTGTAATTGATAGTAGTCTATACTACAGGGTCAGCCACAGTTGAACCGAGCCAGCTACAGTGACAGTGGAGATGAAACCAAACACAGTAGGTCTGCTAATATTAAGACTTCCTAACACATGAGGTGAATATTCTGATAAGGAACTGACATTTAAACTGTGAAAAGAATGCAAGGTTTAACCTGTTTTCCACATTACTTCAAATGAAATTATAGCCACATCATTTGTCATAATGTGTAAGACCCAAAATACTTGAGAATCGATCTATACTTGTAAGAATTAAAGATGTCAGAGAAAAAGCTAATGTATGGAATGATTGTGTGCCCCAGACATAGCGCTCATAGGAGACCTTTACTGGAACCTAGACATGGAGCTAAGCTGCAGATGAAATGAGGGGTGACTGACATTGCTCAAGAAAAGGCACATTTCTTAACCATTCCCTATTGCATTTTCTAAATAAGATATGCTACCACTCGTGTGTGGGCGCCACCTAGTGGATAAACTGAAAATATCTAGTTCTATGTATTCAGAGATTGAATTCTGGAAAAATTGAACAGGATGCAGATTTGCTGTTCGCGTTGCTGCTGTTGCTTTAAGAAACCCCTGTCTACAGTAGCGATATCCAGAAATGAATAAGCTCCGAGGCTCCCATAAACCCATAGACCTATCCGACTTCTCACCTTCTCCTCCTGTAGCCATTGACCCAGACTCTTGGTAGCCAGCCAATGGTTATAGTCATTACTGTAATTCAGCACCAGCAGACCTGCCACCTAAGAAGACAGCCAGTCATTTGAAGGGTGATTCACCAAACATTATGCACTTCTTGAGACTCATCTTCGAGGTTAATTTTGCATATTTAAGCGGGGTTTTTTTAGCGCTGATAAGACATTCAAATTTTGAAAACATGATATAAAAAAGTTTGTCAACACTTGTGTTTAAGTATATCATTGTTCCCTTAATGCTACTTTTGGAAAGTGGGTTTAACTTGCACGCAAATCCACACATGAAGGAAGTGTCTCTTCAACCATTTAATTAGTCAGTGAGGTTGTTCACAATTACTTATTCAATGTAGATAATAGATAAAATAATTTTCTTAATATACATACAGCAAAGACTGAGAAAATTGTGATAAATAGTTTAGTTGTGAGGACTAAGCATGAGACCCAAGGTTCTCTGAAACAGAATGCAAAGAGAGTGCGGTAGTCATGAATGTTTTAAATTTTTTATATGCTCCATATTTCAAGATACTATCTGAACATCGTTGACTAGGCAATCTAATGTGTTAACTTCCTATTCATCATATAAATTATCTTTTACTAATACTTAAAAGGCAATTAATAACACACAGTTGATTATCAAACTTATAGCAAAAGATGATTCTTCATCTTTTATTGCCTCATTATTTAGACTTGTAGCAATATTCTATGTATTAAAATAAGTTTCCTCCAAGACATTAAAATCTATACTATCCTAATAAATAAAACTTTAACTTGTCAAGTTAAAGATTGACCTACGGTACTTAGGAATAAGGTTGAAAACGTGGACGTAATACAGAGTTTTGTGAGAGAAACTTTGCCTTTCTTGAAGCCTTAAAAATCAGTCAATTGCACATTTTCAAAGAGAGGCTCTTCGCACATCATGACGGACGCTACCTTGATTCCATCAGACTCCATGTACTTATTCAGTCCCAGTTCGTCTCGGGCCGTGGTATCAGGGGCCCCACCATTCCCAATGATAGGATTGGCCATGGTGAGGATCTGCCCCTTGTAGGCAGGATCCGTAAGTGCTTCCGGGTACCTGGGTAGACAGGCAGAGCATTATCATCAAAGCTCATGTATAAGTGCAAGGTTATTATCTCTGTACGTATTCTGAGCCATTGAACCCTTCAATAAAAAGATGATGGGGTTAAATTTCCAGAAACTGTCTTTTTCAGCAATTCTAAAGAAATTTGATGAGCATGCCAAATTGTATCCATAATATAAACAATATGAACAGAAGAGCTGATTCTAATACAAAGGTAATTTTTATGTTTTTATTGTTTCATTTAAAACAACTTAAATTTCTCAAATAATATTTTAATTTTTGTATGCTGCTACCAATTTAACAATTGCAAATATCTTAAAAACTTCTCTAACCTACTAGATATTGAGTAAAAAACTTATACTTACTGTCAAGGGCTGAAAGTTTCACAAACATACCAGTCATTAAAAAGGTGAAAATAATTTTTCAATATACATTATGACACTGAAGAATAACCAAGTAATAACAGCATGAGTAATATCTGTTTTAGAACTCAGTAAATAATTAAAACTAAGGAGTTAATGAACATAAAAAAAATAACTCAAGGATACTGATTTTTAGATTATTTAGTTTGAGCATACAAAATGAAGCATACAACATTGATAGCTTTTACAAAGTGGAAAAAATGTTACTCGCTCATCTGTAGCATTACTGACTTAAAAATTAAGTGTCCAAATAACTATTTTAAAATCCTGAAAATGGAACTGGAAAGGAATGCAGAATTTTAAAGTTGGAGAGATGAATGAGTGTGTGTGTGTGTGTGTGTGTGTGTGTGTGTGTGTGTGTGTGTGTGTGTGTGTCTGAAACATTATGTGGGGAGGGGACATTTTCCCATAAATACTAGGAACTAGCAACACTTAACTCCATGCACTTGAAGATATTCTAGCTGATGTCTTCTTACCTGACCTCTTACATTTTGTCTGCTGCAGACAGAGTTCAACCAAGTCTTTCTTGTGGATTACGACTGAAAGTGAATTTAGGTGCTGAGCAGGATAGAATCGACAGCCTTGAAACCAATCCAACACAGCTCAGGTAGCAGTCAACATAAATTCCTCAACCCCATCCAGACTAAGTCCCTACCAGAACTAACTTTGTCAACAGAACACTTTGTCTTCCAGCTCCACCATCCCCAGGGGGATGCAGCGCTCACAGCCTCTACCAGCTTATTTCTCAGATGCCTCTCACCTGTCAACAACTGATAATTTTTTAACCAAGGCTTCTACACAATATAAATGTGTTTCTTGAAGATGAAAAAAAACTTAATTATCAACCACCTTATTGAGAGTGAGACAGACAATGGGGGAAATCTACATATCTCAATAAAACATAAGGTCTGTGGACTAACCCAATACAAATGCCTTTCCACATCAAAAGAGGCTTCAAATTAGTTTTATCTTCCTTGGTCTCTTTCTTTCTTTAAAGGACCTGACCTTTGCCTTAACCATGAGCTTCTGACACTCTCTAGTGAGCTCATAAGTGTAGCCTGCGCCACAGTGCTGCAGTTGGAAGTAAATTAATCCATCAAGTCCTGTTTGACTTGTGTGATGTGACAAGATTTATCACCTGTAATCTATCACCAAGAAGAAAACTCGAGTGCCCTGCATCATTCGGATCTATATTAAACAGTTGTTTCTTGGCAGGTATATTAACACAGCTAGTAATTAGTGCTGTTGAGAAGCTTAAATAATCGCCTGGTGAAGCAAAACTTTGCAAACACTTTTTATACACTGTAATTTAATGTCCTCACCACTGGGGCTGATTTTTAAACAACCTAATATTCTTCATTTTACAGAGAGGTGAGGCTCTAGAGAAGACACACATTAATAACACGACAGGCTTGATTTATCAATATCCTCAGTATCAGTTAACCCGATGTTCCTTTCTCCTTTCGAGGCTAATGTGAATTTCCCTGAAGTGTTCATCATATATCTCACAGGTTAGCTGACTGACTCTCTAAAGGAAACCTTTTAAGATAATCAAGTCATATTTTTTTCTAAGACACGTGTGGTTTAAGCCTCCAGCTGTCAGTTATTTTGTAAGATAGCCCCTTACTTTTTAAACAGGAAAACCGAAACTCCAAGAGATTAAGCAACATCTCAATATTCCATTCTCAGCCGTTACATCCTGAAACCAGAAATCCAGCCTTCCGGTCTCCAGATGAGCAAATGTCTGTTGTCTAGGTAAGAGCAACTGCATGAACTATAACAATTCTCATATTCATTGCTACTCATTAGTAAAAAATACTAAATTGTGTCAGAATTGATAACTATTTAAAATGCTAGGTATGAAGCTAAAGAGACAGAGAGCTCAGAGGTTAGAAGCACTTACTGCTGTAAGCACTTACTGTAAGGAGTCTAAGTTCAGTTCCCAGCACCCATGTTCAGCAACTCAAGACTGCCAGTGGCTCCAACTCCAGAAGGATCCATTGTCTCTGGTTACCATGACAATACACACACACACACACACACACACACACACACACACACACACACACTTAAATAATAAAAGACAAATCTTTACAGGAATATTAAACATGTGTGCTGTTTAGCTTCTTTATCTTATCAGTTCATTTTCTTATTCAAAGGCAAAATTAAACAAACTGCTGAAGTGTCTCTTGTTAGTTGTGAGAAATGGAGCCTAGCTTCACTGACAGAATGGCCCTCTATTGTGATGCTCCGCCTTTCCCATGCTTCAAGTTTCACCTTCTTCAGATCAATATTTCCGTAACGGATGTCTTCACAACATACATGTCTAGGACTAGTTTTCTTTTGTCTTGTTTAAGGGGCCACCTAAGCGTCCATGTTGTATTTCTTTTGCAGGAACCGCAAGCATGCATCTATGCCTGCTGTCCAGGCTGGCCACAGCAGGCCCTGCACAACACTCCATAAGGACAATATACAAACAAGGATGTGATTTCAGCCTGTTACCATGAGTTTTTATCGCTCACCTAGCCTTCTATGTAGAGGAAAAGTAAAGCATTTGGACAGAGGCATACTCACCCTCCTAAGCCGGTATTAAAAACCACTTCACCAGCAACAGAGGAGGGATGGCCAAAGGAGTATCCCTTCATCTTAGTCCCATCTTCCAGAACAATGTGTGCCGTCTGTGCCTAAGGAAGCAGATGCAAGAATCTTAAGAGCAAAATACGAACACCAGACACACAGGAAAAAAAATCTGACATAAAATACACAAGCAAAGAGAAATGTATAGCAGATTTACTGAAACCATTCCACCCAGGCATGGAGTTGTTCTGTGTTACTTGTGGCTTTTCTCCAAGTGGATGGCACTGTCATTGGTAGGTGTTTTGTCTTGCCTTTCTTGGAAGAGGAACTGCAGCATGTCAACGCATTGCCTATTCTGAGTCTACTTATAGAGTTGTTGGCAAGCCAGAAATACTTCAAGGTAGCTGCAAAGCTACAGTTGGTAACTTTCTCTTCTTAAGATTCCCTAGCTCTGCTCAAGTATACCTTTAAGGGGAGTTCATGAGCTTACAAAGGCATCAAGAATTATGCTGTGCAGCTAGCTCATGTCACTCAGAGGTTTCGAGCTAGAAAGAATCCTCGAGATTACCTATTAAATTACACTCCACAGAGTTCTGGTGTTTGATGGAGTTGTCCCCAGGGCTGCCCACTCCACGCCGCGTTACGGTCATGGGGAAGCTGGATCTGTGCCACTCTGTTACTATTAATACAACAGCAAGCACTGAGGAACACTCTAAAAGCAGTATTGTATTTTGCCTTTTATTAGAGTTAATTATATCCATGTCTGGTTCTCGGTTTTGGCTATAGGCATCCTGAATTCGATTACTTTGCTGTCTTAATCTTTGAACTAGCTGCTATAAAATTCTTGGCTAAAAGATGGAACAATTAGAGAAACCTTTCTAAGAGGCAAGCAAAGATCAGCCATTCCTCATAGGTACTATAATTCTATTGTTGAAACAATTTACATCTCGATTTCCATAGAGGTCAAAGGAGAGGGAAAAAAATGTGTTAAACCACAGCTCAGGGGGCAAAATCTCTAGGAGACACTGTAGTTCATTGTAATATGTGGTCATAAAATACTTCATAGCAACTGAGGAAATCAGAATGACAAATTGGTACTTGATTATACTAGATATAATCTGTTAGAATTGATGACAGTAGTAGGTTATGCAGTTAAGGTTCTTTATCTTTTTAATAAATACATACTGAGATATTAAATCATAGTATATCTGAAATTTGCCTCAAATAATTATAAGTCAGAGAAATTGATATGATTATATATGAAACCAGTTTGGCCATGCACTGAAATTGTTGAAGAAAGGCTACCCTTTCCGTGAAGTTAAGTGAGGTCATTAGAGGAAGAAATGCACCAATTCTCTACTCTCTGTCCCTTTACCGTTTTAGGGCTGAGGTCATAGTGTCTAATCTCTCTGTATCTTGCTGTCCCATAAACACACACACACACACACCAATTTAAAACTTATTTAATAATTGATGCTAATGAGCTGTGTTTCTATATTCCTCTACCTTGGTAGCACTCTCAGCTTTTCAAGTGTTAAAATGCAGAAGACTGTTATTTTTCAGTAATAATGTCTGCAGAAATACGATGCTTCCTTTACATCCAAAGTACTCAACTCTCTTGCCATTAGAATGATTGTTCTTACATGTACAGTGGTATTTTGATTCCCTTTCATCAAACACTATATTCATAAATCTCAATTATGTATGAATGTGTATATACAGTATACTTCTATACAGGACAATTTTAGGGTTTCCTATTTAAATCACATTCTTTTAAGGGGGTAATTTATTTATTTTGTTTTAAATTAAAAATAAAGAACATGGATTTCACATTCATTTCCTGTACTGCTCATTGGAAAGATATTGGTATATGGAAATGTGCAGTGTAGAGAGGAGTGGGGGATCCCAGGCTTGATGGTCCCTTTGATTAGTTCTTCTTTGTTTTTCTAGACACCATGTTAAGGAAAGTTTGAAATTTTTCATCACCAAAAACCCCAGTGATTGGCATCATCTGATATCAGTGGTGATGAGGTTTCTGTCAGGAATTAGCTAAAGTTCACTCTGAAAAGTCAGCTCTGCGTGTCACCTCTAATAACACCTTATCGTCATTCCATAGTTCGTTTTGATTTTTTCAGTTACTTTTGTGTCATCACAATTCAAGACAGAGGTTAATGATTTTAGGAAGTTTGGGTGCTGGTGTTTAGTGTACTTCTGAAGATTGGTAAAAGACATCCCTCAGAGATGGGTCTCAACACGGGTGTTTATTGGCAAAACTCCCCAGATAACTCAGATGTCTTTTACTAGATGAAACCCTTTGGTCCAAGTAATGAAAATTTACTGTCACAAAACATTTCCTACTAGAAATGTTATTTTCTGTTGGTGAAGAAGTCATGTGTAACTGACATGCCTTCAGAAAACAGAAGAAAGAGCACATGGTCTTAAATAATATGTAACTTAAAATAATTGTACTTAGGCAAGCTTTGCTGTGAACTCCAAATTCAGCCATTATCTATATTCCAATTTATTGGTCTTATCCTGAGCTTGTCTCCCTAAAATGTCACCTTTGTTTATGTTTTCCTCTCCCCTCCTCTGACCTACCCCCACCTAGCACTCTCTGACTATTGTCTGATCTCTGGGTTAGATGACACTATTTTGAAGAAAGGTAAAAATTCACATCAGCAAATTCAGCTCTTACCTTTTCCCACAATTCTATTTGTTTTTTTTTTTTTTCCTCTTCTCTTCATAAAACTAGTTTCTTGCCCTGCTTTCCTTTTTCTAAGATACATTTGAGGAGACATTTACTGCTGCCTGAAATAGTCCCAGAGAATGTGTTCAATATGTCTTTTGCTCCCTTAATTATATTTTTTGTGCTTTTTGGCAGTTTTTATAGATCTTCCAATTGTCTTTCCCACTACTCATTACATTGTTACAAGGCTTCTGTTTATTGCCTGTAGTACACTTTATATTCCTCTTAACTATACTAGCCTCCAATGACTAAAATGATGAGTGCCAATTGACTTATCTATGAATTGATGGAGGAACTCTGAGCAAGGAACTATTATTTAGAGTCCTCTCTCCTAGATAACAGTCCCCCCGAATGCTATTCCCTTCCAGAGACTCCATAAAAATTCACCTTTCACCATCATAAGATATTTTTGGAGCCTCCATCCTGTCAAACAGATGCATAACCTAGGAATTAAATTTCTATTATTAAATTATAATTTAAATGCCCACTGCCAGGGCACGTTAGTCCCTTAAAAGCTGAAAATGTGGAGAAAGTCTTAATTAAGGGAAGTGTGTATACTTGTAGAATATGATGAAAGGTTAAGAAAAATCAAGGACCTTTTTAATGATATGGTCCCTTTGTGCTTAATAAAAGTGTATATGCCAATAGGAGAATTAGCCACATCTAGCCACAAACCTCACTGAGCCTCTCCCACATGCTAAGTACTTGCGCCTCTGGAGATGCATACTGAGTGTCCCTAGACTCTCCATATAGTAAAAGAGCTCTAGATGCTTTCCTGAATTGTAAAACGGAGAAAACCTTGAGAAATGCAGGATGGAAGTGTGACTGAACTGCCTGGAAATACAAAAATACCTAAAATAGCATCCTTTTCTAGTCCTGCTGTGACTTGATGTCCCAGGGCAGCATGGTACCCAAGGGAGGGGTCCCTTTCTCTGAGGAGAAGGGGAGAGGGTAATGGGGTCAGGGACTTGTAAGGGTAGGACTGGAAGAAGGGCAAGCTATGATAGGGACATAAAGTGAATGAATAAATAAATTAATGAAAAAATAGCATCCTTTTCCCTGGGGGATTTTTGTTCATAAAAGAATTCGTGTTTTCCTCCAATGCTTAAGATTTAAACTTATTTCAAGAGAGAAATGTTTAGCAAATTTTGCATTTCAAGTCCCAAATTTTCAGGTCCTTCAAGTCTTTGCTCAAATGTCACCTTTCTGTAGGTGTCCCTTGGTCCCTGATTTTCAGACTACAGCTCGCCTCAATCCTCCAAGACCTTGGCTAGACTTTTGTCAAAATTTTTCTCACTTTCCGAAAGCCTATGCATGCAGTAACTCCCTTGCTGTCTTATCTTATCCTGCTAGGAAGCAAACTTCATTTGAGCAAAGTGTGACATCTGTTTTATTCCCTAATGTGCCCCCAGCTCATCTATTTTATTACTGAAATATTATATTTTTTTCATATGATATTTAGTCTTCACTTAATTTGTTTGTCTAATTTTTGGCTGAACTTTTCTTTCAAAGGTAAATAAATATCTAATGCTATGTGTTCTCCAGAAGTGGTTGTTGTTACTAGTATTTCAAACTCGAAGAAATTAAACTTCTTAAAGTTGCAGTCTCTGCCTTCATCACCTTTACATAACATCTCGGGAGGAGCCACTTTCGAATCACTTCTGGTCCTACAGGCTCAATAATAAAGTTATTTAAATAGTACACCAATTAAAAGTAGCTCCATCTCAGCACCTAATATCCAAAAATTATTAACAATGATGACTAAAGCAAATGAATTTGCTTCTTCATTTAACTCTACATTACATAAAATCATGCTGCTACCCAAGGGAAAAGACTTTCCATTTTCTACTGTGTTTCGTCACACAAGCTCCCGCCAGTGTCCCCCTGCTTCTTCCTACCCCAGGCTGTACAGTTAGGGCTTTATTTTTGAAGGGTACTAGTCTTCAAATTAGTCAATCTGCATATAGGTTCCTTTTCTTAGGACATTTTCTACATGCAATACCTCAGCTCTTACTCTTTTCATCCTTTATAAGTAAACACCTTACCTATGTCCTGGTTGTCTTTCCTAGTGTCCAGGCTAGGCCTTCAATGATTGGACAAGTCCAAATTAATGCTAATTGCCTTGTGATCCTGTTCCAGGCATTCTCTCATGAGTGTAGATGACAACGATGTGATGGTGGTGGTGGTGGTGGTGGTGGTGGTGGTGGTGGTGGTGGTGGTGGTGGTGGTAGTGATGGTGATGACGAGGGGGGAGGGTGTTATAGTTGTTTAAGGTATGCTTTCTACCTCCTAGTGACCTTCACAACAGAAAACCTCAAGCCTAACCCAACACTGTAACCCTTCTGAAAGAATTGGCTGTGGTTCACATAAAGTTGCCGTCAGCCAAACTTAGGAATGCTTAGCAACTGGAGTTTGACCATTAACACATGATGAAGTTCACCTTACTTGGATGAGGACGCACATGCTCCCTAGGCCAATACTAAAGGATGAAAGTAAGAAAGGAATCAACTGAGGCTGGCGATAGCTCTTGGCTGCATGCAGTATCAGCTTTTTACACTATCCAGGTGTGGTGTAGGCAAAGCTGTCAGAAAGTTCTAGAAGATTTCTCAATCTATTTTCATTTTTTCCCATGACTTGATTCCACTGGTAATATTAATAACTACCTATGCTATCTGATCCTCCACCGTTAGCAAAAAGGAATAAAACTAGATTCAATATACATAACCCAAACTCTTTTGTTTATTTCTTATATAAAGTGCTTGACATCAACTAATTATTAAATATTTGTAGGTAATGGGAGGGTTGGTAGTAGCCAGGACACAAGAAAGGGGCTCATGAGGTTGAACAAGATACAATAGAGAATGATTCTTGTCTTACCTCACTAATAAGGTCTCCTACCTTGAAACATTGTGTTTCTACACCAAATTTCTAAATACCAAATAATTGCTTCATTTTTTTCATTCCATTTAAAATTGAAGTTGTATGGCTTTATCTTTACTGTTGTCAAGGTTTGTGGAGAATGCTGATACATCCTTGCCACCGATAAATGTTTGCATAATTAATATTTTTAAATATTTACTGAAAGAAACATATACTTGAAATTCCCCTTTAGTGAGGTGCCTCTTAATATTTGTGAAAGTGAAGGGTCACCATTCCCTAAGAACGTCTTTTAAAGGCAATTGATCTATCACTGTTAGTAGACACCTACCTTGGACACTGCCTTAATGAGAAACTAGGGTAACATAACCCTGCTGAATGTAGTTGTCTATGTTAACGGAAGTCTACACGCAGTCGCATAAACAAATTGACTAGAGAAAAGGCAGTGTCTTCTGTTCCGGCCAAGGCATATAAATTCAAATATTCATGAAGTCCTGTTGGAATGATAATGTCTGAGAGCATTTTGTGTCACTCAGAGCTCCACCCTGACACCTCCTGAGACAGCCTTCTGCATAGTGCTGGTTAACACGAATGTGCAAGGCAGTGTCTCTATAGCTGGTGAATTTCCTCATCTATTCCTCACAGAAAAACAATGAAGTTGGTGACATTAACATCTCCGTTTTACAGTTGAGTTGACAGAGCCTTGGGGGGGGGGGGAGACAGAGATCCTCAAGCTAGTAATTGGAGGAACAGTCTTGTTGTTGTTGATGATAATGATGATGATGATGATGATGATGATCGTGGTGATGATGATGATGATGATGATGATGATGATGTCAGGGTTTTGTTTTTTTTTCTTTTCTCACTTCGTCTTACTTATTATCCCTTTCTGCTTTACAGTTTTTTTTTTAGAAGAGATTAAAAGTAATTATATCATGAAGTCTAATTTATTTATAAGAAACTTTAGTTCAAGATTCCTGTGGATAAGCCAACAGGAGACCAGAGTCAACTAAAAATTGCCTGCCTATGAATGGTAAATGGCCAGAGTGAAGTGGTTAGTCATTGGTTTCATCCTATAGGCTCAGATAGTCCAACAGGTGTTGACAATTAGTCACACTGATTTCATACCCTGAGTTTTCAAGTTCTGAAAACAGCTAGAACCACAGATACCAAGGTAGGTCAGATGTTTTCCCACTCTGCCTTTCTTCCAGTAAGGACTTGTTGCCCTGCTGTGAGAAACCAGGTGGATTGCTTCCTGCTGTCAGAAACTCATAACCTTCCTGAAGACTTTTATATCTGGAGACCGAGTTAGACAGGGGACCCACAAGCAAGCTCAGTGTGAGAAACTGATAGGTCGCAGCTTCCAATTGGCTTGACTACAACTTTGTCAAGCATGTCTCCCCGTATATCTTTTATGATGCTACTTCCGGAAACTTCTATTCACTGAAGCAGTTCCAAGTCAACAGCAACCTCTCTGGCCCCAATGCTTTTCCAAGTGAACCTAACTGATAAGAGGCACTTTAACCAAATCACCCATCCAGGCTGATATCACTCCCAAGCTGGCCTGTATTTAAGAGTGGCCACACTACTGGACACATCGGCATGCAGCTGGATGTGCTGAGGCACACATGAAATCATAGACTCTGAGATACAGGTGCAGAATGATGATGAGTTCAGCTCTGGCCTGGACTATGTAGACAGAAGGTATCTCATAAGACAAAAAGAAGAGGAAAGGAAAGAACAGAGGAAACATAGGCATCTATTTTATTTGTATCACTAAACGGAAGTACAGCATGTAACACCTTAAAGGGAAGTTTATGCCCACACAGAGAGGAAAGTTTCGTGATTGACCTTAAAGCAATGTTCAAATTATATCTGTAATTAATAATGTTATCTCTCCCTTTTCAAGATCAAATTTGTATTCATCTACTCCAGTTATTATGTTTGCAGAAATATGCACAGAACCTGGAAAAAGGAGATCAAAATTTTTGGCCAATATGGATCTGAGGGAAAATTTGTTTAAGCTAATTTAACCTCTTTTAGTCTAGACATTATAGATACTATGACTCTGGGAGTCAGTGGGGTTGTGAATAAGTTCTCAAATGGCATATTCAGGGATCTGGGCGATGGCTCAGCAAGCAAAGCACAGACTCTGCAAGCAAGAAGGCTGGAGCTCAGCTCCTCAGAAGCCTAGAACATCCTAGGTCTGACCATATGCATCCGGAGCTCCAGCACAGGATGGTGCAGACAGGTAAGTCCTGGAGGCTCGCTGGCCAGGCCCAATGTTCCAGGTGGAGTGAGAGACTTGTCTCAAACAATACAGCGGAAAGCAGTAGAGAGAAACACTAGTTGTTGATCTCTGGCCACATGAATGCACGTAGGTAGACAAGCACAGAAGTAAATTCTGTTGTTACTTGATTATAAATCTAGAGGCTTTATAAAGAAGAAATGCAAAATTCCCTATGGCCCAGTAATATTAAATGCTAGTTTTAACAATAAACTTTTGTAGCAATGTCTGTGAGGTTATAGATGTTTTACCACGCACAATATTTAAAACTTTACATCATTTTAATCTTCTGCTTTGTGTAATACTCTTCTCTATTAAACTGTATTGTTTTACTTTTTTTGTATCATTTCAATATCCATATGATGCCCATTCTTACACTGCCTTTAAGATGACCATTCTAAACTAAGTCCAATACTGTGTCTTCTAGGATTGTGAAACTTGGGATACTTTCACCAATTAGAAGTAATTTTTATGAAAACACAATTTTGTGCAGATGATTTATCTATATATTTGATTATAACTCCAATAAATTTTTGGCATTCTTTGCGGCTTGCCTGTGGATCTCAGCATTGTGGCTCCACTGTGTCATAAAGTGTTTTGATTTTATTGATGACATTTTCTTAAGTATGATTATACAAATATCATCACCCAAACCACGGTTCTCTTTAAGGATTTTAATTTGGTATGAAAATTTAAATTCACTTTGAAACTACATGTACAGGTTTATTTTCATTTTTGCATGAGGTGACTGGATAGCTTCAGAGGGCTACAAATGATGAGAATTCTTTACTTTTTAAGACTCTCGGTTTGAGATCACATTTAAGAGTCAACGCTTGAAAGAATGTTCCAGAATAAGAACAAAGTGACGAGTAATAATGGAAGTCACACAGCTAAAGTTCCCCTCAAGAAGCTCTTCAAAAGTGTCCCTGGGGTTATACTAAGCTAACTTAGAGAGTTCAGTCCTAGGAAGTATATTCAACATTGAAACAGAATTTATAATTAGCCTGTAAAATTTCAAATCAGCTTCATATTTATTACTGGTGAGCATTTCTTTGTATTCATTATAATGTTGTTTAGAATCGTCCATTGATGCTCGTTCAAGGTTCTGCCCCCCCCCCCCCCAGTGTCATTACACTGACTTGGAGGATATTGGTCCTCTGCTTTGACTCAGGTATTTTGTGGGTCTGTTGGTGTTTTTAATCCTTCATTTCAAGACACAGGAAACTAGTGGAATGAGTCTTCTCTTGTATTTGAAAAGAGACTTGGGCTTTTGTATCCAGGAGCGCACCAGACAAGGTAAAAACTGAAACGTAGCACACATTGTTACAGCCACGTAACCGTGACTTCATTGAGGGGGGGAAGCTCTAAACACTCTATCTGTACACTTTCTGACATCTGTAGAGAGAAGGGATCCTTATTGACTCTTTGATCTGAGCCTCTTCTGAAAGTGCAACAAAAGAAAGGAAAGTACAATGTGTGTGCCGTTGAGATCAAATTCAGGTAGAGGGGGGCTCTAGCACAAACCAGGAAATCCCAGTAAGAAAACTGATTCAGCGGAGTCTAGTGATGTCTTCCACAGCTGTGGCCCCAGCGCATAACAAAATGTCAAGTTATAAAATATCTATCTGCTGCAGAGGCCTACAGCCAAACATTAGGTGGAACTCATGGAATTCTGTGGAATAGAGGGAGGAAGAATTGTAGGAGCCAGATGGGTCAAGAATACCACAAGAAAACCCACAGAATCAACTAAATTGGGCTCTGAGAGGCTCCCAAAGACTGAACCAACAATCTGGGAGTGTGAATGGGTCTGACCAAGGCCCTCTGCATATATGTTAAGTTTGTGTAGCCTGGTCTCGCTGCGGGATTCTAACAATGGGAGCAGGGGCTAGCTCTGATGCTTTTGCCTGCTTTGGGGATCCTTTTCCTCCTACATGTTTCCTCGTCCAGCCTTAACTGAAGAGGAGGTGCCTAGTCTTATTCCAATTTGACATGCCATGTTTGCTTGCAGTCCTTGGGAGGCCTGCCCTTTTCTGAAGGGAAACAGGAGGAGGAGGAGAGAATTGGGGGCGGGACTGGAAGAAAAGGAGGCGGGGCGGGTGCAGTCTGGATAAATCTATGAGAGAATAAGTTAAAAAAAAATTTTAAAAATCTATCTGGGGTGAGGAAAGGGAGGGAGAAATTTGTGTAATTGTATTATAATCTACAAAATAAAAGAAATAATAAAAAAGGAAAAATAGCAGATAATGGAGGTCTGATTAAAGTTATAACCACATTTCAGTTTGTAAACAAGAATGTTCTTGTTAATTTTGATATTTACACATCTGTGAAATGGGAGGGGTAATGAAGCTTTTGACTGCTCGTGTTAGTATTTGCAAATAAAATGCTTTGTATGTAAAGCTTTAAGCTAACTGTGCAATACAATTCTCAGAAATTTGGATATAAAGCATTATAGAGATAATAATTCCCTTAAGCCAGTAGGAGAGATGAAAATGATTTCCTCTGGGAATCTGACTATATTGCTGTAGAGCCATTTATCTAAGTACACTATCTGTAGATCAGAGAAAGTAGAGGCCCTGTGTGTTATTTCCATTTTCACCACAGCCTCGAGCTATAAAATATATTTGATTTCTGGCTTACCTGATGTTTTCATAGCTATTAGTTCACTTCAGTACTTAGCCTCTTAAAACATATATCTGAACTAAGCTATGGAAAGTAGGAAGCCTAAGGACAGATTTTTTTCAGATCTTTATTATGTAAATAATACAGTAAAAACTTAAGATCATAAAGTTCTGTTTTGTGTAAGTGAAATCTTATCTTTTCATTTTTGGAGCTATGCTTTCAAAACTTTGGGTCTTTAAATGTCTAATTATAGCCACAATTTGATTATCTTTAAAATATTTGATGTACTTCTTTGTATTTATGGATGCTTAACATTTCAGGATATTTGAACAATATAACTGTAGCAACCAATTAAGCCTTACAGCATCAAAGTCCTCTGGTTTTAGTTAAACATAAGCTCATGTAGGAGATAAAAATCCCAAGGTTAATTTTGAACAGACCCATGTTCTGGGCATAGATGAACAAAAGAGCCAGATTCATGAATAATTTTGTTGTAATTATATTTCTCAGATATAAATTATAGTATTTATGAAGATTCCATTACAAGTCTTCATATGTTTTTAACAAGCTCTGACTATGCATATGGTATAGGACAAATAGTTCTGAATTTGGGAGTATCCAAATGGTATTAGCTAATACCCATCTGTACCAAACCTATTGATTAACTGATGACAATGTCACCATCCAACAACTTCCTTAAGAAATTTAAAAACCTTCTCAGATGGTGTTTAGAAAAGAATAAAGAAAGGAGAGTGACCTCAAAAGAATGTTCACATTTTGACTTTGTCTGTACTCATGGAAACAATGTCACAGCAAGTGTGATGCTGACCTGTGTAGCCTTCTCTGAGACTCAGTCATTGTAAAGACATTGGGAAATACTATCCTCCATCTGAAGATTGACAGAGAGCTCCAGTTTCATCTCATCGCAAAAAGGATACTGACAGCCATACTGT
Source organism: Uromys caudimaculatus (assembly GCA_028551405.1). Classification (NCBI taxonomy): domain Eukaryota; kingdom Metazoa; phylum Chordata; class Mammalia; order Rodentia; family Muridae; genus Uromys; species Uromys caudimaculatus. The sequence continues at coordinate 58,613,238 of CM052709.1, read as the reverse complement.
AGCTCTCAATCCTAACAAGTCAAAATAGAGACATAAGGGCAAAGGAATGATCCCCATTTCTTCATCAACTGAACCTCATTTCACCTCTAAACCATTAAGAAGCATTCTCAAGGATGGCCAAAGGAGACATTGAGGAGAAGCCAAGGAAATATGAGTCAAGACCAGGCTAGACCCTTAGAACTCTTCTTAACCAGAATTCATAGCTTCTGACCCACATCAGAACTATGATAAGGCAAGGAAGTCCATAGGGCTCAGCCTTAGGGGAAGCAAACCACGATCTGAACAAAGAGGCCCTGCTTCCAGAAATTCTCCCCCCTGGAGCCCCACCCACTACTCTCTCTCCAAGCTTTTCCAAAGGTGGTATGCAAAGATGCGCAAATGGCCCAAGCACTGTCAGTGGTAAGCTAAAGGATCTGTGCTTCAAGAAAAGAGACAAAGTATGGATAACATACATAAGAATGCAGAAGAGAAGCCATCCTCCAACTACAGGAAAACTGTGCATCAAAAACACATCAATTTACCTCTTCTCTGAACCAATTAGACAATAACTACTGGGGACTTGAACATAATTTTTTATTGAAATATTTGCACTATCATGGATAAAATCTATCCCTAACATGTATGTAGTAAAAACCTAATAAAACAGCAAACCTTGAATATCTATGATAAGCTTACCCCTACCCCCCAGTCCTTACCCCCCAAGTATTGTACAGAAAGACTCCAATATATTAATAAAGTTTATTTTTCATGAATGATTCCTAAGGCTAGAGCTAAAGGATTCTTCTTGTAGGTCTTTTTGTAGTTATCAATTCCTACTGAAGTAACTGTAGCTCCTCTAGATTGAGCTAAAGATGCTGCTTTATTGGAATCAGAACAGTCTTACAAAATAAAACTTTTCAAAGAACTCTGTCACATCCAGATTGCCAGAGAGAACACTCGGATGTTAGGTGCCTGGCTTAATTGAACACAGGTTCCTGTTAAGTGTGGGTAGATTAATATTAGAAACTGTAGTTATTGTTCCTATTCACAGGGAACTCAACTTTTTCAATTGAATACCTTTGATTTTCAAATTTATAAGTACAAGGAAAACTATTCTGTCCTGGAGTCTTTATGACTTGTGAATTCAGAATTCATAAACATTCAAGCTCATTGAAGGCAGAGACTATACAGACATTACCACCTAGCTTTGCCTATTCCTCTTCCATATTATTCCACAATGTGCCAATCTGTCCAATAATGAATAACTGGATAAGTTGATGGATAAAACTGAACATTTTGATATACAACCTGCCTTTTACTATTGCATTACTTATAGTAATAACTGAAGCCTTGAATATGAGCAATAAGCTTACCTCTATCCCAGTCCTTACCCCCAAGTACTATTCATTTTGATTCTTGAGTCATATTTGTCATAAAAGACATCTTCTTATTTAATTAAAAAATTTAAGCAGAGTAAAATAATCATCATAAATGTGTAAGAGCTCTTATCAAGTTTCTTGTCATTGAAATAATTTGTAGTTTGTGAAAAACATAAGGACCCCATCTAACCCTTTCTACTGAAGTGAATACACAATTTTTTAAGTATTCATCTTTCGTTTTGAATGGACTTCTAAGCTTCAGTCGTGTATAGTGATCATGTGTTCTCTCTCTCTCCACTACTTACGACAAAGTCTAAGTTCAGAGACTATGTGAGTTGCCAAGGTCAGAATAATATGAAATGTATAACCAAGGCTAGAATTCATATTTTATTTTATGTCTCAGCCTCAGTGTCTTCAGCAGTACTGTTCCAACTGGCTGAGTATAATAATGCACGCTGGGCATTTTCAATACTAATAGAAAAAAGATTATGGTCTCTAAAACTTTCATATGTTATGGTTGTTGATCATTTATACCCTTGGTACCAACTTCTTTTAAAACAAGGAACACCTTGAAGTTCTTTCTTTTTCCCCATGAGTGAAACACAATTGTGTCCACTGGCAACACATACTCTGTAAATATTAGCCACAAGCAAATATGCAAGGAAGTGTCACAGAAAAACAGTGTGTCATTGCTGGTTCCACCTCCCTCTCTCACCACGGGGAGAAAAAAGTAACCTCTTCTGACATTGGAAGAGCAACCTGGCTCACAGGGCAATGCTCTTGGACCTGAGTGTCCTTCACAAGCCATTTGCTCTCTGTAACTAGCTATACTGTTACTAACCTTTAAAAGCTGCTCCCTTGCCCTTCAAGGACAATTATGTAAATACACTCTAAAGACTTTTAACTATCTTTCAAATACTGTGCCCACCACAAAAAGAATTAATTTGGATATGTGTTCTTTAGAAATTTGAGTTTTAAAAGAGAAGGCAAAAAAAACCACTATACATAAAAAACTATTTCAAAATAAATTAATAAGAACACAGGTTCCCCTTGGACTCTGTGGGACTTTACTTCACTACCATGAAGCTTAAGACCTTCCATTTTTCACGCCTGGCATTCCTCCAAAGTTCTGGCCAGCAATGACTGTATGTAAGTAATGGCTTGTACACCTGGAAATGATGGCTTTTTCCTCCTGGAAATTTGTCATTCTTAGCTATGAACTATGAAAGACCCTTGAAATAGATCTACCACCATAAGCTAGAGCTGCCTTCCCAGGGGTCAGCCCACATAATTAGCTCATGTTGTTGTGTGGTAATTGCTGTGTAGAGTACTTGCTGAGTCTGGGGAGCTGACTTCTAATTATTGTGGCCTCTACTATTTTAACTAGTGAGTTCATTGCTCTGTTTTTGGTATTTAACAGAGACATGCTCATCCTTAGCTACCCACTTTTGTGAGAATAAAAAAGTGTTCCAGGTGACCCAATACAAAAATATGACAAAGCACTTAAACTATAGATGATACTGTTGTCATTACAGTTTCTTCTCTTCAAGATGACATGTGACTGTCTTCAAGGTATTGAAAACACTTAACTAAAGCCAATCTGTCATTCTCCCTCTATGTCAAGGTGCTGTGTCCTTGGCTGACCTTTAGAATATCCATCCTCCTTTCTGGTTTCCATCTTATCATCAAAATGAATCCAAGATGGCTTTCTTAGGCTTTGTAAGAAATTCTCAAGGTGGCAGGCTCAAGTTGACATCATTCCACTGATGTAAGTATAGGTTTCTCTCTCCCTATCCCTCTGCCTCCCACTCCTCTTCCACATCCCCCTCTCCCTCTTCCTCCCTCCCTCCATCTCTCCCTTCCTCTCTCTCTTTCTCTTCCTCCTGTTTTCTTATGTCTTTCTCTCCTCTTTCATTTTATTTCTTTTCCTGCCCAACTTCTATCCCTGGAAACTATAAGAACCTATAGAAATTGCTTATTCCCACACATCCCAAGAATCTAAAGCCCCTGAAATCCTGACCGAAGCAACATAAGCAAAAGAATCTAAGGAGCACCAGGACAATTTTTAGTCAGCCTACTATGCACCCAAACCATGAGTAGAATTCCTAATGCTACTTTACCTGTTTTCACACAACATTTAAAGAGGAATGTTTTTTCTACTTTTTTATAATTCTTAGTACTAAAGAAACAGTATGCATTGAAGCTACTATGATTTCTTAAGCTTTGTGTTCAGTAAAAAAAAGAGCTTCATTGGCCAAGTTCTCATGATGTAATTTAGACTTCTCCAGTGAGAAATATCTTCATAAAGTGACAGGAAAAGGTAGAGGCTCCTATAGGAATTTCATACCCAAAGGTGAGGGTAGGAGGAAAACTATTTACTGCTCCACTGTGGACGTGTCTGCTCAGGTACAGATAAACCTGGACAGACAGATTTTCATCTGCTGACTGCCTCAAGATCTGATTCTGCAAAAATAAGGATCATAAACTTTTCCTCTGATAAGAAGTTAAGAGAGCATGGAAATTCTGTCTTTCTCTGTGTAGAGGGACAGCCAATATTTAAAATCCATAGATATTTTCCTTCTAAACTTTTACAATCTTATATGTTTAAAAAGAAACCTTTTCAGTTAAACCATCCTATAACAAAAGCTTAACATACTGTGTATGAGGGGCATATCTAATGTACATTGAACCTGCTTCTTTCTTTTGACTCACATTATTAGCAATAAAATCAAGGCAACTATGATAACTATGATAAACTATGATAACTTTTTTAAGTGTTTCTTTTCCCTAGCAGTGCACTCATATTTTATATGTTCATAGGGACTGGAGTCATTCTTCACACTGGGTAAAGATCGCTTTAAGTTTACTCAGAGAAGAGTAAAATAATCACTTGCTATATTAATGGATTCTATGATAAAGTGCTTTTTAAAAAACAACACTTTGGAATTGTATTCGAAGCTGTATCTGCTCTGTCAGCACCCCATTGGCTTCACTGCTAAACTGTGTCCTATGTATTATCATCAGAAACAAAAAACAGGGTTGTTACCTTCACAGAAAGGAGCCTGATGCCAGGTCTGGAGAAGTCCCACTGTCGCTTAGTAGTCACATTGGCAAAACCAAAGCCATTCTTCAGTGTCTTCACCACTTTGCAAGCTGTCAAAATCCTCGTCATTTTGAAGATGTTTTGTGACTAAAATTAAATCACAAATATCTCATGAGATTTTGTTGTCGAATTTGTTTGTAATCAGTGTGAAAGAAAGCTGTGTAGAGTCGGTGCAGTAGTGTGGAGACAGTGAGGCTGTAGGCTGACTGCACAGCAATCTTTGACTCCCCATTCATTCTGCCATTAAATAACCTGCCTACAGCTCCTCCTCTCTTTAGCCCCTCCTCCCAAGCTGATGTCCAGAGATGTTCCAATGGACATGTCATACAAATTGCAACATAACAAATGGCACCTTCTCCTGTGGAAATCATGTTACTGCTGTAGCAAGCAAAGCTAGCCATCAAAAGAGTTGCTTATGTAGCTGAATAAAATGACCCAGGCATGGTAAACAGCCTTAAGTGCACTCCTTACTCAAAGGCCAGTCCTTTTCTTATAATGTAAAAGATCAAATGCTTTGCTGTACTGGAAATAATGCCTCATTTGCTTCAGAGGATGGAAGCCACATCCAGTAAAGAAAACATCAAAATGAACTTTCCTCCACAAATATACAGAAAACAGCTGAGTTATTTGGGAAGAGGAGCACTAATGAAGTAGTACATTATATTTTTATTACAACATTCTTCTACATTCCAGATTTTAAGCTATTGGGAACACCAATCAGAACACAAGAGAGCAAAGGAATTTATGTACCTTTAAATCTCTTAAACCTGTAAAATGTGAATAGAATAATGGGAAACAATTTAATATAAACATTAATCTTAATTATTTAGTGATTTAAGTGTCACCTAAAATAATCCAAGATTTGGGCATTTATGTTTTGACCTAAATAAAATTACTCAGTTCATCCTTTAGCCACAGGTAAAACCAAGTAGTCAAAGGGTCCCATTGGCTGGCAGGGTACCTCACTTAAGCCAAGGCATATATAAAGAAGAAAGCCCCACAGCATTATTGCCAGATAGCCTTGAAGACCAGGACATGTAAGCAGTGGAGACTTATTCCTTAGGATTTCCATAATGAAGGTGATGACACAAAATATGTCAATTTCATGACATAGTATCAATGCTGGAAGGGAGAATGTGAGCCTATAAATAAATATCAAAGCAGAGTTTAAATCCTCTGTCTTAATGCATTAGTGTAGAAACATTCTCTAGGGTCAAGCTATTTGGAAAAATGGTTAAATTTTTTTAAACTCAAGATAGAAAATTCACACAGTGAGACTCCATAATCAACCTTGAGATTAGAAAGCCCAATAATGGATAAATAATAGATAAAATGGTGAGTGCCTTTGGAATTAAGTTCCCAGACAGACTACAACCAAACTGTCAGACATGATGCCATGAAGGAGGAATCTTACATTTGGGCAGGTCAAAGGGGTGGGGCTTAGGACGTGATGGGTAGGGATCACGAAAGTCAGGCAACAAAAATGTAAAAGAATAGCACACTTTCAGGAAAGACATTCTTCATAGTATTTTGAATTGTTTCCCACATTGCTATGATTCTTTCCTTACATAAGCTGCCAAGGATGATGTCCAGAATACATCATGGACGCAGATGATGGGAATTGTTTTAGAAAATTTACTGCTTATAAGCCGGGTCATTGTGGGTCTTTAAGTTTATGTGAGTCATTTGTCTGGAAAAGTAAAATTATTTTATGCAGGTTTTCCCTCTGTTACTCGTGCACTTAGCATAGCTGTCACTTGTCTACTGCTTTATTATTTTCTTGTATATAATCCCACGTAGAGAAATAAAATGGAAGAGTTAGGAACATTGTATACCTTTTAATTTAATGTTTTAAAAGCATTTTATTCTTTCCAATAAATTGAAATGGAAATTCATTCTCTAGCTAGCTAGCTAGCTAGCTCTAGCTCTAGCTCTAGCTCTCGCCCTGCCCCGCCTTCTTGCTGGGGAGATGATTCAATGGCTAAAGTGTTTGCTGTGTACATGAGTACCTAAGTTCAGATCCCCAGACCCATCTAAAGCCAGGGAGGACAGCTTACATCTACAATCCCATTGCTCCAATGATGAGATGGGAGGCAGAGCCACAAGAATCTTAGGAAGCTCATGGATCCGCTAGCTTGGCATACATGGTGAAAAATAGGATGAGAATCTGTCTCAAACTAGGCGGAAGGTGAGGACCAACACCTGAGATTATCTTCTGGCCTCTATTCTTATACTGTGCTTACACATACCTGTACTTATCCACAGGAACACGCACATAAACAAATAAGAGTATATGTGTACAATATACATATATGTATATATAATCAGTATATACTAATTGTATATAACTAATACAATTACTTATTGTCTTTTTAAAAAATAATAGCTATCAGTCTTCAAAAGTATTTAAGTTTAGAAATTCGCAACTAAGGTATCTGTTATTGTAATAGTATTATATTGAGTACAATGATGAATTTATTTTCATTCTTATATTTAAAGAAATTTGATACATAATTGTGTCACCCCAAATATAACCTCAGTCAATAGTTTTGTATATTTTCTTCTATATCTATGTCTATGTAAATTTTGTAGCTCTAAAAACTTCAGTAAACTTGCATAGTGTTTTGTGAAGTAAAAACATCAAAAAATGGTGTACTATTTATTGTTATAAAATTCTTCATATGTCTTGAAAAACCTGCAATGATTCCACTTTCATTTCTTCCTATTGCTGTTGCATTACATATTAATGTTGCCATTTTGATCAACATTGTTAAGTTTCTTTCCAAAAATATGTGTCCCTCTACCAACTGATTACAACTTAATCAAGGAATGCAATGGACCCAAGCACTGCCCTTGCTGGTATCTTCCCTAACTTTCCTTCAATGCAAGAAACAGCGTTTGCTTTCACTTAACCATGAGACTGAACACTTCTGTTCACACCATCCTTGCTCCCATTAATCCATTCGTGACAATCATTTTGAAACAAGAACACATAAAGCAACACTAAGGAGGCCTCCTACCAAATGAGAAGTTGAGAACAACTCATTGTGGAAAATAAAGGCCACAGGCTTAGAATAAATAATAGCATTAGCAATTCCTCTTCAAGTGTGCAGAAACCATCAGAACTCAATTCTTGAAGCATGACTTGCCAAGTAATGAATCAGAAACAATTCTAAGAAACCGAGCATCTATCAAAAACCCAACTATATAGCAAGCATGCAATAGAAACTTTAGGGAAAAGAATGAATAAATGAATTAATGAATGAATGAGTTTGCATGTACTGAGTTCCTTGTCTGTGGTGATTATTTAATCATTAGCAAACAAAATTATGTCAATAAACCCAGGAGGATATAACAATACCTAGGAATCAGAAAAAAAGTATTATTACTACAAAAGTCTCATTAGAAAAAAAATAAGTTACAAGTAAAGCATAACTGGAAGGCAAAAAACTCAGAATAAAGAAAATTCAAAAACTCCCTGAAGGTAGCCTCATGCTTGGGTTAAGTGGGGATGTGTTAAAATGAAATATGCAAGTATGAAGTGGTCAACTTCAATTCTGTGGTTTTACTAGGCGAAGAAGATAACAGGACATTGTCACAGTAAGGACGTCGACAGGGATGCCTGTCCTTTGAAAGGAAAAGATGAGGATTATACCCACATTAATTGCACTTACTTTCTTTGCTCAAAAGTGAGGGTATGCTGATAGAAAGTTCCTTCAAGTTCAAATATAAAGATTTCAACTTGTAGTTGCTTATTAACATGTCAGATATTGATAATGACAATGGATGGATATTAAGTGGCTTGAGGAAGGGTTTTTTTTATGATAACCAGTGTCTTTGGAAACTCAATCAAGTAAGACACGTCCATTAAGATCCCATTGACATTTTGAGGGCTAGAAAGTAAGGAACCAATTATGATTAATGTGTTTATCAATCTAGCATTTGATAACTTAAACGTTGAAGTAATGTAAAAGAAGTTGAAAAATGAACTGAAAGAAGAGACCTTGTAAAACTGGTTTCACTCTATAAAACCCCAAGGTACATGCGATTTATAACCTATGATAATAAAAAAGCAATCACTTATAAATGCCCAAGTGTTTGAAAACACCTCCAAGAGAACAAGTTCACTAGTACATGCAACATGTATTTTTATTCAACAACAGTACATTTTGTTGCATTCATTGTTGTCTTTAAACATTGTTGATAGTTGAAATAAAAATATCAGGCACAATCTACCTTGATGCAAGAGGCTCACGTATATTCTAGGCTGACATTGGTGCATATACAATTTGCAGAGAATGGATAGAAGTAAGCTGTGGCAAGTGAATTAGCCAAGTGTGTTGAGGGCAAGTGTAATGAAAAGAAAATAGACAATTCCTTAGAAAGTTGATTCAGAATTTAAGTGACCTTAGAAAAATGAAGAAACAGTCAAACAGAAACAGTGGAGTGAAATCCAAGTGGGTCAGTTGTAAGTCAGTCCAAAAGATGGAGGAAAAAGTCTGCCAAAAAGAAGCTGTGGAGATAGACTTTTTTTGGAAAGAAGGGGTATGTAGTGTTACTACTGAATAGCAAGAGGTCCTAAGTTAGTCATAGCCGACTGTACCTACATAAAGTATATTTAGAGAACAGAATCTAGAATAAAAATTAAGAAAACAAACTGCAAATTTCTTGTAAAGTTAAATATTGACTAAAGTTGTAAAAAGTACTCCTTCAGAAATAATTAAAATTTAAAATCATGACATGTAGGGTTAGTAATCAAACTTAATCTTTAATGATGAAAAATGGTAATTATTCAACAATAAATTGAAAAGATCTTACATAAAAAGCTGATATTAGTGTATGATCACAATATTTTAGCACATTACATATTTATACAAAAAGATATGTCTATGTATGCATAGATACATATTTAAATAAACTTGTTTTAATAGTTCTAGTCATGAATAATGTTAAGCAATCTGCCATTTATTCTCATTGTTAGACACCTGCTTGCCTTCTCTGTTAAGCTTAGAAGCAATTCCTGGTTATCAGCTGCTGCGCCAGTTGTATAACTGATAGTGTGTGTATGTGTGTCTTAGCATTGTAACTAGCTTGTCTAGCACCATACTGAAAGAATCCCGGCCAGGATCAGAACTCAGCTCTTAGCCAATGTACATCCTCTTCCTGCATATTGGTCATACTTGGGGAAAGCAGGTGTGACAGTGTAGAGTAAGGTGGAGAGAGTGAGCTGGGCGAGATCCAGCATGACAGAAAGCATGTCCAAGAGTGGAGGCGCAAAGGACAGATTTCAGAGCTCAGAAGTACTTAAGCCATCCCGTGAAATGAAAATGATACAACTTAAGTAAATGTCAAAAAATGAGAGACGGAAGTAATTGTGACTTTACTTCTGGTATTACATTTAAATTTAAAAATAACAAAGATCCTAAAATAGTAGAAGAATTACACTGGCAATCTTTTGTTTTTGTGATTCAGATCAGGCAAATTGGACTGAGACTTAGCCAGACTTAACCACAATAGCAAATCATGTTCTCACAGTTTTCTATCTTACATCTTACTGTTTGTAAATTTTCACTCCAAAACCACAGGATGTGAGTACTTTAGTGTCATTGAGTTTTCATATTTGTTTGAAAATAAGATCTAGAATAACTAAAAGAATAACCAATTCAGGAAGTACTTACTAAGAAATGCTAGAATATCAATCAATATAGATCAGGGAACAGTACTGGCTTTAGCTAAAAATGATTGCAAGAAAGTTGACAACATTTAAGTGCCTCACCTACATTCTTAGAAGGCAAATAGTATAAATTATATAGGTAGTTTTAGATAGCTAGAAAATAAACCTTTAAAATCATTTTCTGGTTCTTTTGTTTTCTGTATATAAAAATCTGGCATCTGGGTAAATATGGAGTCACCTCACTATTTATGAGTTATTCAGTACTGAATAGCCTGCAGTAAGAGCTTTTAGTTTAGCTTCTGCTTATAAAGAAAAAAAGAGTCAATCTAGACCTGAGTTCCACATAATTGACACATTTTAAATAAAAATAATTTGATGAATGATAAAAACAATTAGAAAGATGCTAACAACTGTGTCTGTTTAGCTGATCCTGCTCAAAGAATTTTCTTGAAAATTGACCAAAACATGCTTACAATGTAATTTCACAGAGTTCAATGACTAAATCACTGGACATATGCTCATTCTAACTAGTAAAATATTTCTACGAAAATGTTTTTTAAAACAGCAAATTCATCAGCAACCCTTCTTTGCACAATGATTATTGCCAAAAACCTCCCATTTTACAATGTGCTGAACAGAACAAACTGCTCTGATGAACTTGTTTTTTCAACTTGTCAAGAGTAAACACTAACGATTTTGCAAGACTCTAAAGAGCAACCTTCGCCATGAGGAGAGGTGGTAATTCGGGTCATGTGCCAGGGCACTACTGGACCCTTTTAAATTAAACATGTGTGATGGTCACAGTTTTGAAGTATGTTGTGTAATGGGCTTGAAGATACCGACCTAGTGAAGCAAGAGAGAGCCATTTACTTTAGAATGACGTTGAGAACTTTTTAAACAGGCTATCTACGCAAACTTCCAATCCACTCCCTTTAACAGGATATTTGATATAATAAATCTGACACCTTCTGTGGCCTCCTATTTCCAAGGGAATTTGGTCTAGGAAGATGTGGTTTCAGATTCTCGGAAACTGGACTAATGCTTTCACAAACTTTAGGTTTCATTAGCCTAAAATGTTATTGCAGCTCGCCAGGAAAGGAACGCACCATTATTTCTCCCTCCAATGTTATAGGTTGAGAATGGCATTATTATAAGGCTTGAGTATCGTTGTTGTTGTTGTGGTGGTGGTGGTGGTGGTGGTGGTGGTGGTGGTGGTGGAGGAGGAGGTGGCCGTGGCAGTGGAGGTGGAGTTGGTGGAGGTGGCGGTGATGCTACTGTTGTTTATAAAGGCTTTTTCATTTTTTAGAAAATAATGCTATGAAAGGAAAAAGAGAAGAAGGTAGAAAAGAAGGACAGCAAAAGGAGAAAGAAAGAGAAGGCGGCATACTAACCGTTGAACTCTACTAACTGCTAACAATTAGTCAAGAACCTCCTGGGATCTCAAATTCCTGATATAGCTTTGAGGATTGGAGAACTGGTTGGTTTTTTTTCTGGTGTTGTTTAGTTGATGTCATTCATCCTTAACCTATTCTTGCCTTCACTAAGATCATTCACAGCTCAGGAGGAATTAAATATATATTCCCATAAATTGATTCTGGGTTAGAAAATAAAAAGTGTTCTTAGAAACCTCAGGAAATTCAAAAGCAAAGGGATCATTTACTTTTTTAAGGTCAAAAACTGTAAAAAGATCTCAAAATGTTGTATTTAAAATTACCTAACTAACTGGGTATTTGGGGATGGGCATGTAAAATCTCAGCGCTTGGGAGATGGGAAGGTCAGGAGTTCGAGGCCGATGTCTGCTACATAGGAAGTTTAAGGCTAGCCTGTGCTGTTAGACCTTGTCTCAAAAATGAAAAATAAATGGAATTTACTGTGGTGAGAAGCTGAGGCTGAAGTAGTGTTCTTGGAGTCTGACAAAAAGAATGATTACACATGTTTAAAGAGCAGGGGAAATGGCATAATCAAAGTGTTGTGTTAGTCTAGATGCTACACTAATGTGTTGCTTGGAAAAGGGGCATTTCAAACGTGCATAGTAATTACGCTAACAATGGTAAATGCATTCTTCAATTATTAAATATTCTGACTCAAAAAGTCATTGGCCCATGTCTGGTTTTCTACTACTGTCTAATCAATTTATTTGTGGTTGATTGACTCAGCCACACTTATCTTATTACAACCCATCTACCTTTAAATCAAAAGATAAATGAAGGACTCTTAGGGAACAGGCTTGTAACGTAGGAATGCAAAGACCTGGGTATAAAATGTTATTACTCATAGAGACTGAGGACCCTGAGAAGCAGATCGGACTCATCTCCAAATCTCAAATACATACAACTGAAGATCGTACAGACAGATTGATTCACAGACAAACCTTTAAATAAAAGACAAAAATACTTTAAATAAAGACCTCTGTTGACACTTTATCACTTTCTTCTTTTCCTCTCCAGAGGCTAAGGCTGGACCACTTGACCATAATGAAAGCTCCATGCCTTCACCCAGGCACTTTTCAGGATGGTAATTTTTATTCACAAGTGAATAAAAACACCTTGGTTGGTCTTTGAACACTGCACAAAAGATTTGTTGTACATTAGGATGGGGGGAAAAAACTTCCATTTTAGTTTCCTTTTTGGTAGACAAGATAAGAGAAATAAATTTACTTATTGTGAAGATACAGTCTATTTTTCTTGATAATACAAAATTAAAATGTTATAGTGACTTGAAGACTAAGAATGCAAATATGGGAATAAGAAGTTTTAATATTTCCGGGTATTGAACCATCCCTGCATCCCTGGGATGAAGCCTACTTGATCATGATGAATGATCGTTTTGATGTGTTCTTGGATTCGGTTTGCGAGAATCTATCAATGTAATCCACTATATAAACAAACTCAAAGAAAAAAACCACATGGTCAT
>CM052709.1:58566991-58599690 GCA_028551405.1 Uromys caudimaculatus | reverse complement strand
AGGAATTCCCTCACAGAGGCGGGGAGGGGGAGGGGACACGGGGTTTCTAAAGAAAAGGGGAATCATCGGAAATGTAAATAAAATATCAAAAAATAAATAAATAAATAAATAAAGAAAGAAAGAAAGAAAGAAAGAAAAAACAAAAAAAAAGAAGAAGTTTTAATATCTCAAAATTAAGTTCTGAGTTGTCTGTGTGTACAGACTGCCTTTGTAGCTACTTAACTTGATATCAAAATAAGTACCATGAAAGTCTATGTTTTAAAGGGGAAGCACTTCCCTAAATAGAGTTTACATTGAAGTAAATGCTTCTATAATACAAAGGTAGAAAATATATTAATTTGGCATCATTGTTTCATTTACATGCTTCTTTTTTGGCCCTTAAAGTTTGTAAGTAGAATTTAGAGATCATATTCTAGGTGTGGGCAGGGATGGTGACAGGCCAAAATGGCTTTTGAGCATTACTGTTAAGACAGATTTCTGGCAGAGACTAGGAGCGGGGAAGGTCCAGTTCTGTGAATTCTTTCACCCGCCTCACTAGGACAGCTGGCTGGACTCCAGCCTGTTCTAGTACTCAAAATCCCAGATGATATTTTTTCTCTTCTAGCAATACAAATTTCATCAGAAAAAAAATACTTAGGACATAATAGATTAGGGGCAAAGAAGAAAAAAATCCCAAGAAAAAAAATACATGATTGTAAAATAATACAGCTAAAATACATAACTGATTCTTCACAGTGGCTTGACACTCCCTGTGTCAAAAACCATCTGCCTTGTGTTTACTGAAGTTTTCTCTGTACAAAATGAAGTTGACAGGGGAAAAATAAATAGAGCAGACCGTGACTCACTCAGCCAACATAAATTAATGCAATGCTTTGCCCTGTGAGGAAATCTGAAGCTGGATGACAGTGAACTTTCTGTTTGCCTGTATTCTATGATATCTTTGAATTCCTACAGAATCCTGTTCTTTTGTTCTGAGATGAGACAAATTCTTTATAAACGTATTGTTTGGATCAACCACCACATTGTAACATTGTTTCCTACACTAATGATACTATCCTATAATACTGTTACATGTCTTCCTGCTGCTTTCTAACTATAATGCAAATCTAAAAACAGAATGCAAAGCCTTCAGTTTTCCAAGGCTTAGTCTCATTTCTTCCACATTTTGGATGTATGATCCTAAATTAATCTCTTCCTTGCCTCTGTTTAGCATCAACTAATAGGAAATAGTAGCAAGTATCACTTCTTCTGACCCATGAGGGCTACTCTTTAATCCCTCCTACATTCAGTGTTAACTAAAAGTCTTTTACATACATACCAAGAGTGCTGCTAAAAGCTCTGAAAATAAAAATGAGCTCAGAAGACTCACTCTCTGCAAACTCACTCTCAAAGAGCCTTTACAGTGTATTCTTAGAAAGAGACACATCTTTTCCAGTCTCAAAAACTAAGCAAAAAGAAAGACAAAGGGAACTGTAAACCTAAGATGCTCAAGACCCCAAGACCCAAGTGCAACAGACCAAATCAATATTCCTCTCCGGAGGCCACGCAATGATGAAGTGTGAGCGCATGTCTGTACACTTCACAAAATACAAAGCCCCCTGCATCAGCTTTCATATCCCAAAGGAGTTGACCCACACCTGAGGAAACCCTTCAGATTCTACAACTTCTCAGAAAACAAAAAGAATCAGGTTTTTTTTTAAGCAGATAATTGTGGCTGAAAAGTTGAGTTATTATTACTGAGCAAATTAGCTAAACTTTTGACATATGCAGGACTAAAAGATAAAGTATAAAATGAAAACTCACATGAGTAATTTTTAAAAACAGATGTTTTCTAAAAGCCCTTGAAAGATAAGTCCATGATCAAATGTATTCAGTATGGACTTAGATTAATAGTCAATGGTAGAAATATGAGTCAAAACATTTTTTTATAAAACAACAAATCTTAAATTAAAACCCCAAATACTCATGAAACAACAAATCTTTAGCTGTTCTCCCACACAACAAATATACCACAATAAAATTACTAATTGACAGAAAAGTAAAGGTTCATACCAAATTATATTAAAGTTATAAGGATTTGTAATCAATTTTCTCAAGAACTCCTCATCAGAATCCAATGAATTACTCAGCTCACCACTGTTTCTTCTTTTCCAAATCTTGAGAAGCTAAGAAAAGATGGGTCACATCAGAATCAAAGCAAGCAAATTTTTGACCATTCAAGCTAAGACTCAGAATGACTGGAGACAAGACTTCCATGTCCAGGCTCAAGTCAGAACGGTCCTTTTTAAAGCAGATTAATCTTTCTCTTCAGACTTGAAAACTCTGTGCTATGTCTAGGAAAATAACTACTCCACTACCTTGATACTGGACTCCGTGTTTCTCCCAGACTTAAGATAAAACACCTTTCTTTATCTCATCAGAGGAGAGAAAATGGCTTCAAAGTCCAGGAGGAGAAGCCGCCCGGCAGTGCCAATGGTACCAGAGGCCTTGCTGGGTCACCTGACTTAGAATTACTATAGGAGGGAAGCCCTCAAATAATTCAATTTTTAAAAAATCCAAAATTAGCATATTTACTTACTAAAAGTGGTCAAGAATGTCTTACAGGATGTCACTACTAAGTGACAACTATTGGTTTGTACATTAAGTATGCTTCAGGATGGTTTAACCAGCAGAAATATGCTACAACTTGCAACTTTATCTAAAACCTGATAAAAATGTTCACCTCAAGGAATATCTACATTCTCACACCAATGCAAGAATTCTAATTAAACATAGTTGAAAATAATTTATGGTCCTAAGACTGTTTTAAGTAACAAATGCAAGTATAAGTGACATGTAGGTAAGTAACACGCTGCATAAATGTTTCTTTGACAGGAAGCAAAGCATCCTGGTTTCTAGTCATCTCCTTTTGAGATCTTTAAATCTTAGGGATCAGTAAAGTTAGGAGTTTTTTAATAGTAAATGTTTAAAATGAGGCTAAAAGTATAACCACATACTTACACAAATCAACCATACACCTTAAACCTGAGCTTTTGTAGGAATTCATTCCCTTGCAGTTATTTAACTTGTATTATTTAATGTAGATAGATAGATAGATAGATAGATAGATAGATAGATAGATAGATAGATAGATAGAAATATAGATAGAATAGGTAGGTAGGTAAGTAGACAGGTAGATAGACTTCATCTTCTCTTAAGCAAACTGAGATCATGAGAGATCAATGATCATGGAGAAATAGTCTGTGGCCTAACAGTAATCTCACCAGATCTGTGTATGTAAAGGAGGAACAGCTACAGTTGCACATTTCAAAATGGAGCTATCACACTAATAGTAAGTAAGCAAACATATTATACTAGTCAACAAGTAGAGGTTAGCTCTATCCTGGCTCCGGTAGCTTTATTCTACTCTCAGCCAAGTCAATTAGTCAGCATAGATAGAGCCTAGCTTTTCTAAAAGCTGAACAAATCAACGATGCAACAATGGCAGTCATACATAAGCTGCAGAGATAATGTCTATCACATTCTGTGATCTACAGAGAAAACACCAAAGAAACACCAACAATTTGAGTTGTAAGAATTGAACCTAGCACCTCGCACATGCTAGGTCAGTGCTTTACCCATCCCAAGAAAGACCAATTCAACAAAATCTCAACTGTGACAATCTATGTTAAATTCCTTCATAGACTTGCTAAGGAATAATCAGTGAAGATAAATATTTTTGGTAACTTATTGTGTTTGTCTAGTTCATTCATTCTCATCTGTTCATCCATTCATTTATTCAATCAGGAAGTTGAGTGACCTTTACTATAATCAAAGGTAAAATACATTGGCATGCTTTCCCACCTCCCACCTCTTGGGTATTAACAAATATAAGTGAATTAGGGTGCTAATCTCAGCCATGTTTCGAGTGTGTCTCCCAATGGTACACATGCTGTATGCTTGTCCTAGGTAGGGCAATGTTAGGAGGCCTTCAACAAGTGACATTGAGGAGAGGCATATCCAGCCCCACCTCAGCTCTGGTTTCCTGTCTTATCATTCAGTCCCACACTGAATCCCTCTATACTGCCAACCACTGTAGAAATATCACCAGAGCAAAAGCCAGTACCATGTCCTTCAAGCACTAAAACTATGAGCCAAATTAACTTCTTTTATAATAAAGTATTCACTCTTTGGGTATTTCGTTATAGTAATAGAAAACCAATTTATATAGAAAATGGACACCAGGCCCCTTACTATACCTGCAAAATCTGGAATCGGCTATGAGGTATATGATGGGCAGTAGTTAGAAGAGTCTAGAAGACTAGAAAAGGCAAGACAGTGATTCTGGGTGGAAGGCACAGAAAATGGAGACCTGGGAACTGAGTCGGCTCATCGAAAGGAGAATCCTATTGAAAACTGAGGAAAAGGCTAGCCCCACTCCAAAATAACTTGACTGCATTGTACCCATGCCCAAAGACTCTGTGGAAGGCCAAACCTAAAAGCAATAGAGTACTTTTTCCAACAGAATTAGTAACAAAGCACTTGAGTATCAATATGATTATTATTGACCATGCCTAGTTAGACTAGTAGTGAACTCCAGGAGCAAGAGAAAACAGAGAGGAAACATTTGAAAATTTCACAGTCTGTCTAGGGAAAGAGGGAAAAAAGGCATACTCTAGGGAATGAAACTATGGTCATCGCAGTGACCTATGTGCCAAAGAAATTAGCACAGAATAAAATAGAGTCATTAGCTAACCTTCAGTATGACTAGAAAGGCCTCCAGTGCATTTCAGAAATCTTCAAGAGAATCAACATTGATGCTATGCTTTTGAACCTCCTGAACCATTAGGGAAGTAATTTCTTTCCTTTATAAACTACCTCTGATATTTTGTTACAGTAACAGAAAACAGTAATACATGAGGATTTCAATGTACTAAGAGAGTTTAGTAATAAGTCACACTCTATATGTTATGTGATTATAAACACTGCAAGGAAAAGTTTAGTAGTGAGAAGAAAATTTATATGAGTGGATAGAGGCATATGGAATGGGGCCGTGCATATTAATTAAGTGGGTATCGTGGAAAGGAAATCATTCCAGCTAGAAGAAGAAGCATGTGTAAAGGGTTTGAACTGAAAATTGATGTCACCTTCCAGTAACTGGTGGGACAGAAGATGTCAAACAAAGCGGGCAATGTTATCAGGATATCTGTGAAAGGAGTCGATCCCAGGTCCCAGAGGGATGGCTGGGATACAGTTTAAGAGGTTGATATGTCATTCAGAGTATAGTAAGAAGATGTCGAGGGATTTTAGCTTGGGAAGTGAAATTATTCTGTCTACATTATGAAATTTTAGAAAAATTCATGATGGCTGCATAGTGACACAGTGCCTGTTGTCAAGTGAGTTCATGAAAGAAGATAACTACGGTAGACCTGTGGGTGCCTGGCAGAGATCTCTTTACTGAGGCAATGAACTCATCTCCAAGCCACTATGAATACTGGTGCTAAATACCCATCCATGGCACCTGTTCCCTAGAAAAGTGTTTCCTTCTTCCATCCCAAAGGCAAGAAAGGTTGAACTCCTTACCATATGGCAACCCTTCCCTGTGATCTGTGCTCAAGATCTATCCTCTGCAGACCAAGGCAAGGCCAGACTGTCACATAGCCAAGTTAAGTGATAGAGGGAGATGTTTTATTCAAGCATATGAAAGAGTAAACACACACACATATATACACATAACACACACACATACACATGCCACAATACACATGCATACTCACACTTGACACACACGCCACACATACCATACACACACATACATATATACATAAATGCACACACAAACACACACATCATACACACCCACATACACAAACACACACACGCACACACATATACAGACACATACACATACATACATACACACACTCCAAGATGTCTTGGGGGAAAAGGCAGTTAAAAATTAGAATCTGGATGAGAATTGAATCTGGCAGGTTTTATTTCTTGTCATTTGTTGGTTTCGTTTGGCTTGGGTTTGGGCCTTGGGGCTGTGTTTTGAGGTGGGAGACAATGAGTACATATCTGGCTATTTACCCTGAAAGTGGAGTTGTAAATTTTTATGATAGAAAGGGTATAACCAAGGAGTAAAGACTCAAAGGGTGGCAAGGAGAATATGAAGAACATGGTAAGTAAGTCATTTCTCATCCCTGGATGTATCTCCACTGGTATAGCCAGAGGACAGAAGGACCAGGTGACCTTTCCTTACTGCAAGTTGGTAAATTCAGTGGTATAAAGAGTAGAGCATGGCTGCCTCATGGCTTCCACTTTTCAATAATATGGGGTACATAGTTTTCCATTGAATGGGTTTTAAGAAAACCCCATTGAAGGATGTGACCTGTGATAGGCTACCCATGACCCAGCAGATGCCCCTGCACCCGTGCTCATACTGGCAGCACTAAGTAAACTCAGTGAGTTTAAAATATATATATATATATATATAAAGTTTTGGGAGGGAGTGAATGGTGGTGGGCAGGAAGGAGGAATTGGAGGGGGGATGGGAGGAGACTAGATCAAAACATGTCTCGTGCATACATGAATTCCCAAACAGTAACAAAAGAAAAGTCCTTAGGAAACTAGGGCCATGTTCTCCTTACAGTAAGATTTTCAGTAGTATCAGACTTCCCTCTATGACGGCGATGGTGGATTCATGGCATCAGAATGTACATGAACGTGGCTTTCATCAGTTATGTTCCAAGGCAAGTGGCAGGTGGCATATTGTTCACCCAGAGTTCAAGCATTGCCTAGCAATATAGGAAGAAATGGGGTACGAAATATGAGAGAATCTGGAAGGGAATAACCACAATAGTAGACCCTAAATTCTAGGACAAATGAAAAGATCGTTCAAAGATGAGGAGATGTCTCAGTCAGTGGTGGCACATACCTTTAATCCCAGCACGCTGGCGGCAGGTGAATCTCTGAGTTCAAAAACAGACAAGTCTACAGAGCAAGTTCTGGGACAGCCAAAGCTACACAGAGAAACCCTGACACGTGCATGCATGCCTTCACAAGCATACATGTGTGTACACACACACACACACACACACACACACAGTAAGGCAGTGACACTCACTTGAAATCTCAGCACTTGAAAGTCAGAGGCAGGAGGCTCCCTGAAACTTACTAAACTGCTAGTCTTGCCGAATAGGTGATCTAAAAAAAATTGATAAGAGACCCTGTATCAAAGTATGAACTGGAAACCAACAGAGGAAGAAAATCAGCATCAACCTCTGGCTTCCACACACACACACACACACACACACACACACACACCACCACCACCACCACCACCACTACCACTACCACACATACGCAGACACACACACACACCATTCCACACACAGGGAGACACATCACACAAACAACGTACACACCCCACACATAAAACATACACACACAGCACACACACATACACATCTCAAAGAACTGTTAAGGCAGATTCTGAAAATTCCATACAGTGAGTAAATGAATTCAAAAATAGGAGAAAGGATGGGAAAATTAAGACATTTGGGTTTTAAAGGGTGGCTCTGTTTCTGGTAAAGATCATCTGGGTCTGCCTGTGGAGTTGGGGGGCCATAACTAAGCTGTTACACTGACAAGCTCTTTTCATTGTACAGTCTGTTTCACACAATTCCACCTCTCTGTGGTGAACCAGCACGGGCCAAACACTATAAATTCTGTTTATAAAACATAACCACCATGGTATCACAAGGCAGTCAACATGGGCATATCATAATAAAAAAACAACTTTCTTTTTTTTAGGCAAAATTGAACATCACAGAAATATTAGTTTAAATAAAATTCTAAGAGCAATCTTTGGTTTCTTTTTTTTTTTTTTTTTTTTTTTTTCATTTTACAGGGTTAATAGCACTCATGTGGCCTTGAACTTCTCTAAGCCAGCACAACTGATCAATCAGCATTTCACCGATTGCTTCACTCCTCCTTCTCCCCATAAGAGGAGAGAAACCCTTGCAAAACGTGTTTGCTCTGTTTGTTATTCTGGTAGAGCCGATAACAAGCTGCAGCTGCTGAACAGGGTGTACTGCTCGCCGAGGCCACGGCTGTAACTTATAGATAGAGCAGAGCAGCCAGAGATGTGCCTCGGGCTGCAGCCAGCTCTGCAAATAGGACACACTCAGGGCTACAGTACATGCATTTCATTAGCTGACGATTGACTCCTGGAGAAGCTTGATTGGCAACAGACTCAAAAAGAGAGAATTTTAAATATCACTACTCAGCTCAAAGAGTTTTTCTCTGGTTCTGACCTGAAGAATTGGCTTATGTCAGTCTCAATCAAGATCCCTGTAGTAGTACAGGAGGCACAATATGGGTCCCTCTGGACAGAGTGCACACCTGATGATTCGAGTCTTGGGGCAGTGCCTGAGGCCGCACAGTCCCTAGTGCGGAAACTGGTCTCACGCCCAACTCAACTGAGTTTTGTGCCTCTTCCCTGTGTACTTAAGGGCTGTGGGCCAAAAAGACATGCAGCCAACAATTTGCCTTTAACTATTAAACAGCTACCATTAAACAGCTCTCTAAACTGAGCTGACAGGGGACAGAGTATCATTGTCCGTTATTTAGAATATGATCTTCGCTTTTATCCTAAATTATTAAGACACAAGGAAAACAATAACAGTCAACATTATAAGGATTGGTTCAAAATAAATACATGTTTCTAGCATAAACTAGAGTTAAGATAACTCTTGTGCTTGCTTTGAAAAGGTTCCCAAGCTAGTCATCCTTTAGAAAGTTCCTTTAACTCTTCAGACCTCTGTTTGTTCACATGTAAAACAGGAAGGATCCGCACAGCTGTGGCGGGTTATCCAGAGACTCCTGATAGAGGAAGTTATATGAAATATCTAACTTTAGCAAGGAATACTCTAAAGTTGTCTAGCAGAGATGGTGAGCTGGTTCCTCCACACAATAGAAGGAGAGCAGAGAAGCCCACAGTTGTTCTCCGACGTCCACATGTGTAACACACACACACACACACACACACACACACAATGAAGTAAGATGTAATAAACTATGTTCTAGTGTAATTTGTTATTATATAGTAAAATATCAATTGCGTATATCCTATGGTAATTATTCTTTTCAATATGTAACTTAAAGAGATACAAAACTGTGTGTGAAAATTATATATGTATTTACAATAAGAATATATATACATTGTGCCATTAAACCTGTCAAATAACATTTTAATGTATTAGTGTTCTTTTCTGTTTTGAAATTCATCTTACTGGCCTTGCCCACTTATTTATTTGAACTAGTTTAAGGTTGTTATGATTGGAAAACAAGATTAAAACAGTTTGTGTTTCTCTTCTAGTTAACCAATGGCATTTAACTGAGAAGACAATAGTTATAAATAATCTGACATGTCCAAGGAGAAAGGACTTTTCATTCCTTAAGTGTTATTAATTTCTCATGATCCAGCCTAGAAAATTCAGATGATATAAAATTCTTTCCTATCATTATGAGGCTAGTTGTTTTCTCCCTATCACCATCAGACGGCATCAGAGTAAACCATAGGAGGAGGTGTGGCTTAACGGAAGCAAGGCCCAAATTCACTGCTTCTGGATATGAAGAGAAACGAAGACAGAAATACGGGTGTCCGATCAGTTCCTTTATTTACACTCCTGAATCCAGCCCCAAATAGGGGCGACTCTTCAAAGTAACTGAGTAAATAGCAATAGCCACAGACTGTCAACAATAGATATTGATGCCCACGGCATCTCCGGACCTAGAAACAAACAGGCTCCCGGAATTATCCAAGTCTTAAGTGTTAGAACCAAGAGGTTCTAAAAGAATCAGAGGAAATGTGAGGCCTGGAGTCCAGATAAAAAGACTCCCAGAGGCAGATCGCTCCAACACACACAAGTATCACGTGGCCGAACCAGTATCCAGTACCACCCACAAAGAGCAGACTGGGCAACAAGCAAGTCACTGAGGACCAATACAGGGCCCTCAACAGCTCATCCTCTGTAGAAATCATGGATGGTCCAGAGCACACCACCGGTCCCCAGCACTTTTCCCTTCTCTGCCACCCATTCAATCACATGAGCTAAACAACCGTCTTGAATTGGAATGGTGAGCCAGTTACCTAAATGGAGTACTTGGACCGCGGAGCTATGCCTAAGAAGAGAATTTAGCACATTAAATGAAAGAAATGTTTCCAGTCAATGAAATAGATCAGATTAATTATTTAAAAATCTCCAACTTCATTGCACATTTGAGCCGACTGCAGGAAATTCCAAATCTTGTTGCAAAGAAATCAACAGAGATATTTCTAGGAAATAAAAAATAGGTTGGTGAGTGTGGTAGAAGACGCCTTTAATCCCAGCAGTCAGGAGGCAAGTGGACCCCTGAGTGCAAGACCAGTCTGGTCTACAGAGTGAGTTCTGAGACAGCCAGAGCTACACAGAGAAACCATCTCAAAAAAACAAAATGATGATGATGATGATGATGATGATGATGATGATGATGATGATGGTGATGATGATGATGAAGTAGTAGGACCATGTGCTGCACATCTCTCTCACAAGATCAGAGTAGACTTAACACTAGCACAGCATCACTGCATAACAGCTCTGTTCCGAGGGCTTCATAGCCATTAACTGGTATCATACACAATACAAGATGGAACTGTTGTTCTCCATTCCACATACAAGGCAGCTGAAGCAAAGACTCAGTTAAGTTGTCTTCTCAAGGCTTCCCTATTTATTTATGATTGGGCTTGAATTGACCAAGGTCTAAGGCACACAGATGAGGCTTATATTTTAAGCAATTATACAGAGCGATGCATCCCATAAAACGTTAGCAATGCGTGCAGACACATGTTAGCATTTCATAGTTTTGTCAGCAAACGACCAGGATAAAATCTAAAGAGAGTCATACAGTTCATCGCGATGCTTTCCTCTGCACTTGGGAATATTATCATTTCAAGGGGGGGGTTAACCTTAGCTCTGCTGATTTCATTATTTCACATTGAGAATATAGCAATGTACTGCTTATTTGACTAAAATCGGATAAAATATATGATACTAAAAAGAATGGTCTGATAATATTAGTAATAGTTTGTACTTTATTTGAAATATGTTTATATTACAGAAATACAAGTAAACATGGGGAACTATGTTAGATGCTGCTGAAAAACAGTACCCCACTGTTGCCCTACCATTCCCAGTGGTTGTCAGAGAACTGCTTTCTCATTATAGAATAGTATTTAAGTAGGGACCAATGACATTCTAAAGAACACTAACAGAAAGTAGTTATTATAGACAACATAATTTCTATTGAAAAATAAAAGAATGGGAAGTCAATTACTAAAATTAAATGCATAAAATTAACTCATTTCAATAAGCTGAATAAGTTTTGCTATTATAGAATTATATTTTCCTAAATTCTCATGAAGAAGTAAACATCTGTAATCCCAGCACTTGGGAAGCTAGACCAAGAGAATCATGAGTTTGGAGCTAACTTGAACTTCATAGTGACCCTGACTCAAAACAAAAGTTCTGATTTCTCATAAAGAGCAATTTGACCCTCATTCTATATGTGTTCTAACATGCAATCTTTAATATACAAAATAGAATACTTTAAAATGATATTGGTATTGTGAATTTATGGAAAAAATTAGATAAAGCTTTATTATAAAATTAAATATAAGTTCTTACAAAATTTATAATGTCCTTTAAAATGTGAATGATATATTAGAACAAGAAAACAAACTAAAAAATGTCACCTTATTAATTGTGAAACTAATTTTATTATATAATTACATTATCTTTATTACTGTTTTAAGTCCTGTCAGAAATAAAAAATGGATAATAGATGAAAGATGATGAATGACGGCACCATCTCTCAGATCAGGAAAACCAGCTCAGTAAAATGGGAAAAGAATACATTGCTCATTACCAAAAAATATATCAGGTAGGTTATTTATTTACATTTTTAACATTGTTCCTGATCTATACATCAAGGTGATACAGATAGAAGGATGGATAGATAGATAGATAGATAGATAGATAGATAGATAGATAGATAGATAGATAGATCGGAGTGTTACTCTTTCAGACAGAAAATAAGAGGAGTTCTGAGGAGCAGTGCAAAAGAAGCAGCAGCTGTTTGGTAGGCGAGTAAATTGCTTAGTCCTCATACAAGGCCAGACTCAGCATAAGTACATCATCTGCAAACAGTAGCTGATCAGTCACAAAAATTCTGACTCTAAAATAGTCACAACTGTTTAATAATTCCCATATAAAATGCCATACTATTTAGAGAAGTGTGGCAGCTTGCCACAAATTGGAGACATAGACCCACAGCTTTAAATCGGGTATCATCTTTTATTAAGCCTGCAGTTGAACAGCAATTGAACAATGTTCACCTAGAGACCATTTTGATGTGCCAGCACTCAGGCTTCCGAGTGCCGCTTTGGCAGGTGTTATTTGTGTTCCTTCTGTGTGGCAGACAGCACTGGTGGAACATGACAGGTCCTTTGACAAGAGGCTCACCAGCCAGAACATTCAGCTTTTACCTATCATTCCATCCAGACTGAACTAGAAAATTGCCATCCCTTTAGAATACACAGAAAATGTAAAAGAAAAAATTATTCCCATGAAAAAACTTTTAACAGTTATAATTGCTCTTTTTCCCTTTTAACACTAGCCCTTCATGCCACTCATCGGTTTGAAAATTAACCCCTTAGCAAAGTACTATAATTGAACCTTTTGGTGACTTGAGGAAATAAAAATCCAAAATTGATAATTCACCTTTAGATAACAGATAATACACCTTGGCAACTTATCAGCATTTCAAAGGTCAAAAGTTGAAGAAATTCCCATCAAAATGCTTCTGGTGTGATTAGCTGGAATAGTGAACGCTGGAGCTTTCTGGTTTCTGGCACACTCATCAGTATGACTTAAATTTATCACATACTTTCAACCACCATTATTCTTGCCATGAAATGATCAAACAGAGAGCTTGCCTTGTGAATGCTTCTCTGCCTGTGTTCATTTGCCTTGTGCTACGTAGCTTTAGTTTACAAACAATCCAAAAATCAGTTAAGGCCCCAGCCTTAACAGTGATTCATTTTTGTTTCTTTATCTTTTACTCCTGTTCCCTCTCTTGATAGATATAAGATCTATTCAGTAAATTACTTTATTTGCTAGAAAAGTACTATGGCAGAGGATACCCACACTTGGGTTCCAGTACTCCAAGGGAATCACTAATTCATTGAACTTGTATCAAATCACTATTTAACCCAGAATATATATTTAAATTAAGATTCTTAGTACTAAAGAATAAATTTTCTTTCAAATTTTGAAAGGTATATGCAGTTTCAAAGACTGTGTGTGTATAAAACCTTGTGTGGGAATGCGTCCTTCGTGGGATATTCAAGATGTGTTTGGTTAACTCCATTCAGAATGGACAAAGAATTACAATGGGGATGACAATGTATTTTTGGCAGGTAAGAAAACCTACATGAATCAGTTTTCTCTAGTCCTCTATGAAGTAGAGATCATAACAGCCTACCCTAGGTGATCTATAGCAGGGCAGACCTAAGCCAATAATGAAAAAGTTTCAATGTCATCAAGAAATGAAAAACGGCTTGGGTTCAGTGGGCAAAAACACTTACTACTCAAGAATAAAGAGCTGAATTTGGATTTCTAGTTCCCATGTTAAAAAAAAATCTGGGAGAAGCTGTGAGCATGCCTGTAAGCCCAGTGCTT
Source organism: Uromys caudimaculatus (assembly GCA_028551405.1). Classification (NCBI taxonomy): domain Eukaryota; kingdom Metazoa; phylum Chordata; class Mammalia; order Rodentia; family Muridae; genus Uromys; species Uromys caudimaculatus. Next base: position 58,585,927 of record CM052709.1, on the reverse strand, counting down.
GGTGCACAGGTGAAGAAGGATTGCTGGGACTTCCTGGCTGCCCTGTCAATCAAAAGATGATGGACTCCAGATTCCCTGAGGAACTCTGTCTCAAAGGAATAAGATGGAAAGCTACAGAAGAAGATATCCAAGATCTCCTCTGAACAGAGAGAGAGAGAGAGAGAGAGAGAGAGAGAGAGAGAGAGAGAGAGAGAGAGAGGAGAGATTCCTTTTATTAAGTGTATGCAGTAAAAGTAATAAATTCTTTATAGCTGAATGTTGTTTTTGAAATAGGAACAGATGTGCTTTAGTCCCAGTGAGGGCCATGTTTCGTAATCAACCCATTAAATGAAATAGCAACAGTACTTATTTCCTAAAGAGAGTAAATGCAGCAGAGAGCCACATTGTCATGTCATAGCTTTGATATTAAAATCTGACTCTTTAAAGCCAGGAACTAAGATAAAAGTATAAAAGCAAGACTTTAGGTATTATAAAAAAAAAAAATGGGTTTGTAAATTCCAATTGGCCAGAACTCAGATGATTTAGTGTGGTATTTTTAAGCATTAAACTTGAAGCAAGAAGAAAAGAGAGTTTAGTCCAACACGTAAAACTGCATAAAAGCCTTTGTACAGAGAAGTAGTAGAAAGTGGGTATGAGAAAGTTAAGGAGGTTGGGCATATTGGAGTATGCTAATTTGGTCAGGTACTGACTGCTATATACACATTTGCCCTTCCCAGGTTGGAAGACATCTCAAACGCTTAGAGAAGAGACCTAATACTTTGTATCTCATTACAGCCCAGAAAGCACTGAGGGCTCTTAGGAAATCTCCTCATTCGGCATGGCTCCAGAGCAATGTATCACGAAAGCCATCAGGGTGTTGAGAAAGTCCTGAACTGCTGAGCCAGGAGATGCTTCTTGGAGGTCCAGAGTTCACTATCTACACAAAAAGCAACCACATAGTCCCGAGTCCCCTTAAGAAAAAACAAGAGGATATTCAGAGGGTGAGTCCACAAAAGACAGCCAGAGATTGGGTATGAGGTGAAAGACATCTAGCCCAGAGACCTAGCCAAGTTCACATGCACAAAATACCAACAGATGCTCCCTAAAAGGTTCAAAGGATGTTCTGTGGTTCAATAAAGTTTTTTTTAAAGCCAAAGAAGGCAGAAAGAACAGCACACTCCCAAATGCTAGTATGGCCTGGAAACTGACAATGTCTGTCTCCTCCATAGACTGTCAAACAACAAAGAAGAGACCTTAGCATGAGCCTGGACAAATTGAAAGTAACTAAATCAAGTCACATTGGCCAAGAGTGACTATTTCCAGCCCAGCAGTCAAAGAGGGAAATGAGTGAAGTTCACTGATAGTTTCTCTTACCAACCAATGAGTTAGAAGTGTAAATTCAAAAGCCAGTATGACATCTTCCTAGTATTCCCAGGTAACATCATCCACTAAACCTTACTATCTGATCCTTCTTAGATACTCACAAGTGAACAAAAGCATGTAATCAGGCTGTATACCAGAGTCAATAATTGCCATTGTGAAATAGCACTAGAAATGTACACATCCAACCTACAGGATAGACTAGGAGAATTGCTACAAGAGTAGGCACTCATATATGCTTCAAGAATGAGTGGGCATTGAATAGAAGAGAGATGCAATGCTTACTTCAGCTCTTCCTCTTCCAAAGGTGCCCTTCGTTCCTCTCCCAGCACAACTGAAAGTACACTGGAGGGAGCTGAGTACCTATCCATCACTCCCAGGCTGGCTGTGTGCCTAAGCAACATGTGTAACGGCAGGCAGCCCCTCCATGAGCAGTCTATTTGCAATAAAAACATTGCTTATTTCCCCCCCAGGATATCATGATACTCTTTTTAAGAGGCTGTGTGACAACGTCGACATGCTAACTCATCAGAACATGTGGCAGGAACGTCCAGCACGGCTCCCCCACTCAAGTTACACTTTGACTGATCAAGGAGCTGCTAAGAAAAGACAGCAGAGGACACAAAACGAATTGAACAACCATCTGATCAAACCAGGGGGAGCAAGTAAAACGGTTAGCTATGTGTTCTTCAATAGCTCTCCTTGATGAACAAGAAGGATGGATAATCTCTTCCTGAAATAAGACGGTTTCCATCTGTTTATTAATAATCATTTCATCAATCTCCCTGACCAAGCCCTTACTTGTCACAAGACCCCTGAGCTTTTTTCTTAGAAGTAAATGCCTAAGAAGCATCCAAGAAGCCCCCACATTTCAAGCTAAAAAATAAAGTCTTTTTTTTTTTTTGATCAGAACTTATTTTATCAAGAGTTGATACCAAACCTGTTCTGCCATGTCCAGGACTGTGAATGAAGAAATTCAAAATGTTACTTGATCCATACTTAAGCAACGTGATCTGGGGAGGTGGCTGTCAGAAAAACCACTTGCCATGTGAGTGATCCTGAATTTGAATCTTCACACAAAGATTGGTCATGGTGACATGCCTATAATCTCAGTGTTCAGGAGGCAGATATCGGAGGATCCCTGAGGATTACTGGCTAGCCAGCCTAGCTGAATCAGCAAGCTCCAGAATCAGTGAGAAACACTAAAAAGTAAAGTGGGGGATATTTGAGCTTGCTAGCTAGCTTTATGTCAACTTGACACAGGCTAGAGTCACTGGAGAAGAGGGGCCTCAATCGAGGAATTGCCTTTATACAATTGAGCTATAGGCAAGCCTGTAGGGTATTTTCTTAATTAGTGATTGATGTAAGAGGACTTGGCCCATCGTGTGTGGGTATCCCCTGAGCAAGCGGTCCTGGGTTCTGTGAGAAACCAGGCTGAACAAGCCAGGGTGACCAGACCAATAAGCAGCACCCACACACCATATACACACAATGAGAGAGAGAAAGAGAGAACGCAACCTCACTATCTAATTCATATTATGGTTCACCCATTTATTAAATATGTGAACTTAGAAAATTTGGCTAATAGCCTTTAGTATGTTTGGTCCATATAACTAAAATAAGAACTTACTTAAATTAGAGTCTCAGTGAAGATGGGTAAGTGACATCTACATAGCATGACGCAGCTCTGCCTACCTTACAGAAAATTCTGTGGGCACCTTAGCGTTACTATTGTTAGTCTTTCCATTTTAAAATCCCTTTGTTCATGAGATTTCAGTCTTTCAATCTCATATCTCACTCTCAGCATTTGGAAAACTGAATACTTTTCCACGACTAATGGGGTTCTTCATGGTATCCCATCTATACAAGATAATGTGAGGGAGATAGCAGTGATGTGAGAGTCAGAGAACAATTCTCTGTCTTTCATGGTTATGTAGCTCTCCAAAGAAGCCTGAGAACAGTAAGTGGCTTTCTTCTCCTCTTTGCATTGCTCTTCTGGGTTTTCTCAATTTAATTGGCCACTTGCTCTTACACTGTTCTGCACGTTAGCTCAATGATAGCAAAGATTGTTCTTAGGCTAAAGGCTTATAAATCACCACCAGAAAAGGGATTCTTAGATGGGTCTTGGGGGCAGAGGGATGGCTCAACCAGGAATGCATTTGGCTTGCAAGTGTGAAAACCTGAATTCGCCCCTCCCTCCAAAACCCAGGTAAAAATGCCAGAAGTCATGGCATAGAGCTGTAATCCCAGAAAGTGGAGACAGGAGAATTCCTGGGACTTACCTGCTAGGCAGCCTAGCCTAAGCACTTTGCCCCAGGTCCCAGTGAGCAACCCTAGCTCAAAAGAAGCAATTGAGTCCTCAAAAATTACATCCTTTAGTCTCCACACACACATACACACACACACACACACACACACACACACACACACACACACACACCCTGAGACCTTTATCCTATCCAACACATCATCTCTCTTCGGATTTGGACTGCAAGTTAACATGTGACCAAGGTTCTAAAACTCTTTGTCAGATATAAGGCGAAATGAATAGGGATTGTTTTGTTCACATTAAACTCATTGAAAAATATATATGTTATTTATAGTGTTATTTTTCTAAACCAAAATTTTAAGTAATTTTGTATTCAATCTTAAACACCTTTGTTCTATAAAACAATACAACACTATAAGCATCAGAATTATGAACATGCCACCACATGGGCTGTAACATAAATAAATTAATTAATTAATGGGAAGGAAAAAAAGAATCTTTAAGCATTTGGCTTTTTTGACCTATCAACCTTCATACCTAAAAGGTCAGCGTAACTACCAACTACCATGCTCAGGCATTCCTTCAAGTCATCACCTTAGTTTTAAGAGGAAATAGTGGAGGAAGACAGAAAAGCCTACCCATACTTCATAATTATTTCACAATTACTTCAGAAAAAGAAAGTAATTCAGAACCGAAAAACACTACATACAGAGGTTTTTACTTAGGATTTTATCCAGATGTCTCCTTATTCTTCATAGTACTTTTAATCTAGAATGTTCAAAGTAACATCTTGCCTTCTAAATGACTTCCAAGTCCAAAAAATAAGAATAATACTTAACCTTTTCACTTGAACTTGGGCAATAATACAGGACTTGTTGCCTCACATTTAAGTCTGAAGTTGTCTTTTATTGTTCACTAAAATGATTTCAACTCTTGCTAAATTGCCTTAAAGTTCTTTGTGACCAAGACACTATTGATGAAATGTTTGAGCTCCACGGAAGGAGCAAAGCAGAGCTGTCGAGACAATGTGAAGCTTAGCTAAATAAGACTCCTAAATGCTTATGGGATTTACAGTGTTTACAGAAACACACTGCCTTTGGAATGAGTTCTGTGTGAAGCAAGCAGGAAGCCATCTTTCTACTACCTTATGAACTTAAAACTGCTGACTCAACATGGAGGTAAATAAAAAAAGATTAAAGCTGGTGTGTCCCTTTCACAGTAACTATGCCCTCTAGAAAGCCCTATGCCATGCAAGGAAGGGGGGAAATAGGTCATGGCTATCTGCTTCTGCTTAAATTCCGTTTCGGTGACCTTTCACTTTTGCAAAAGTTACAACATTGTTCTCAAGTTATTCTTGTGGCTGAATTCTGAGGAACTTAAGAAAGTTACCTGCTCAAGGGCTGCTATAGTACAGACTTCTACCCCATGAGCAATCAGTTTCTGTGCTGGGGGTGCAGTTCTATGAGAAAACACTTCCTTGGATGGACAAAGTCCTAGGTTCAATGCCCAACCATTACCAAAAATAAAAAATTACCAGAAATTCTCTTTTAATCTTTCCTCTTCGGATAGGCCAAGTGAAATAGAACTTATAGGCATAACCTCCTCAAATTTGAACAAGTAATTGAAAGCAAAGCTTTAGGTTGGATCACCTCATTAAAATGTTCCCAATCAATTAGTTTTATTGTTCACGTTCTCAGTAGGCACAGAATGATAAGTACCAAAGAAATAGGGATCCTAAAATAACGAGGAAATCACTTGACAATTGAGAGACCATTTAACAATGCTAAATAGAAACTGTGGGCGCTGATGGCTGGCAGAAGAGTGTTGTTCAAGTTTATAAACTGATCAGAGAATTATCTGTTTTGCAGAGTTCATAGGGTTTTTGTTCCCCTACTCTGTCTTTTCCCACTGTGGCTAAAATTGATTCCCCAGGACTTTCAGCCCCAAGGCCATGATCTTTCAACCTGCAGATAACTTTTTCCTTCTGTCATCTGTCCTTCTGAATCAGAAACCTGACAATGGAAATCACATCCCAGGCAGTTTCCAGGCCTTATAGTTTTGTTCCCTGGTTGATATGAGGAGCACCTATGGGACAACTTTATCAGTTACGTTTTTAAACATAGATACCTACCAGACTTTCTCATGAACACTTTCCTGATATTAAGGAAGGCATCTCTAGTTCAAAAACTTACTATGCATAATAGCTACAAAGAATGCTTGGTAGAAATGTAAAATTCTTGGGCCACTCATTGACTTGACTGACTCCAAACTTCAACAACTAGTCAGGAATCTACTTTTTCTGTTGTTTGAGACAGGATTTCACGGCAGAGTCCAGCCTGGTCTTGAACTGGAGATCTCCTATCTCATCCTCCTAGATTCTCAGATTGCAGGCATGTGACACAAAGGCTGACGTGGAGCTCTAAAGTTTTAGAAAAAAATTCCAGTTTTGATCCCAAAAGAGGTAGCTGTCAACTACATATTCAACAGAGCTAAAAACTGAATAGAGAATAGACTACCAACAAAGAGAGATGGTGTTTGTGACAACGATTCTTTGCCTGACCCACCATGGATTACCTATATGAAGCTTCTGTGAGCTCGCTCTGTCTGTGCACTTCCTTACAAAAACCCAGCTTTAGAAAGAATCTGGCTAAATCAGTTCAGCCAAAATCCTGCATCCTCAGTCTCCCTTACTACCTGATCATCTTGGCCATTCTCCCTCCCCCCTCCCCCCATATCCCCAGGTGACATTGTGTGATGCTGACTTACCTTAGAACATCCCTCTTGGGTCCCTATAGCCAGAAACTCCTCCTACTCCTGAGATTTTCCTATTGATTTTCTAGATTCAGTATCCCACACTGTTCCCCACCAAAAGTTCCTACTTGCTCATAATGGTGTTGAAGTTGAGCACTGTCTTTGTCTTCCACTACAGGACCTCTTGGAGATGGTCCCAATAGGTAGCTGGATGGCCATTAACACAGCCTTCCTCACTGTGCTTTAACAATTATCACTAGATCATCTTTTTGTTAACATTTTTTGGTCCTGCTGGATGCTTTCGGAACTTGTAATAACAGCTGAGTCTACCACTCACAGTTACTGCCTGAGGCTAACTTGTGCAGTGTTCCTCAGTGTGAGCCTACTTACTTACCTGGAATAACTGTTTTGTGGATAGGTTTAGAAACTGAAAACTCAAAGGAAGACAGATACTGTGAACCTGCCACCTCCTGATGGAACACCCTTGACAGCAGGTCAGAACAAAACAACTTAATGTATGACAAAAACAACGATGTCTATCTTCCTGCCTTCTGTGTGTAAAACCAGCATGACTACTTCAGAAATGAGAGTCAATTCTGGTTTTAAAAGAGAGATGGCAGATTCAGAGTTATGATATCTGAATTTAAATTCCAATGCCACCATTTATTTGATAAAATTAACTGATGTTTATGTTGTTTGTTCCCTTCTTTTATAAAGTAAATAAAGTGCTGGATGGTGGTGACATTGGTGCATGCCTTTAGTCCCAGCACTCAGGAGGCAGAGGCAGACAGATCTCTGAGCTTGAGGCCAGCCTGATCTACAGAGTGAGTTCCAGAATAGCCCAGGCTATACAAAGAGACATTATCTCAAAAATAAATAAATAAATAAATAAATAAATAAATAAATAAACAAATAAATAAACAAATAAACAAATAAATGTAAGCAAAGTAAGATCTGTAGTTTCTATGAAGCGGGCATTAGAAACCTGGACTTTTATGGAAAAGAGTGAATAACTTTATTTTTAATTTGAACATAGAAGTTTTTTGGTTTTTATTGGATATTTTATTTATTTACATTTCAAATGTTATACCCCTTTCCTGGTTTCCCCTCCGGAAACCTGCTATCTCATCCTCTCTCCCTGCTTCTATGAGGGTGCTCCCCCATCCACCCACCTATTCCTGTCTCCCAGCCCTGGCATTCCCAACACTAGAACATCAAGCCTTCTAGGACCTCTCCTCCCATTGGGGTTGCAAATCCCTTCAGCTCCTTCAGTCCTTTCTCTACTTCCTCCCTTGGGGACCCCATGCTCAGCCCAATGGTTGGCTGCCAGCATCTGCCTCTGCATTTGTCAGGCTCTGGCAGAGCCTCTCAGGAGACAGCTGTACCAGGCTCCTGTCAGCATGCACTTCTTGGCATCCACAATAGTGTCGGGGTTTGGTGTCTGTATATGGGATGGATCCCCAGGTGGGGCAGTCTCTGGATGGCCTTTCCTTCAGTCTCTGCTCCACACTTTGTCTCCATATTTCCTCCCTTGAGTATTTTGTTTCCCCTTCTAAGAAAGACTGAAGCATCCACACTTTGGTCTTCCTTCTTCTTGAGCTTCATGTGGTCTGTGGATTGTATCTTGGGTATTCTGAGCTTTTGGGCTAATATCCGCTTCTCAGTGAGTACATACCATGTGTGTTCTTTTGTGATTGGGTTACCTCACTCAGGATAATATCTTCTAGTTCCATCCATTTGCCTAAGAATTTCATGATCCATTGTTTTTAATAGCTGAGTAGTACTCCATTGTGTAAATGTACCACATTTTCTGCATCAATTCCTCTGTTGAAGGACATCTGGGTTCTTTCCAGCTTCTAGCAGTTATAAATAAGGCTGCTATGAACATAGTGGAGCATGTGTCCTTGTTATATGTTGTAGCATCTTCTGGGTATATGCCCAGGAGTGGTATAGCTGGGTCCTCAAGTAGTACTATGCCCAATTTTCTGAGGAACTGCCAGACTGAGTTCCACAGTGGTTGTACCAGCTTGCAATCCCACCAACAATGGAGGAGTGTTCCTCTTTCTCCACATCCTTGCCAGCATCTGCTGAGTTTTTTATCTTAGCCATTCTGACTGGTGTGAGGTGGAATCTCAGGGTTGTTTTGATTTGCATTTCCCTGATGACTAAGGAAGTTGAACATTTCTTTAGGTGCTTCTCAGCCATTCGGTACTCCTCTGTTGAGAATTCTTTGTTTAGCTCTGTACCCCATTTTTAATAGGGTTATTTGGTTCTCTGGAGCCTAACTTCTTGAGTTCTTTATATATATTGGATATTAGCCCTCTACTGGATAGAAATTTTAACTTTATTAAAGATCAATGAAATTTACAAGTGGTTACAATTTATCACAAATATGATCTCTCATCTATCTGAAGAATGCAGTAACACTATATAGTAAAAATCAGATTATATTTAATAGCACAACAGCCCATTTTGTTTATGAATTTCATCATTGTTGCCTAACTTTTAGCTAAGCCTTTTCATGCCCTGATGCAGACCACTAAATTGCCTTCAGGAAACACTCTTCCCATCAGTGAAAATAATTATAATATACTGTAGTAAGCCTTGCCGAGATATTCTAGATTACTCTTTCAATGAAATGTTTAAAGTTGAAGATAACGAGTGGTTTAAATTCACTGAACTGTAGATGCCTAAGAAGAAAAGACTTAGCTGATGACAAGATCTGAAAATATTTTTGACAGAAAGTGCCTGGCATAGTATTAATATGACGTGTATATCTCAAGCTGAAATGGAATAGAAAAGAACCGACACAGGCAATGAATGAGCAACAAAATGGAGAGAAAATAAATGCAGTTAAGATGAAAACAAATAGAATCTATATTTTATCCACAATGCTGCCTCTTCTTATCAGGATGTCTAACCTAGTTCCTACTTGAAAAGTGAGGGAAAACAGTCCGTACATGGCTGCTGGTTAAGTATTGATTAAGCAGTGGAGAGTAAGCAAGAATATTCTGGAATGCTTTCAGTCCAGAGTTTTATTTTTCTTTTTTTGTCTATAGTCAAAGGAAAACTCAGACAAACACATCTCTCTCTGTTTTCTCTCAAGATGCTAATGTTAAGGTTTAAGTATCTATAAGGCAGTAAGTTCTACCACCAGGGAAAACAAATGAGGAGACACAAATCTACTTGGGAAAAGTAAATGGTGTGGCAAGACTCTCTCATTATTGAAAGAAAAGGCTTCTACATCAGGTTTGTTCTGACAGAGCCTTAATAACAAAGGCAAATGCTTGAATTGGTTCCTGAGGGAAGCTGGGCTTTTTTTAGCATTTTACTTTTTTCCCATCTAGGCTCAATTCAACCTAATGCTACACTGATCATTTTTGCACCTACTAAGCTCTAAATCTTAAAAGGCTAAAAAGATGATATAGACATGGTTCCCATGTTTAAAAAATTGAGGAGTCAGAGATACATAAAATTAACTACAGAAAGAGTTATTTTATCCCATTGTCTGTCTTAATATCACTTTAATATTCTAGACTCTCCCAATATCACCTTAACATTCTAGGCTGTCCCAATGTCACCTTAACATTCTAGGATGTCCTAATATCACCTTAACATTCTAGGCTGTCCCAATACCATCTTAATATTCTAGGCTGTCCTAATACCATCTTGTAGTACATTCCTCTAAAACAGAAATCCCTTGTGATTTGAGGATGAAACACCCCAGGCCCCACCCAGGCCCCACAATAGGTTCATGTGTTTAAACAGTCAGTCCCCAGCTGTTTGGGAAAGTTGTAGACTCTTTAGGAAGCTGAGTCTGGATTGAGGAAGAGCATTATCGGGTCCAGGCCATGAGAATTTTTCTGAGCCTGGCCCCACATCCTGTCTTGTCCCTCTACTTCCTGAGTGTAGCTGACCTGTGATGAACACAGCCTCCCACTCCTGCCACCACGCCTCCCCTGCCTAATTCTGTATCTTCCCTGTCATGATAAACTACATTCGCTCAGAACTGTGAGCCAGAACAAATGCATTTTCCCTTAAGTTACTACAGGAAACTATGCTATGCCTTTCAAGAATTCTGCTTATACATGTCACCATCACATGCATACAAAGCCAAACACAAAATGATCTCACAAACACCAAAAAACAAAAACAAAAACAAAACAACACTTTGTAGTTCAGATGTACTTGGGCTACCTCTACTCTCCTAATCTCCCAAAGCTCTGATTAATATTTCCTTTATCAATCCTTTTATCCCTTGGCCTTACTCAATTAGCTATTGAATCCTACAAAATTTCCCTGAGGAATTTACTCCATAAAAATAGCTTCCCTCATAGGAACTCTACAGGAAGACCAGCAGAGTCAACTGACCTGAACTCTTGGGGGCTCTCAGAGACTGAACCACCAACCAAAGAACATACACAGGCTGACCTAGCCTCCCCCTGCACCTGTGTAGCGGATGTGCAGCTCGGCCTTCATGTGTGTCTTCCAACAACTGGTGCGGGGGCTATTCCTAAAGCTTTTGTCTGCCCGTGGATCCCATTCCCTGAGCTGCTTTACCTTGCCTGGCCTCACTAGGAGAAGATATGCCTAGTCCTGCAGAGATTTGATGTGCCCGGGTAGGGGGATACCCAGGAGGGCCTCTACCCTCACTGAGGGGAAGGGGAGGGAAGATGGGGAGACTGTGGGGGAAACAGGAAGAAGGGGTACTGTGAATAAATAATCAATGAATAAATAAGTGAAATAATAAGTGAATAAAGAAATGAATGAATGAATGAAAAAACCAGTTTCCCCTCAACTCCTACTACTGACCACATTGTTTCATATTGCCTTTATTGTCAGTAGTAAACAGAGTGACAGAGACCTAACTCACCCACAGCCACTCGCACAAATGCCCTCCCCCTCAGCCACGTCTAGTTCATAAGCTACCCACTCTGCACTCAGGTCTCAGCATAGCACTGTTCCTACCTGTCAGTTTAGCTTGGCCGTTCCTTCTTCGAAAGACTAAGGTGTATTTCCAATAAATGTCTTTCTTTAATTTATTGATGTCCACTGCTTACAGTCAAGAGAGCCTTAATGGAAGTAAATAAAACTGAGAATAAAATATATTAAATCAGCCTATAATAAGAGCGCAGAGACTGATCCCAGGCCTATAACCTTGCTGAAGGTTATTCGGAGTTCCTAAACCATAAAAGTTTTCCCAGTGGCAGGTGAGGAGGGCGCTTACCGTAGACAGGGTTATCAGAGCACGCTTCCCTGGCAAAACTCTGTTAAAGCTAGACATGTGAGGTAGCTCTCAGTTACATGTTACAAACCTTCCTTGCCATCGCAGGCTAATGTTTAATAGAACCTCAACACTTCCATGTTGAAAACCTCCACTAGAAGGAGAGCAGTTAAGCTCAGAGACTTACCTATAGGCACCACTGACTAGGTGATCTCTAGGTCCATGAGACCTAAGCCTCTGTTGTTCTTTTTCAGTGTGTTCAATCTTACTAGAGTTCTGCAATTAATTGGATGTCCCCAGTGCACCTTCATGTAAGAAAATAAGTTATAAAGAATGTGTTGTTCTATCTTAAGGAAAATAAACAAGAAATTACTCTAGGTGTTTTTGTTTATATAGAATTTTGTGTATAGAGAGGGATATGCAGCAGGAAAAACTCCAAGGTGCTGGGAGTAGTTTCTAAAGGGAAGAAAAAAGGTAGCGAGCAACAGCAAACGCCAAGAGGCTGGAAATAACTGGGGAACACGGGGACTTAAGCAAAAGCTCAGATGCACAAACCTGATCTAACTGAAAATCTATAAAAATTGGAAACAATATTTTGGTCTTCTCCAAATAGAAATACCACAGATAAACAACAATCTTGATCGACTATGTGACAAGACTATAATAATTTGCACTATTGATATTTATTCTTATTCTAATATTATGTTTGCAATTGAGTAATATCTGATTTTTTTATAGATTTGGGAACAATTCTGCTTTCCAGCTTCAAAGAATCTTTATCATTACATAATTTCTCACTTCCATGAACATCCCACGTGCATGCACATTTTGTAAGGAACCTTCAGTTTCCTGGGGTTTTGTAGGGCTATGGGTCCCCTGAGTCCACTCCGCCACAGGGCAAGACCACTCTGGGAGGCTGGACTTGGGGGTTGACTGCGCTTACCACATGTTGTCCCTGGGCAGATGTTGGGCTGTAGGGAAGCCCCAGGACACTGCTTGGGGATGGGGAAGCACAGTCTGAGATTCAGGACAGCCAGAGCTGGCTCAGGGTCCCTGGACCTGTGACAAGGTTGGGGCTGTCCGGTTCTCAGGCTCTTGGACATTCATCAGGTGTCTCTGGAAGCCAAGGAAGAGCTGAGAATGGAGTGCTTTGCCCCCTGCTGTGAGCTGGATCTGGCCCAGGGTCAGGGGGAAAAGGGGAGCTCTGGCTGGTCCCATGGGGGGTTGGGGAGAAAGAGTCCTTGGCTTGACAGACCAAGCTTGGGCTTGGTGGCCATCATGACTGGCAGTGCAGAGAGGCCATCTATGGGAGATTAGACAGTGACTCTGTAGGCAAAGGCCATCTCCATGGCTCCCCACAGCAAATCCCAATGAAAAGAGGCAGTCCATGGTTTTAAGACATTTATTGTCATGGTGGAAAATGGATGTGTAAAACCATACCCCACTTCTCAGAGTGAGCCTGAGGTTAAATACCTTTTGCAGGGAGGAGTGTCTGGGAAGGGAAGCTTATTGGCTAAGCCCTCCAGGCCTTTAGGTACCTCATTAAAATGAAGATCTGTCTTGAGCCTATGTGACCACAGGTCATGTCCTCTACATGTGGAAGGGCTTGGGGCATTGCCCTTACTTGACTGATGGCCACAAATCTATAAGGGGCTGCAGCTAGTGACAGGGGCCTGGTGCCCAGAAACAGGCAAAGCACCTGCCATCCCTTCAGGGTCTCCAGGGATTTTAGTCTTAACTCAACTGGGAACCAGGCTACCTTTCAGGGTCCCATGGGGTTTGTGATGGATTTTCAGGGTGTGAGGCTTGGGAGAAGGAGGAAAGGTAAAAGTCCTTGATTTCTGCTGTGTGGTAGGGACTGTGCTAAGTACTTTTGATTCATAAGTCCATTTAGTCCTCTCAGTGACAGTAAGATGAGTTTTCTGCCACCTTCTCTTTTGTGTAGATAAGAACTGAGGTAGGTCTCTTTCTTGGATTCACAGAGGCAAAGCTTCAGTTTTCATTCACACAGAACAGCAAGATAGCAGCATTTCTTCTTCACCCAGTGGGCTTTTCTGTCTACCTGCTTCCTCTGTCTGTCTCACACAAGCCTCTTAGTGGACTCATCACCCAAGTCATGTCAGTTGTAGTGTGCTGCTTGTTACAGGCCAACCCAGCCCCCAACCCCCAGCCTTCTGTTTCTTCTTTTCCTTCTTCCTTTTCCTCCTCCTCTCCCTCCTTCCCTCTCTCTTGTTCTCATTCTGGCCTCTTCTCTGACCTTGTTTTTCTCCCATAATATTTCTTCCTCCTTCTTCCCCTCTCTACCCCGCTCTCTTCCTTCCCTCTTCCTTTCTTTCCCCCTCCCTCTATAGTTTGGGATGTGCTATTACTAGTTACCTGTATATTCAGCAAATTCCCCCATCCTCCCTAAAGTCCAACCCAGCCATCCTCTCCTTCTGTAGTCCATGCCTGACATGACATCCCCAAATAGACTCAGAGTTCCTTTTCTATTCTTATGTTGTCTATTTTTACATTATTCTTGTCAAGTTCATCACTTCCCTGTTGCTTAGCCACTAGCTTTCTTAGTCTTCCCTTTCTCCAACCTAAAATGTGCTACCGAGGGACAATAACTAAATGGAGTTTTCCTTTGCTCTTTCAGAGGCTCATGGAGAATTTGGAATGGATCAAACATTTACTAAATTCATACTAAAAGAATGAGTTCATTGTTCCCCAGAGTTTAATGTAGCAATCCAGGGCAACTTAGAGGCAGGTGGGTGAACAAGACAGAATGGACATGAGTTTGCCCTCTGTTCATGGACGATAACAGAGGCTTTAAGATAAGTTAACTGTCTGAGGGAGGCTTTGCATCAGAGTAATCAGTCCGATAGTTCAAAGTCTCCGAGGCATAATATAGACTTATATGCAGTAGGTTTTGCACGTTGCACCTGTAGAAGCTGAACCTTAGCTCGCTGATAACCAGTTTCTCTAACGATCTTCTTATCCCTGGTGTAGAGCAAAGGCTGCAACAGTGGACACCTCAGAAACTGACTACTGGTTCTCAGCCTCAGAATCATAGAGGGGAATCCCCGCTAGAGTTTCAATTTAATTTCTTACCAGACCACTGGATAAAAGGCTAAGAGCTGTTTTGGAGAAATAAAGAAATGCTATGCTTTTTTCCTTTGCCAAATTTAATGTGTTAGAATAACTGGACTCTAACCAACACAAAATTACACTTAAAATAACTTGTGAGAAACAGTAAAGGTTTTGCCCACAAAGAGCAGCTGAGAAAAGAGGTCTTTGGAACAGGTAAGGACAAATGAGTCCCTGAGAATCTAGTGGCAGAAGTCAATGGCCTTTGTCAAAGAGCCATCTTTGAGTTTAACAAAGTCCAATTATATTCAGTTTTCCTGAGAGTCTGATTGGACAAGCCTGATCAGGTGTCTACAAATTGGCAAAGAGAATGAGATTGGAATAAGATCAAACACTGTCCCACCAAGACATCAGTCAAATAGAGTAGCAAGTTTCCCCCCAAAATACCAGGATACAGCAATTAGAAAATGAAGGTGCATGAGATTTGGAGATTCCATATCCATTATTCATTCATAGTCCCTACTTTTTATTATAACATTTACAATACAAGTTCAGTGGAGGCAGAAAATTTTGTGTTGTTCCTTACTGTACCCTTAGAATCTTACACTGCTTATAATAATCACTCATCGAACATTAGAAAGGCTAGGAATCAGCTCAGTGACAGAACAGTTGCCTAGTCTGTGTGAGACATTAGGTTGGTTCCTTAACCCTCTAATGAATAAGTAAATAAAGTTTCATTAACTTATTACAATTTTATTGTTAAAGAAAAAGGGTACAAAAGAATCAAAGTCTGAAGCAGACTCTAATTGAAAGCATTAACTGGACAGACTACCATAGAATGGTTCTAGAGATTTACAACTGTTCAATAGCCATGCAGAAGGCATAGCAAAGCTGGTGGGAGCGAGGATGAGAAAATGTCTACCCTAGGGCAGCTATGGTAAGCACTTTTGCACCTGCTGTCTCATTAAAATGAAATATATAAAAAGTAATGATTATCACAGAATATGGACTTCTTTTGCTTCATAATCATGTTACAACAGTCCCTTGACCTGAGGTACCCTCCACTAAATACACATTTGATTTGCACAGTGAGGTCATTGGCTCTGGCAAACAGCAGTGTCAACATTGCTAATCAGAAACAACAATCTCTCATACCCCTCTCTGCCCCACCTTCAAACACACCCACAGCAAGTCCTGACAAACACTTTATATGTGCCTAACTGAGCATTCTCTCTCACTTGTGTAGACATGATAACCAGCTAACCTTGTAGGAACTTCCCGCTCTCCTGATTCAAAGGAGAATGCAATCCAGCTCACCTTATCCTAAAGTACTTGGTGTAGAACATGAGATGTTTTTGAAGTTTTCTTCATATATATTTAGATCTAGAAAGAGCCCAGGCTCATTTTGCAGTTAACAAAAGAGAAAATCAAACTTTTTTTTTTTTTTAAATTGCCCAATCACTCACACTTGTTAGTCCTGGGCCTGGTCTTTAACCTAGGTCTTCCATTTCTACTTCAGTTCTTTTCTCAGCCAGCAGTGTTTGCTCAGATTCATGCTCAGGTTCCTTTACATTTTCTACAAAAGCCCAGGGACTAAAATCGTGTGTTTTAAGTAGTTTTAATTCAAAATGCTCTTTTTGCTCGTTGAGAACTCATAAACCAACTTGATGGAATGTTCTTTCTAATTATAAAATATTATAATGAGGTCCCTGTATCCAAGAAGCACCATCTAATATCCGCTCTGATCTCTGGGGATTTTATTTTTACATCAATCCAGTTCTGGCCACCCAAACATGAAAGTGCCTTGGTCACTGAGCCAACAGCACCGTCCGATTGACAAAATCAAGGTCACGATAAATGGTGATAATTTCAGAGCTTCTTATTTCTCATTTGGATTCAAAATGGAAATATAATTCTTTTTAACACTTTCTTATCTACTGTATCAGTCAGGGTTCAAAAAATAAAATCCACTCTGAGAGTTCTTTAAATAGTAACATCCCCAATACTATCAAAACATGATTTACATAATTGCACTCTATTAACTAATATGAGTGTATTTCTTGTGAATAGTTATGTTGAAAAAAGTTCTGAAAAGCATCAAAAATATTAACTAAAAAATTCAAAGAATAAATTAAATTTCATCAAAATTTTAAAATGTTCACTTCAAAGATACTGTTAAGTGAAAAACGCGGTTTCCATCTGTGGGTGGAGACCTCTGCCGGGGCGACCAGGGGTCCATAGCCAAGGAGCACAAGGAGAAGGCTACCCTCCCAGGAGTGTGGAAAAGCTGTAAGTGGGGTTAGGGCGAGCACCACTGCTCACGAGGACCTGCCCGGAACCCTCGGGTCACAGGGACTGAGGTAAAGTCGGGGACAGGAACTTTCCGATTTCCGTCAGCGCCTGGGGGCCTCAGCCTGGGCCACAGGGCTCCAGGGGAGAGCTGGTATCCCGGGAGTGCTGACACACCTTTGAGCACAGGCAGGGCCACTGCTTCTGTTCAAGCCCACTGGATCAAGAGGGACCCTTGGAGAGCCATCAGGACATAGGAGCCAAGGGACAGCTGGGGACAGGATCCTTCTGGTTTCTGTCTGCACCCCAGAGCTGACCCTGTACTCTCCAGGCCCAAGTACCTCTCATAGAGAGCTTGTCTTCAAGGAGTATTGACACAGAGGCCTGCAGGAGGGGCAAGCCACAGCCAGACAGACTAAGTAAGACCAGCTAACATCAGAATTAACAAGATGGCAAAAGGCAAGGGTAAGAACATAAGGAAGAGAAACCAAGGCTACTTGGCATCATCAGAACCCAGCTCTCCCACCACAGCAAGCCTTGGATACCCCAACACAGCAGAAAAGCAAGACTCAGATTTAAAATCATTTCTCATGTCGATGATAGAAGACTTTAAGAAAGAAATTAACACCCTTAAAGAAATACAAGAGTACAGAGATAAACAACTAGAAGCCCTTAAAGAGGAAACACAAAAACCCATTAAAGAATTACAGGAAAACTCAATCAAACAGGCAGAATTACAGGAAAACACAATCAAACAGACAAAAGAAATGCACAAAACTATCCAGGAACTAAAAATAGAAATAGAAACATTAAAGAAATCACAAAGGGAGA
Organism: Uromys caudimaculatus; assembly: GCA_028551405.1. Classification (NCBI taxonomy): domain Eukaryota; kingdom Metazoa; phylum Chordata; class Mammalia; order Rodentia; family Muridae; genus Uromys; species Uromys caudimaculatus. Next base: position 58,568,135 of record CM052709.1, on the reverse strand, counting down.
CTACCCTGGAGTTAGAAAACCTAGGAAAGAGAGCAGGAGTCATTGATGTAAGCATCACCAACAGAATACAAGAAATAGAAGAGAGAATCTCAGGAGCAGAAGATACCATAGATAACATCGATACAACAGTAAAAGAAATGCAAAATGCAAAAAGCTTCTAACCCAAAACATCCGTGAAATCCAGGATGCAATGAGAAGACAGAAACTAAGGATAATAGGTATACAAGAGAGTGAAGATACACAACTTAGAGGACCAATAAATATGTTCAACAAAATTATAGAAGAAAACTTCCCTAACCTAAAGAAAGAAATGGACATAAATATACAAGAAGCTTACAGAACCCCAAACAGATTGGACCAGAAAAGAAATTCATCCCGTCATATTATAGTGAAAACACCAAATACACAAAACAAGGAAAGAATATTAAGAGCAGCAAGGGAAAAAGGTCAAGTAACATACAAAGGCAGACCTATCAGAATTACACTTGACTTCTCACCAGAGACTATGAAAGCTAGAAGATCCTCGGCAGAACTCATACAGACCCTAAGAGAACACAACTGCCAACCCAGGCTGCTATACCCAGCAAAACTCTCAATTACCATAGATGGTGAAACCAAAATATTCCATGACAAAACCAAATTTACACAATATGTTTCCACAAACCGAGCCCTACAAAGGATAATGGATGGTAAACGTCATCTCAAAAAGGGAAACTACAGCCTAGAAAAAGCAAGAAAGCAATCTTTCAACAAACTCAAAAGAAGATAGCCACATAAAAGTAAAAATAACATTGACAATAACAGGAACCAACAATCACTATTCCTTAATATCTCTTAACATCAATGGACTCAATTCCCCAATAAAAAGACATAGACTGTCAGACTGGATCCATAAAGAGGACCCAGAATTTTGCTGCATTCAAGAAACACATCTCCGTGATAATGACAAACACTACCTCAGAGTAAAGGACTGGAAAACAATTTTCCAGGCAAATGGTCCCAAGAAACAGGCTGGAGTAGCCATTCTAATATCAGATAAAATCGACTTTCGCCCAAAAGTCATCAAAAAAGATAAGGAAGGACACTTCATACTCATCAAAGGAAAAATCTACCAAGAAGAACTCTCAATCCTGAACATCTATGC
>CM052709.1:58528386-58560001 GCA_028551405.1 Uromys caudimaculatus | reverse complement strand
GGAGGAGGAGGAGGAGGGGGAGGAGGGGGAGGAGGGGGAGGAGGAAGAAAATATTGAGTTCAACTCATTTTAGAAAGCAACAGAAACTACTTAAAATGAAAATGTAGAGTAAAAAACGTTTTAAAGAAATCATTAAAACACTAGTGAATCCCTCCTAGCAATGGGCAAAGAGACATCTTATTGGTGGTGGTGTTCTTGTATCAATCAGGGGCACAGAAGATGGCAGTTCTTTGTTCATCTTAGCTGGATGGCAAACTTGGTGGCCCAAGCTGTCATATGAGAAGGACGCTGATCAAAAATCAAATCTGATCAAATCAAATCTAGGCAGCACAGCGAGAGAGGAAGGCAGACAGAGACCTGTGGACTGCAATGACGCCCAACAGACCCGCTCTTCTGCACTCTGAACAGGCAGGCCATAGGCACCCACTTGCCTCCACATCATGCAAAAGGATAGATGTCACCCAGAGGCCTGCCAGCTGCACAGCCAGCCTGCAACGGGAGCCACCGCAATGTGCAAATACATGGTGTTCGGATGGGAGAGAAAGAAAAGCGGAGCAGCTTAAACATTATGAACTGACAGAACTGGAGACTGGAGGGTGGAGAGGAGAAGCCTGTTCTGAGTGGTCAACCCTGCCACCTGGGGCTATGGCGAGGTCCCAGTCCTACCAGCCACTGAGGGCCAAGTTTGAGCCCGTGGCTATGCAGCAGCGGGAGTTGGTGTCAATGTCCATGGCTCAAATTATTACTAGAGAACATGGGGATGTCCCTCGTTGGGGCAGGCACTCGGGATCACCTAAATCTTCAGAGACTGTGCCTAACTGGCCCCGCCCCTCACTGAATCCAGCACTTCTGGAATGCCGGCTCCATCTCTGCTCACTGGCAGCACTTGGGAGAGCAGGCCCTGCTCCTTGACCAGGCAGCACAGTGGAGCTTGCCTTGGTGGTAGGAATGTGGGTGAGTTGACCCCAAGGGTGTAAACGTGGGCGAGCTGACCCTGACCCTTGTCTGCTGTGAGGTGGCACAGGGCACAGAGACGATACCTCCCCACCCCTCGCCACCTCTGACAGTCGGGAAACCTGCTCACAAGGTCATAATCTCGGGAGAGCTAGTCCTGCCTCTCATCAGCTGCAGCACTCAGGAGAGTTGATCCTGCACCTCTCCTGGACAACATAGCACAACTGACCCTGGTACAGGGGTACAGGTGAGTCAACCCCAAGGCTGAGAGCATAGGAGAGCTGGCCCAACCACATGAGGTGGCATGGGTGCAGGGGTGATGCCCCCCTTGCCCCTCAGCACCTGCAGCAGTAGGGTGCAGGTGAGCCAGCCCTAAGGCCATGAGAGCAAGAGAGCTGAAGCTGCCTCCTGCAGATCTGGGGCTTTGAATTGGTCCACCCAAAAATCTATATTATCTGCAAGTGGTTGGGATGCGTGACAGGCCAGTCCTGCTGTTCCAAAGCTTCAGGATCTCCATGACCCAGGGTAACAACAGGATAACTGGGAGAAGCCCCGATGAGGTTCTGATATTGATGGTGTCACAGAACACAGAGATCTCCAACCAGACCAATGACTTATTGCAATGAACACTTGCAAACGAAGATGTGTGGACAGAGGGGTACACTGTGGGACACATTGTGACACACTACAGCTTCCACGATGAGATGTTCTCTATGCTTTGTTTGATGTTGTTATTGTGTGTGATTGCATTTTATTTGGGGGGGGGAGGTTGCAAGGGTGAAAGGCAAATATGAGGGGACAAGGAGATGAGCAGGACTCGGGTGCATGACATGAAACTCACAAAGAATCGATAAAAAGTTTAAAAAATTTAGTGAATCATTAGAAAGTTCAAATGGTCTGATATACAAAGAGAAAAGAGCATAGAAAACAGAAAAATAGTGGATAAAATATTCTAAATTTAGTACAGACTGTAAGACCATATTTAACTTCAACAATACACAAGCAAAACACAAGAAAGCCTCACCAAGACTCAGTAGTTACTCAAGCTTAGTGACGTAGAGGAAAACCATCGAAACAAAAGAAGCACCTGAGAGGAAAGGACAAAGACCAGGACAGTCAGAGGTTTCCCTGGAAACAGCGTAAACACAGAGACATGTTTAAACTGCTGGAAAAACATAAATCTGTCAACCTGAAATTCTGTAACAAAGGCACAGACTCCAAAAAGGACTCACTGGAGAACTCCAAGTTATAACTACAGCGAGTTGCTACTAGGGATGACTGAAATTAAAAAGACTGCTATTTCAAATATAGTCAAGAGCTTGGAAGGACTGGAAGCCATGTGTTACTACTGATCATGGAGACAATTGCAGTCGCTCTGCTGAACATTTTGGAGTTGAACAAGAGTTGTAGTGTGCACTTAATCACACCAGCTGCTCATTCTATTTCTTGAGTTTTATTCATGAGAAATAATGTATCCATAAGGAGACATGAAAGCTAAAGTTATTAGAAGCTCACCTTTTAACCACCAGAACTTGGAAACATATCTAAATGGCCTTGATAGTTACATCAGGGCATGATCAAAAGAAATTGTAATTTATCCATACATTAGAACACAACCCCAGTAATGAGAAGACATGAACTGTTGATTGCATACACCGAAGTATGAATGAACCTGAAAATAATTATACCTGTGAAAGAGGCTACACAAAAAAGAATTCATAGTGTATATAATTCACTTTTATAAAATGCCATAAACTCAACTAATTCATAGTGACTGCAACAGTCAGCTTTACATCGCTATAATGAAATATTTGGAGAAGGATAGTCTTATAAAGAAAAACTTAGTTCATTTTATTGTGGGAAAAAATAAAGAGGAGAGCACATACTGGGACTAGCTAACACTTAGCATAAGTGTCTAAGACAAATGGCTCTGAAGTAGCATCTCTCCCACTTGAGACAGAAAGCAAACAGCATGATTACAGAGATCATGTGACTCCAGCCTAATTGACTGAGCAGGAGAGCCTTCACAGTCTTCAGTACATTACAAGTCATTATTGACAAACGACTTATAAGACACATAAATCAGGGTCTATCAAAAAGTCGGAACAATACCTGTGACACACTATCATAGCATAAGTTCAGAACTTCTATTGGTTCTAGCCCCTTTGTTCGTGGGTCAGTGAACAGACACCTGCCACAGGATATCATGTACTGTCCTGGTGCTGATATTTAATTGTGTTATGAAGTTGACAAGGTGCCTTAATACAGAACTCTCCACTTAGGCAAGTAGCTGTAGACTAACAAAATACAGCATAGCCACCGTGAGACTCATCAGATAAATTATTGAAGAGCTTCCTTAAAAGCCTTATGTTTTTATTAGTCAGATACAAAAACTGAAAGAAAATTGGAAGAAATATCAATGAGGAGGGAAAAGGCTAAAGTGTGTAAATGGAATAAATGCTATCATTTTTCTTTGCCATTACCTTGACAATAAACGGTTTCTATGGAAGCTCCTGATTTATGGCCCTTTCAAGGCAGTCACCGATGAACAAAGACTCATTGATTTCCCAAGATCCAAGGTAGGGCCGGTCAAGGCCGCTAACAATTGCAGTTCACACTTCTATAGGTTGATATCTAGGAATTAAGCCTGACCCAGACCAAATTTATGAATGGAGCTGATCTTGGCCTACCTGTCTTATCACAAAAAAATGGAAACTTTTACCTTACAGTAAGTCATGCACAGGAAGGTACCCTGGACTCGTGACCCACGCCTGTGCAAGCACTCTGGGTAGGAGACCTTAAGACTCCCTTTGAAGATTATGCACCAATAAAGTGCATTTATCTTTGATACAGCTGAACCTTCAACTTGTGAGAACAGAGCTATTACAGCAAGACTAACAAAAGAACCACACAGAAAAAGTCCATTGTGTTTCTGCTTGGTCTTCCTTAGAAGAGTATAGTATTAAAATTGTTTTTGGAATATTTTTCTCCTTCATGGGACATTGTGAGGCAAATATGCAAATACGATGAGTATATGAGAGAAGAGGGAGAGAGGGAGAGAGAGAGAGAACACTAAAAGGAGTGAAAAATCAGTATTTTCAATAAGTAGGAAGAAAAGCCTGCCCAAATAAAAAATGGGGGAAAAAATGAAACATGGTGGACAAGCAGAAAAGTCAGCCTTAAGTGTATGGTTGGTGCGGGCCATTATCAAGCTTTCTAGAGTGAGTTTGAAAGGACGAGTCCCAGGTAGCACAGGGGATAGCTGTCATGTGTCTTACATCAGTAAATTGTCATGTGTTCTTTGAGGTCACTGAGAACCTGACTCTGAAAGTGAGATTGCCCCCCCCCCCCATTTCAGACCTAAATGTGTTTGCTCCAACATGTTCTCCAAGTCTACTCAATTAGGGATGGGCTTTCCCACCCAATTCGGTTACAGGGAGGGAAGAGAATGACAGAGGACCCAAGAGTAACAGCAGTGTGCTCTCGGGAACACCTAGAAGGTAAGCCATTTCCAACAGATGGCTCTACCGTTTCTTCCACGATGTACAAGTGCCTGCAGTGGGGAATGGAGCTAGCAGCTCAGCCATGGGAAACTCATCCATGAAGAGTAAGCTCATCCAGGAACTCATGGACGCTGATGCCTCAGCTCCCTCAGCTGACTGCTGCTAGATGGTTACTAGCCCTGACAGAACTTCCCTAGTCAATTTCTGCTAGATGTCTTGAGCCCCAGTTTGACGTTTTGCCATCCATCCAACCCTTGCTATTTATAAGCACTGGCTTGCTGTATACTTAGTAAACCCACTCATTCAAAACTTCAAGTATGACTCTCATACATACCATACAGAACAACACATATGAAGACAGGCAGGTGTGCCTAGAAGTTCATCTGGGGAGCCGCCATTCAGTAAGTAAGGTGGGTTTACAAAGGGAGCCAGGGTGAAACCTCAGGGCTCTCCAGAGGAAAGTAGAGTTTAAGTTTACCCTGAAAGCTCAGTTTAGCTGCTGAGAAATATCAGGTGTCCATCTTAGCAAAGTCAATACACCAGAGGAGGTTGTATAGGAATGCAGTGAGAGAGGCGACAAGAAAGACAAAATTGATGGGATGTCACAAAAGTTGAACTTAGTGATGCTTGGAAGGACAAAAGACAATGGGGTTCAAAAGCGTTAGGAAACAGAGACTATGGGCCTTGGGCAGCTGGCTTCATTTACTCGGGAATATGGTCACCAGGAGAATGAAGAGGGGCAGATGGAGAATTCCACTTTAATGATGTCTGATTTGAGTGTCTGTGGATGATCTGCTTAGACAAAAAACTGAGTGAGGCATCAGAAATTCTTTTCATTGGTGAAGCAGTGCCTGAACCCTTTAAGTGGAGTATTACACTAATGTGAATACACCTCATGAAAACAGTTGAAACCAGAGAACTTGAGCAGGCACATACCACTCAAGGTTTAGTACTCTCCAGTCCTTCCTTGTTAGGGAACTGTCATTAGCCCACACCCTTCTGCATCCAGGACTAGCTTCTCTGCCAGCCCTTCTAAGTCACTCCACTGTTCTCTTTACCCCACTAGATTAGACTACAGTGAGATGTGAGCTTCTTTCTAAGCTTTGAGTTTTGCTCTTTTTTTTTCTGAGTGTAGAACTCTTGGTGAGTGAACAGTTTATTGTATTATCCCCACTGGCAAACCTGTATTTCCCTGGTCATTATTCAGTGAAAGAAATACTGTTGGCCATTTTCCTCATGCCAATATCACATAAATAATATTAAGACCCTCCTCTCCTAGGTAGAGTGAATGCCTCACTCTTCTGGTCTTTTGTTGGCTAACGGGCCTAGGGCATAGCTAGTGGAAAAAGTTCCGACATACCATCTCTCAGGTTTGCCTATGTGCTGATCCCTGCCAGCTCCTTTTAGATATAAGTCAATGGTAAAATATAGACATTGGCCATCCTTCTGAATTGCTAGCGTCCTAAGCACGTTTATGATTGAACAGACAGTGGACAACGTCTGTCACAATAAGGAAGACTGTTCCCTCCTCTTGGTTGTGTCACCAGTAAGAGGCAGGTGTATAGCAGTACATTTAGCTCCTATAGAATGGTAAAGAACAGGGTTTGGAGCATTGCTCAGTCTTACACTAGAAGAAATACAGCTGCATTAAAAAATAGTCACACCCATTCCTAACGAGTATTCAAGAGGAGACTCTTAATTTTAGTTCTGTGTGACTTTAATGCATAACTCTTGGAATCAGAATGACTACATCAAATTACCTGGTCTGAGACCTTATTAGCTGTGAGACCTTGAGCAATTTAGTTAACCCTATTTGTCATCAGCTTTCTGATCTGTAGATTGAAAATGATTGTAGGATTAAACCCATGTCACAGAGGTGAGGATGAGGTGCCATGACACATCAAATGTTTAAAGCAGGCGTGCTGTAAGGGTCAGCATCCACTAAGAATTCAGTAAATCTTAGCCGTACCGAAAAAGCTTCTACTTGTATCTTGCCTGCTTTTCACGTGGCTGAGGACTTGAGGAGTCGGTTAGCTGTTTGCTTTCTTTTGTGCTGAGGAAGATTAGAAATGGAAGCAGCCAGCTGGAGAGTGTCGAGGAGCAAACAAGGGATGTTCACACGTGGACACGCACCTGCTTTGATCCAGAGTTCCAGGCAGTGACCCATCAGTAACTGTCACTAAGGGAGGAGGAAAGCACCGTGGGATAGCCTGACAACAAGAGAGGGGCATCTCCCTGGACCACATGCGGGGAGGGCATGGAATCTTTGAAAGAAAAAAAGAAAAAAACACATCTTCCGGTTTTGACAGTTCAGAGGGTTCAGAGAAGAAAGTCAACTTTGTAGAGTAAAGCAATATGTGTGCCTTGAGACCTCCCAAGAAAGAGGAGAGAGGCAGCCTGTTACTGTGCAACCCCCTGCCCCCAACACACACACACACACATACACACACACACACACTCGCGCACGTGCATGTACGCGCGTGCTAAGAGCTTTGGCCCTCATCTGAACTGTGCTATACAGAGAGGATTTGGGTTGTTTTCCCCTGATGTGGCATAAAATTCTTCCTTCCTTCCTTCTTGGATTTGTGTTGTGCTGCTTCAGATGCTAAGAACAAGCATAGCATTGCAGAGCAGCAGTCCTGAACAATAATGCCATTTTAACCTGAAATATCTTCCCCCTTCGAAGAATGTTGAGTTGGAGTCAAACATACAAATTCCTGAAAATTATAGCAACCTTGGAGGTTACAAAATAAAATTGAACTCACCAATTCATTATATTGCCGATTATAAATAGTAGTTATGGCAGAAACTAAAATAGGAAAAGGTGTGGAAGACACCAATAAAGTGTAAGAGAGAACGCACCTGCCAGAAGAGAGAAGAAGAATGAGAACTGATATTTATGCAGAGGGTTCACCTCTCTCTCTTCAGACGATAGAACGCTTATTTAATGAGTCTCTCTCCATCAACTTGTCAAGCAAAACAGCTGCACCTTTTGAGTTAAAGTGGCATGTCTCCACAAAGCTTCCAAAACAGAGCTTCAAGCTTATTGCACAGGGAAAAGGGAAACCCCAAATAAGCATGATCTCCTCCCTCCTAAGAATTGCCTGCGCCATCTAGTGGCAGCGTGTGATATAGCCTCCAACTGCTTAAGGGATCCACTAGGCAGTACTGTAGTTTATAGAGTATAGGAAAGAATTTTCACCGGTTCTCACCTCTGGACAAAGAAATAAAGGTAACTAAGGGCTGCTGGGATACGTATATCCCAGCATATCTATGTGTGTACCAATAATAAAGAAAAGGGTTATCAACTAGAGAGTGGATCGGGGAACGTGAAAGAGGTTGCAGCCAGGGAGCCTAGGAATTGAAGAGAGAAAAGAGAAAGGGGAAAGTGACCTATTTCTATTTTAATTAAAATGTGTTTTAAAAAAGACTTCAGTGTTCCACCTCATCACAGAATGTCTTCGGGAAAGACCTTAGCTGATTTTAGAACCCGTGATCTCCTCTCTGTACAAAGGAATTATGTTGAATGTTTAAAAAATAGACACTATTTTGGATTTTGTAAAACACCCCATCAGAATTTCTAAGATTCAGGCTCAAGGAATTGGTTGGTTTTTGTTTCTTTGTTTTGTTTTAATTGGGTGGTAGGGTTTTTCAGAGCTTTTAGGGCAGTGATTCTCAACCTGTAGGTTGAGACTCCTTTAGGAACCAACCAACATTTTATAGATGTCAAATATCTGATATATTGCATATCAGATTGTAAGAGGAACAGCTTGGCCGCCTCTGCATACATGCCACAAAAGCATCTCCTGCAGGAGGACCTAATTGAGGACTGCCTAAGAGACCAAGGATTGCTGACACACACAATCCCAGCCAACTGGGAACTGCTGTTTAGAAGAGACGCTTTCTTGGGACCAATGGAGCGTGGGTGGAGAATATTAAAGGAGCTTGCGTGCCATTCAGACAAGCTTGCTGCAGGTTTCTTACCTGCTCCTGTAGTCTGTGCCATTGATTCTGTGCCACCTCACCTCCAACCCCCAAGGGTCAGACAGCGGGTGGTCCAGGGCACAGGCAATATCATATATGTACATTATGATTCATAATGGTAACAAAATTATAGATACGAGGTAGCAATAAAAGTGATTTTATGGTTGGGGGTCACCACAACATGAGGAACTGTGTTAAAGGGTCACAGCAGTAGGGAGGTTGAGAGCCACTGCTTTAGAGCAATCTGAACTTTGAGAAAACAAAGCTAAGTCAAGTCTTCATTTTAAAAGTCTAGTAAGCATGGTAGAGGCAAAGGGACCCAAGATGGACTTCCCTAAGAATACAGTGCTTCTTTCCGTAAAATCCAACCCTAACATAGCTCAAACAAAAGCAACAAAGGCAAACTGTATTCTTGAAAAATTGCTTTTATAATGAAAACATTTAATCTTCCAAAGATAAATAGAATTTTTGCTAATTTTATTTTATCTCACAAAAGACATTTATTAAACTTATAATCAATTCTATGCTCTCAAATATTGCCAGCATTAAGAGATGAATTCTTCTTTACAACTTGCCTTTTTAAAAGATTTAAAATCAAAAGTAGACATAAAACAATAAAACTTTGTATAGGGTCTTTATTCAGGGGGAAAAACAAAAATAATCAAATAGTGTTACATGTAATTTTAAAAGCCACGCTACCTCCTTGCCCGTGCAGCCCGAACTCTTGGCTTAGCTCCACCAATGGCCAGCTAACGCCTTTCCCGGGAGCTGCAATAGCTCCCCAGCTCCTACTGGCTAGCTTCACCAAGCCGTCAGCTATCACCCCGGCTGCTATCTTTCTCCTGCCCACCTTAGCCTCGTGGAAGAAAAACACTAGACCAGTTTAGTATTTTAAACCTTGCCAGATAACACAATTCCTGGGCACAGAAATCTCTCGCCCTAAACTTATCAGCTATCCTATATAGCGAGGCCACCAGTTCTAGTTGTCCTAAGACCTTACATGGTTGTGCGTCCTACTCGTTCCAAAGTCTGGCTCAAAGAGCTCCCATCTCTCTCTCCCTGTGTCTGCTCTTCTTCCTCCTGGGCCTGGAAGTCCTACCTTTTTCCTTTTGCCCAGCAATTGGCTTCTGCCTTCTTTAATGACCAAATCAAGAACCAATTAGAGAAACAAGAGCTCCCCCTACAAAATAGAAAGGTGAAATTAGAGTCACCAGAGAGGAATGTATTCCTTATTATATCCCACACAAATGTTGCTGCACTGAAGAGAACTAATGAATAGAGACAGAGAGATGATTAGTTACAAGATCTCTACTCCCTCTTGCTCAGTTGCTCAGAAGAAGAATGATTTTCTTTGGCAGAAAGTAAGTAAGATAAATCAGCTACATGTTGTATCAAATGGTGATCAGCTCTGGGTTAAGAAAATGAAGCAAATGGGGGGATAGCGATTGAGTGCTAAATAGTGGCTAGAGAAGATGTTCCCGGAAAGATATAGCCTGAGCTACGTCTTCTTGGAATCAGGCAGCTCAAAGACACAGCAAAGCCCTGAAGACAGCTTGTACCTGTCATGTTGGAGGAACAGCCAAAAATTAAATTAAATTAAAGAGATAGTTTGAGAGTAGTTGCAACTTAGATGTAGTATAAAAGTAACTTTTATTCACCTGATGTAATTGTTGCCTCAGAATCTTACTACTGAGTAAGCTCATCCTTTCTAGTTCTTTCTGATATCTGCCTAGCTGGTTCAATTCAGCTGTTCTGTCCCAAACTCCTCTCTAAGCTGACTGATTCAATCTGGCTTCTCTAAGCTTCTCACCAAATTGCTCTGCTTGACCTCAAACCAACTCTGGCAATTTGTTCTAATCTTCTGGCTCCTTCTCCTTCCCTGGCTCATTCTCTCTTCAGCTGTGTCTAGCTAGTTCTCTCTGCAACTATCTATCTATCTATCTATCTATCTATCTATCTATCTATCTATCTATCTATCTATCTTTCTCTCTTTCTTTCTCTATATCTGTCCCTGTGAAAACTGCCTCTGAACTCCACGAATGGAACTACCATAAACTCCACTGCACTGCTTCTCAACTCACTGACTCAACTGGACTCATCTGATTGCACTCCATTAGATGTCACTTCCAAACATGGCTAATCCTTCTACAAACTCACTTTAACCACATTGTTTGGGATTTAAGGTGTGTACTAAAAGCATGTGTGCATTCCAGTCAGAAGGATTAAATATGTATCATTCCAGCCATATCACACAGACCTAGGAGGTCTTTGGATGTGATCTCTTGCCAGAGCATGTTTCTGGATTAAAATTCCTCTACAGTTAAGTCTTATTTAGCTTATGCCACTTCTCTGTTCAGGTGCTCCAGCACTTCCTACCTCCTTCTGAGAAAGCAGCAAAGACATTGCAATCGTCTATAGCATCCTACAATATCTGCTTCCAAGAACTCTTACTTTGTATCCTGCCAATAATTCATGAACACTGATATTCAGATATGACTTGTTTAGAGGAGCCTGGAGTTAAATTCCTGGTCAGTGTGAGAGGAGGGCTTCATTTGAGGGCCTGTTAGGAACAGGAGCAAGAGGTGTTGTTACAGTGCGGTGACTCCTCATGCAGTAAGAAGGTCTCAGAAATGCTAGAAAAGATAGAGGGAAAAGAACATGCAAACCCACAAACTTATCTTAATGTCTTGAGCAGCAAAATATGGAATGGGAAAGTTGATTATTTTCTTAGACAGTCATAGGACCGAGGCGATGTCACAGGCACTCCCGGTTGAACATTTCAATGAGAAAAGTCATATAAAAATAATTGAGAGCTTCTTGGTATGTGGACAGGACATGTTGGTGACAGCAGAATCTGAACAGCAGAAGAATAATAAAACTGTAAGGTGTTTCTTTAGTTTGTCTTTATTTTTCAGAAATAAAAAGTGTGAAGATGGAGGAAGGAATACACTTAGGAAGGAATAGCCCGTCTACTTCTCTCTCTCTCTCTCTCTCTCTCTCTCTCTCTCTCTCTCTCTCTCACACACACACACACACACACACACACACACACACACACACACACACACACACCAGTAAGGTAGTGAATCTGTACTTGTACTCAATGGCAAAGCAAAATAGAAAGTCACTTCCTAAACACTTTTTATATATTCTGGGTTTGTTTGTATGTTTCTTTGTTTGTCTTAGCTTGAATTGGCATGCAGAAAGTAAAGAAGACTGCTGAATAGATCACCTATGCAAGACAGAAACATGAAAGGAGAAAAGGCTCCCTGCAGTTACCTAAGACCTCCCCCCAACCAGAAAATGTGTAGTCTGCAAGTCTGTGTGCTGGATTTGGTGACCTTACACTATTACATGATTTGTATGATTCCTAAATTTAATGGCATCTTTAAGTCCTGGTCTTGGTCCCTGAATGGGAGTATATAACAGAAAGAAGACAATGTTCCACATATACTATACCGCTGAAGACAGACAAAGTCCACACTAATGGAATACTGGCATCTCACCAGAGAGATGATCTAAAGTAAGAAGTTTCTCTGATCCTCAAAAGTTTTCAGTGTAAGAACTTTGAACTCCAGAGAATGGTTATTAATAATAAAGTCACATGGAGTGCTTTCAACACAAGCCAGAGACAGACCCCTGCCCACCCACAGGATGTTCTAAATCAATTAATGGAATTTTAAGTCCCCATATTATTTTACTAGGTCATCAGTGCCAAAAGTCATTCCCTGAACTATTCAGCATCAGCTCCACCTGCTGTGGCCATTCAAATAATTGAACTGTGCTTACAGACTCAACAGCTACCCAGCCGTCGCTTCTTATGCACCTTCAGAGTAAATCTCATAGACAGAAGGTATAACAAAATAGAGTTCGTGGCAAACACTAGAGAACATGGGGATATATTTTGCTTGTCAAATTTAAGAGTCCTCTAGGGGCCCATACAAGTAGCTAAGTATGCTTGCATCTCAGTGTGATCATTTTATTCAAGATGTCAATAACCTTTTATCAATACAAAGGTTAGAAAATAAACACATTTTCAAAATAAAAGGGCACAAAAATCTACCTTTTAATGAAATTAGCCTATTATCATAGCTTGAGTATTTTCTCTGTGTATTCTAACTGTCAAATGATAGCAGGGAACGTGGAGACATTTTTGTTTCTTACAGTCTAGAAATAAGCCATTGTTCTCTATTTCATGTTGGCATGAGCCTGGGTTAGATTAACTTCTGTTTCCAAGGTACTTATAATCTAACTATAATGGGTAGTTCAGTATCCTGTAGGACTGTAATGGCCCAGGATTACGGAGGAATGGTCGAAGAGAGAGTTTCAACCCTGGATACTTCAGATGAGGAGGGGAGGAGTTGGCTCCCTCCCCAGGAGATATAAAGCAGGATGCCCCACCATCAACCCCAGTAGGTATTTATCACCCTGACAGTTAAGAAGCTTCACTCCTTGTTTCACCTTATAAGGTTTTTCCCCTGGACCCTACAGCCCCTGAATATGCAAATGAAGCATCTTCCAACACCTCTGTCCTGGCCAATTGTACGCATCCACACAGACCTTGCCCCACAGACCCTGGCCACCTCCCCATAAGTACACAGTTATCCCCCACCTCATCCCCCATTAAACTGAATCAGTTTTCCCAAGCTGTTCCCAGGTCTGCCTGTTCTTTTTATGTCCTAGCCACCTCTGTCCTAGCCAACTGTACAAAGCCACACAAACCTTGCCCCACAGACCCTGGCCACCTCCCATAAAGACCCCTTTATCTCCACCCCCAATAAAACTGAACCAGTTCTCAGAAGCTGTTCCCAGTGTGCATGTTCTTTGCCCATGGATTCACTGCCAACCAAGATCCTGCCTGCAGCCACCCAACCCCGGTTAAGCGTCTCTCCTTCCAGTCCAGCCTGGTGTGCAATGGACTGACTACCCTGAGAAACAAGGAGAAATGGCTGGCAGTACTCGGCACCATGACGCCATGATGAGAACACCTGCGAACCAGTTTACAAGTTCAGACAGCTTTATTAACCCATCTGTTGGCTCATACGAATGAAATCATTCCTCTATAAACTACAAATGGCTATCATCTTAAATGACAGCAGCACAAATGAGAAGTTCAACCAGAAAGGGTATTTGCACACCCTGGGGAAATGTGGCTGTCAGTGTAAGTAGAACCAAGAGCAAACGGAAAAGAACTACTTTCGGCCTTTATCAATTGAGATCTACACCTGGCTGTCAATAGTAAAGGGATCGACCCCTCTCTGTGATTGAGATGACTGAAAAATGTCTGATTGAAGAAGCCAACAGCATCTCTTTGTACATGACCCAACTAGGAAAACAAAAACAAAATACAATGGGCACTAGATTCCTTTGTTTTAAATAGCCTATCTCCCTGGCTGATGCATTTAAACATCCATACTTAATACAGCCATTCAAAGGCCATGACAGTGTCACTAATGGTTACAACTAAAGGAATTGCTCATGTCACTTAGAATTGCCCAAACACCTGATTTGGAGAAAGAGTGCTTGGGAGGCCCAGATGAGAAGTTTATCACTTTACAATGTGATCAGAATGTACACAGCTTGTATTTGCACCTGCCCCATCTTCTACTGAACAAACCCACCAGTTCATCCCAATTTTGAAACTCCTATTTGAGCCACAGCTTGGCAAAGCAAGTGGTGAAGGATGATTTGAAAAATCCAACAAAATAATTCTAAGCCTTGAGCTCACAGAGAGCAGGTTGAGAAGTAGATTCTAAAAGATCATGAATGTCATCTATTTTAAGTACCATTTAGCCATTTATAATATTCATTCAAACATAAAGGCAAGAATGCAACCAAGTAGTGTTATGTATGTATACAACTTCATGGTAGAATTTACCTAAATTTAAATTTCTCATTGCAGTGGCACACATGTTCAAAAAAAAAAAAGGAAATGTACTATTTATTTGGCTTTAGAATGATTATTTGATGGAATTCTGCAACCCTAGAACACATACTATTGTGTTACAACATTTTAAATTATATAATGATATTTCAGTGTGTTGGGATTTTCTCTCCTTTTTATTTTACATTGTACATTTCAAAGCATTGTTCTCAGAAGAGATAGATAGCTTTCACTACATTGCCAATCATGACAGGAAAGGTTAAAAATTTTTAAAGTTACCTTTTCTTCTCAGATAACTGATGGTTAGATTTTTATGTGACTTTGATCCATATTTTTTCTCATGGAAGTTTGTTTCTGAAGGCAGATATCCTGTACACTTCATTCCAAGTAACACATTAGAAGTTACTTTCTGCAGATGGTCAAACAGGAAGGACATGAAATACTTCAGTTGTGTGCCTTAGAGAAAGAAAAGAAACTTCCCAGTGTACACTGCAGGTAGCCATCCTATTTCTAATGTGTCCAGTGCCTTGCTCAAGAATTAAAGCTATCGGCTTAATGTTTAGAAACCACTTCTTCCCTGTATGTACAGAGTGTAAAGATATGTGTGTGTGTCTGTCTGTCTGTGTGTGTGTGTGTGTGTGTGTACCATTAAGCTGTGTAACTATGTCCAAAAGTTCTCCAGCTATTGCTTATAGTGTCTTTTGAGATTTCCAAATGATGAATGTTATGCAAACATAAAATGGCATCATGCAAAAAAAGACTTCTGTTGGGGTAGTGAAACCTTGTCTCAGACCAGCTAGCCTCAGACTGAATGCTTAGCCATCAACTTTATTGCCATAAGCTCCAGTTGCACTTTCTTACACCATCTGTTGTTCCCACTGGTGTTGGCTGCTGCCAGGTCTCACTGACACCCAGCTTCACCATGTCCACTCTTGTCATCAAAGCTTAAGTAGGAAAGAGAGATCCCTTGTCACTTCTCAAGTTAACAGGCTGAAGGGAAGCCATAGCTGGCCAGCCAGTGTGAGACACCTAGAAGTTCCAACAAAAGACATCTAAGAGAGGGATAACTGAAATTCCTCAATGCTACCAGACATCTCAAGGATCTTACTGTTAGGTTTCAAATCTGGGACAAATGGCCAAGGTGCCTATTTAATGTATCCATGTGGACCTGGCCACCAGGTTCTCCCTGCATCCCCCAGTCCCTACCTGTTACAGGATATAGCTGGGGTACCCTACACCCTAACCTGAACTCTCCATCTCAAGGGGCTGGGCTGCCTTTCCCTATATAATTCAACCATCTTGGTTACCCTCTTTCTGCCTTTGAGCCTCCTTCTGCTGCTCCTGGTGGCTCTCTCTCCCCTCTTCCTTCTCTTCCCCCTCTCTTCATGTGGCTCCAGGTCATGTCCACTGGAATTTTCTCAGGTATCCTTGCCTCTGGCTATGTCTCCCCTTTATCTATAATAAAGTTTCTCCTCCACAATACCTAGGAGCAGGCATGTTTCTTTTCCTTTTTATTTCTTTTTTCATTTATCTGCTGCCAAAACTCAGGCCAGTTATGTTGTTTCCTTTTCTTTTATTTCTTTTTCTTTTTTTCATTCACTTACAATTTCTTATGAAGAAAGAAGTAGCCACTAGATGCCTTGATCACAGATGTAAGCTGGTAAAGTCAAAGGTGTTCTATGACAATTTCCCATTGTGGGGGACACTTAGAACACCACAGAGGACCAACTGAGTCCAAAGATATCCAAGCATGTTTTTAATCACCCACACAACTCAGAATAGCCAATACTGAAATCATGCCTGCAGGAACTCAGCGCAAGCAGTAATTAACACCTTCTGAAGAAACAAAACAAAAACACATTTTCTTACAGTCAATTAAACACACTCAAGTCAATTATTGTAACAATTCCTGCCAATATACAATTCAAGCCTTCATTTCAAAAGAACTTCAGGCCTAGGAATGGCCTTCAGGTATTAGGAAGCTAGGGGCTATGGAGTTTGAAGGGACTTCTCTAACAGGAGAAGCTTGTGAGGCAAGGACAAATCTAGACTCTGGTCTTAGTTTTGTTTCATGTTGCTAGGGAAAAATAATGACCAAAGTAACTTAAGGGAAAGGAGGTTAATTTTGGATCCCAGATCCACGTCATAGTTCATTATCATAAGGAAGTCAAGGTAACAGTGACGTGAGGCAGCACGTAGCATTATGTCCACATTTGGAAAGCAAAGCATAATGAGTGCATGATGCTGTTGGCTCAGTGTGTACAGTACAAGATGGAAGCCAGGAAATGGTGCCGCCCACAGTGGGCATGTAGGTCTTCCCATCTTTATTAATGTCATCAAGTTAATCCCTACAGTCAAGCCCAGAGGTCTATCTCCCAGGTGATTGTAGATTCTGTTGGGCTGACCATCACCACTCCCAAGTGCGGACTCTGTGGGCAGTATTACTTTCATACATACAAGAGGGGGGAAGTAAAAAAAAAAAAAAGGTCTTTCAGGACTTGCATTAATACATAAAGAAGTTCACGATGTATATATTGGGGGGGGACATAAAGTTTACATAAAAATTTAATTTAAAAAAAGTAGTCCTACTTTCCATTTTCTAAGAAGTAGAGCCTTTTAAAGTTGTAGCCAAGGCTTGTTGGGTTTGGGATGGAAGTCGAGGAAACACACTTTAGAAACAGAAGCCTGAGAACGGAAGCTTTATTTTCTGAATGCTCGGGGAGATGGCCAGTTCAGGTTCCGAACCGAATCCCTGAAGGGAGATTATACAACGTTTTTATAGGATGGGAGCACAAAGCAAGGCGGATCGGGTGGGCTGTTGCATTGACCAATCACGTTTTGACACAAGGGATTAAGCAAGGAAGCTAACATTGGTGACCAGGTCTTATCCAAGTCACCTGGTTTCCATGTCTCTGAGTCAGCTTTCGCAGTCAAATGCCGCCCCACTCCCCTCCCCCTGGTCTCTGGCCTGGAATTTAAGAATGGCAGGGGAACAAAGGAGTGGGCAAGTTGCACATGGTAAATTAAGTCAAGACGCACAGCACATGTATGACTTGTGTGCTTTAGAAAACAGAATAACAGCATCTTTCTCCTTTACATCCTTTGCTGGTTAACAGACAAACATGAAACATCTGAGAAGCAGGATAGAAGTTGGGTTCTGGGAACATGAAGTCAGTTTTGATCCTGCCAGCAAGGTGGGACTCATTCCTAAGATAGCTGAACTCAGGAAACCCTCACCACTGAGGGAGTCTTCTACATCTATCTCTAGTTTGCCCTATCATCAATAACTAAATCAATGATTTCCCATTATCCTCTCCTTGTCACCTTCCACAACTATTCTAGACTCTCTTGGCAGATGCAATGCTATTGTAAAAGAATTTAGGGCACAATTCTCAGGTTACTTATTTTAAATGTATGTATGTATTAGATGTAAAAGTATTTTATACAACCGATGTTGGAATTAATATTCTATGGGAGTCACATAGATCTACATATATAAACCTACTGTGGTTGAGCATGAAAGGAAAGAAAACCATATAGACAATACTAACCTATGATACAAGTCTATAATCATTTGGATTTATAAGATTATATGAAAAAATATATATATCCGATTTATAAGCACATATATGCCTCCGTAGACTTAGAGAATATTCTTAGTGGCAATAAAGCTCTGGCTGTAGATTTCCTGAGTGGTATTACTTAGTAACCACAGGTAATTCTGCTCATCAGTAAACGCTTGATAACAGCTGTGAAGCCACATGCAAAGTATAATGTCTTCCCTCTTTTCTCCTTGTCCATTTTGTTCTCCTTCCTTCATTTTCTCCTCTCCACTCTCCTCTTTCTCTTCCATTCCTGAGGGAGCAACATACAAGCGCTTAGGACTGCAGACAGGTAACTGCTTGGCAATACCCTTTTCTCTATAGAATAGTGTTGAGTTGAAATATCTGTGCCTTTTACTGTTCTCTACCTCGAATTTGTAAACTTACTCCTGCAACTACCAAATTAAAAATCTCACAGAACCATCAGGTGCGTGTATTATGAAAGAAAAGCATTCCCTGCTAGGCCAAACCTGTCCTGTCTCTCAATCATTTGACTGAAGCAAAGTCGATGTCCAATGAGGAAAGTATTCATGCTTGAGTTGTATCTGGAAGGACCAAGTACCACCATGAATCAAGTCGCACTTACCTGGCAAAACATTTTATGTGTTCTCCAAAATGCTCAGTAGGCAGAAGCAAAGTCCACAGAAGTTGTTGATCTTGCCATCTGTACTGGCTGGTTTTGTTGTGTCAGCTTGACACAAGCTGGAGTTATACAGAGAAAGGAGCTTCAGGTGAGGAAATGCCTCCATGAGATCCAGCTGTAAGGCATTTTCTCAATTAGTGATCAAGGGGAGAGGGCCCCTTGTGAGTGGTACCATCTGTGGGCTGGTAGTCTTGGGTTCTATAAGAAAGCAGGCTAAGCAAGCCAGGAGAAGCAAGCAAACCAGTGACATCCCTCCATGGCCTCTGCATCAGCTCCTGCTTCCTGACCTGCTTGAGTTCCAGTCCTGACTTCCTTTGGTGATGAACAGCAGCGTGCAAGTGTAAGCTGAATAAACCCTTTCCTCCCCAACTTGCTTCTTGGTCATGATGTTTTGTACAGGAATAGAAACCCTGACTAAGACCCATCTTTCACATCTCTAATTTCCAAGGTTTGTGTTAAAATAAAGATTAGAAGGACATGTGAAAGGTGTGAATCTGTAGTCCACTAAGACTTCCAAACTTGATAGGAAGATTTCATTAATCCCAATTGGTAAAACTTCTCCAAATTTTTTTCTTATAGCCTATAAAAGTGTTCACTGTTTTACTAATGTCTCTAGATTTGAGATTCAAGTAGAAATGAAAAATTACACAGATAAGGTTCATGAGAAAAGGAAGATAGACATAGTTATAAACATAAGGTTTGTGGGGGGTCAGGGTTAAGCCACCATTCCCAGAGAAAAATACTGTTTTCCCAAAAGATCTTCCCATCATTGTCCAAAAGATGGGTAGAATTTGTACAGTCGAAGATAAATACATTGGTTTATTTCTGCTCACAGTGTGTCCCTAGTCTCCAAAGGCTGTACACACAAAACAATCACTATCACAGCAGGTGCAGGGAAAGCAGATAGGAGAGACAGGCAGCATGTTAATAAGGAGACCATTGACAAACTGCAATCTGCCAAGCCCTGGAAAAGAAACGAGGCCATGAATAGGCTAAGCCTACACTCAGAGGCAGAACTTTTACAGTGTGAGTCTGATGACAGTCGGGATCCTGAGCAAGTTATTCTTGCTCACTTTTGACATGTGAGATGTTTTAGCTTTGGCCACAGTTCTGGAGATGTAATAATAATTTGCACTGACAACTGGATGTTCTCCTCTCTGCAGCAGAGACATGTTCTTACCTCCAATGCCATAGTAAAACCCTTCCCATAATCTGAAATGTATGAGTCACTCCCATGTTCTTCCCTTTTAACCTTGGAAGATAGCCAGTCTGTGCAGCTAAAAAGGAATACTGCAAGCCAGCCACAGAAAAAGGTTGTGGGGCGAACCAGATATTTAATAAAGAGAGGAAAAAGGTCATTTCGATGCAGATTCAATTAGTTTCACATCCAAAGGTTTCCCATAGGTCCCCACCACAGACCTGTGCATAGAACAGAGTGAGATGAAGATGCCCTTTTTCTGAAGAACTGGGACATGTCCCCATGGTCCACGACACAGGCAGGAAAACTGATTTAGTGGCCTAATTCCATTCTCAAAATTTGAAACTCAAGTATTGCATTGGTGCCTTCTGGGTATTTTTCTGACATTTCGCTGAGGCTAAATTGTTCTCTATTTCACTTTCTACAAATTGACGTGTATGGCTGGGAGCACAAACATGTGTAAAGGTAAATTTACTATCCAAACGCTTGAATGAGTAAAGCCAAACTATTGAGGGAAACAATTTGTAAGAGAGAAAAATCAGATTTAGTTATAAACTAAAAGAAGAGGAGGTGTCTCAGTGTAACAGACAACCCTAAAACAGTGCCAAAGAGAAATCAACAATCAACCGATGTCAACAGACAACTTGGGGGGACAGGGCTGTGATTTTCATTCAGCATCACCTGCCCTCATTTCTTAAACACATAAATGCTCTTCTATCGTAGTAAAATCTCTAGCAAATACCTGTAAAGAAAGCCCTAGTGTGTACTTCATCCCAAAACAGCCCAGGTCACTCCCAGTTATAAATTACTAAGCTGTCATGAAATTCAGATGACTCAGAGGATTGAGTCTGCTATGTATCAAGGCCCATCAGTCATATGTACTATCTAAATATGAGACAGCAAAGCAATTCTTCCTACTTGGCCTAGTTAGTTTCAGCTATTAAGTTATCTGTGAGAGTCTCAACTGAGAGAGTGTCCAGTTCAGACTGAACGATGGCCATGTCTAGAAGAGGATCTCTTGATTGATGATTGATGTGAGAAGTCCCAGTCCACTGTAGGCAAGCATGCCGACTGCAAGAGCCTGGGAGCAAGCACAGTGAGGGAGGAAGTGAGAAGGGCCAGGATATTAGCTGAGCTTTGAGATGTGTAGGTATCAAGTGTGTGTGAATAGGAGGTGAAAGATCCTGACGGCCAGCATGGGCTTGGATACGATGTTATGATGACACACACACATATATATATATATATATATCATAACACTTGTCCCTTCTTCCAGAGACAAGGGAAATGACTTGTTTTGGTGGACAGGAACACTTTTCATGAGTTCCTGAGGCATGCTGGCTTTTACCTAACCCCCAGAAATCCTTCTATAGTCAAACTTGAGCTGAGACTAAGACTCAATTTTGGACCAGATTATTGGGCCTTCCCTTTTGAGTGAGGAAGGAAGAATAGGGGAGTCTTTGGACATGACAAGTGTTTTATCACAGTAACAGCAAAGGAAACTAGAACACTACTGAACATCTCAATGCCTGAGGGCACATGCCAGGTGCATGTGCCTCTAGGCTAGCAAAGAGCAGGTAGTGAGGAGCCCCATAGCTAAAGTCCTAAAAAAGGAAAAACATAGTGAGTGGCTCAGTAAACCTGAGAAATTTACATAGTGGCCTCTTAGGGAAAGGTGAAGATTAGAAGACTGCAAGCCATTTTAAGCCATTTCTGTGTCTTTTACTGTATACAGTGTATAAGTCACTTAAAGGGGAAAGATTTAAAGTAAGCAGAAAGAATTGCAGCTCTGGTGTGGTTTTGTAACTGGGGCCTCACTCTGGATCCCCCTCAGCTCCCTAGTCTTTAAGGTCTCTTCCTAGAAAAATCCAGACTACACAGAGAGATGATAGTGCAGAAGATAGGAATCTTATTACAGAGCAAACGGGACACTCCAAGGTGGTAGAAGTAGGCAAGGGGACATTGAGTCAAGCTACATTTAAGGTAGGCTTACAATGTCTAAGGACTCCAGACATGAACTTTGGGTGGTTATGTATTAGAATGCTTTCATTTGGATAATTGTTCACTAAAAGTCCATGTGTTAAAGACTTGATGCCCAGAGCAGTGCCTTGGGTCATTAGAAATGTGCCCTAGAAGAATATCAAGGTGTCCCAGGCTCTTGTTCTTTGTGCCTGTGACTCCATATTCATAGCATAAACAATTGGCTCTGCTACATACTCCCACCATAAAACAAGTAATTTAAAGAGACAATGGTTAAGCTGGGATCTAAACCCGTCCTGTTTCTGGAGCACCAGATCTAAGCAATTAACCGTAGTTCTTTACAAAACGAAGATGAAAAATAAGTCTGAAATGCAGAGAAGATAGCTTGGAAATCTTCCAGCAGGTAGGAAAGAAGAGAAGCCATATGCATAAATGAATTCACCAGAAACAGAATGAAGTGGAGAGTGGGCTGGACTGAGGGCAGGATGGAGGATAATTCTGCTATCTCAGAAGGAAGCCGAGAGAAAGAAGCGACTCATGAAATCAAAATCTCAAGTCCAGGAACAGCAAATGTGAGTTATTTGTCAAGAAGACCCCAGAGTCCCTCAAATCAGCACGTGCTATTGCCATTCCTCTTGGTTGCCTGCCAAAAGTAGATTGTAAAACTATATTGTTGAATACACCACACACTTTGGTTGTAGAACAGAGAAATTAATAGCAAGCATGGACCAGGAAACTCTCATTGCTGGTTAGATTTCACAGTGCTGGAAGATGCTACATAGACTGCTGGAGGAAAACACATAAATGCTCTTACCCAGTGTTGACCCGATTATGCCACCCCACTGACCTGCTAGAAGTGCCCACTGGTGTGATAGTGGCCTGACTGTTGGATGGGTAACCAATGGCCTTCTGATTGGATTCAAGGCCTGCTCCCTTGGCTGGAGAAGTCATAGGTCCTAGGGAGAACCTACCATTGATAGGTCCTAGGGACAACCTATCATTGTTTTCTTAAATGGCTATGTGGCCAAACACCTTATATTTTTGTTTATACTAAGATATTTGTGCTGTTACTGGCTTATATCAGGGGATCGTCTTTTTGCAGTGGGCAATAACTAAAGCAGACTCATTACTGGTCAGAGTGCTGAGAATACAACTGTGAGTGCTCACACATGGATAGGGCACCCATATCAGCATCGCGTGTCTACAGGCTTAGGGACACCAGGAAGAGGTAGTAAGAAAGCTACAAAATACTGTCTCCCAGACACGGCTGTTGCACATATAAACTCAAAGCATCTGTGCTTGCCGATAGAAGACCACACCTACTAAAAATCCAGCCTAGATGGGGAGGAAGCCCTGAGCCCAACCCCTATCTGAGGAGCTGCTGGCAGTTGATGGCTACTTGGGAAAGGGAGTCATTTTCTTTGGGAGTATGGCAACTGGTAAATTGTCCATGCCCTGTGGACAGTCACAACTCCATGTACAAATGAGTTGTACTAATTAAACTCAGACAGTTATCTAAAAATACCCCCAATGCACACACAAAATAGCCCATATAGTTGTAAGGGAGATATTTTGGGAAACTCTACAGGGAATAGAGGATAGATATGACCAAGACACATTGAATACATGCATAAAATTTTCAAAGAATAAACAACACTGTTGTTCACAATATATTATATTATATATGTTATTATATATTATATATTATGTATTATACATTATGTGGTATGTATCATGTTATATATTA
This sequence comes from Uromys caudimaculatus, assembly GCA_028551405.1. Lineage (NCBI taxonomy): Eukaryota > Metazoa > Chordata > Mammalia > Rodentia > Muridae > Uromys > Uromys caudimaculatus. Next base: position 58,536,506 of record CM052709.1, on the reverse strand, counting down.
TATATGTATTATATCATGTATTATATAATGCATATTGGGTTTTTTTTGGGTTTTTTGGTTTTTTTGAGACAGGGTTTCTCTGTGTAGCCCTGGCTGTCCTGGAACTCACTCTGTAGACCAGACTGGCCTCAAACTCAGAAATCCACCTGCCTCTGCCTCCCAAGTGCTGGGATTAAAGGCATGAGCCACCACTGCCCGGCTTATAATGTATATTATATAATGTATGGTATATATTATATGACATGTATGTAAACTATATAGTATAATTATATGTACATATACATGCATATATAATATATAATATATAATGTGTATATATAATGTATGCTGTAATGTACATATATACACATGTGTATAATGTGTATATATAATATAATTTTATATGCATATACATGTATATAATGTGTATATAATATATAATATAATGTATATATACATATATAAAGTATATAATATAATATATAAAACATATTCATATATTTATATATATAAATGTATATGTATGTATGTTTATATATGTGTGTGTATATATATATATAGAGAGAGAGAGAGATGAACAGAAAGATGGTGAAAATCAGTGAAAAAGATGAAAAAGAACCAGAATCTAAAGAGAGAGAGAGAGAGAGAGAGAGAGAGAGAGAGAGAGATGGCTCCAAGAAACAGACGCATGTAGCTTCTTCTCAGCCTCATTCTTGCCTTTATGCTCTCAATAGATCTTTAGGAAAGGCATCAGTGCTATATACTGTAGTCACATGATAAGTGAGATGTCCTCTTGCTTCCAAGGAGTTTAGGACCTAAGATTAACTGAAAGAAATGCCTACCAGGTAGCAATTTCTGCAACAAACGTAGGTCCAATTTCAGAGTTGCAGTTTAGAGAAAATGGCTATAGGGATCATAGTTATCACATTGTAATTATTCTACTGCAACACTAAGGACTAGAAAGTTTAAAACTCCTGGAAATTGCTATGTGCAAGCAAAATTGACCAGGACCACATGAGTGGGTAGTTGATCTAATGAATCTAAAACAGCTACACATGGGACAGTTTTGATGATGGACAGAAGTGGTTTACACAGAGTGCTTGGCATATAGACAGGGTCCTGTGAGCACAAGCTGTTGTCATTAGGAAGGGGCCAGGAGCTCATCTCCCCTTCTTGGCCTTTTCATGTGCCTGACAACCACAATGAATGTTCTGGAATGTTTATGAGTGTTTGTATAAAGAGTGACAGCAAACCTCCTGTTTCCCTCCCCAGCAGCCTCTGGCTTGGCAGCAGAGAGATGTATTATGGGGCTTCAGTTCCACAGTGGAACTGGGTGGAGTAGACTTGTTCTGCCTGGTTTCCAGAGAAAGCCACAGGACACCTGGAAGACTTGTCCTGGCTAGTTCTTCTCCACACTGCTAGCAACATGTTTGAACATATGGTTGAGAGACATGCTACATATGAGAGAGAGAGAGAGAGAGAGAGAGAGAGAGAGAGAGAGAGAGAGAGAGAGAGGCAGGCCCTGGAAAAATGCAGGTGGAGTTAAAACTTACTTGATTGGTGTACTGGCTAGTTTTGTGTGTCAACTTGACACAAGCTGGAGTTATCACAGAGAAAGGCGCCTCCCTTGAGAAAACGCCTCCATGAGATCCAGCTGTAAGGCATTTTCTCAATCAGTGATCAAGGGTGGGAGGGCCCATTGTGGGTGATGCCATCCCTGGGCTGGTAGTCTTGGGTTCTATAAGAAAGCAAGCTGAGCACACCAGGGAAGCAAGCCAGTAAGCAGCACTCCTCCATGGCCTCTGCATCCACTCCTGCTCCATGTTCCTTCCTTGTGTGAGTTCCAGTCCTGAGTTCCTTTGGTGATGAACAGTGTTTGGAAGTGTAAACTGAATAAACCCTTTCCTCCCCAACTTGCTTCTTGGTCATGATGTTTGTGCAGGAATAGAAATCCTGACTAAGACAATTGCAAAAAAAGAAAGGAAACAAACCAACAAAAAAGTTAGGAATAGCCCTTCCTTATAGTATCTAGGTGAAATATCCAAAATACTGCTTAGACACACAGGCTGGCTTAGGTCCAAGTAAGAATACAGGATCTTCCCTCCCCCTCCCTTCCTCTCTCCCCCTTCTCTCTCTTCTCTCTCGTTCTCTCTCCCTCTCTCTCTCTCTTTTCCTTCTCTTTAGTTCTTTTTCTTAGCTTTAGTCTAGAGCACTGGTTTTCAACCTTCCTAATGCTATGACCCTTTAATACATGTTATGATAACACCCAACCATAAAATTTTTTCATTGCTACTTCATGACTGTTATTTGTTACTGTTACGAATCATACTATAAATATCTGTTTTCCAGTGGTCTTGGGTGACCCCTGTGAAAGGGTCATTCAATCTCAGTTTGATAACCACTGGTCTAAAGACTATTCGAGGGACTATGATGTGCCGGATATAAACCGGAAATCAGTAATTCCCAGAATTCCAGCCTGTCGTTTATAGCCATGGTTTTTAAGTATTCACACTATATTCTTTCATTGTCTTCTGTCCTTCTAGAACCAGAACATGCCAAACTCTCGACACAAGAGAATCACATAACAATCCATCCAATTCTAACAATTTTTGCCTACAAGAGATTCATATGAAGGTTTTCATTATGCAGAGTCAGTTCCCCTAAGACAGAGTATCTGGCAGGAAGTCAGGGAGTTTGTCTTAACATAAGCTCTGGTGTTGACAATGTAAAAAAATCAGTCCTCAAGAAGAGCAAGTTTTGCATGATTCTTCCGAGTTCGAGGCCTACCCTTACTCGGCCAGTCCAGAGCACAGCCTTGACCCCAGGCTTTGTGGCTCAGCCCAGGCATTGTGTTGAAGAAGGAAGGTCCTTGGTGAAGCCCAGACCTGATGGCTGTCACAGTTAGACTGAGACACAAATGGTTCAAAAACCAGGTGGTTACAAGCTAGCTAACCAGGGGATTCTTAAGCCTCCTCCCTGCTCTAGAACTCTTAATTCCAAATAGGTATGGCTCTCCTGAGGCAGCATCTTTGGCTTCTCACTGTATACCTTCATGGTCCACAGTTACTCACCTTGACCTTTGACCTCTATAAGAAGTCTAAATAGCACAGCTATAGGGAAAGCTGGAAAATGTTCATGTTTTCCTTTAAATGACTTAAACTGTCTACTGTCGGGCCAGTCTGTATGTGACGTGAGCATTGTAAATCCTGGTACCTCCTTGTCAGGCGGTGGGACAGACCAGTGGGCATCCTGAACTGGGACAAAGCAAGGATGAATATGTGTCATCCTACTGCATGCACTAGTGTTGTATGACTGGGCGAGGACAGAAGCAAATGCAATTCACCTCATTAGGGACTTCAGACAGCCCAAGATGTGGCTCAGTGCGTAAAGGCACCTACTGCCAAGCCTGACGATCCGAGTTCATTCCCCAGGATGCACAGAGTAGAAGGGAGAGAACAAACTCTCAAATTATCCTGTAACCTCCATACATGGCACACCCCCTATAGCTAAATATAATAAAAAACTAAAATATATTTTTAAATGAAATGCTTTCAGTGAGAAGGATCCCAGGTACAGGGGCAAGGCCATGAGGTTTTCTATTGCTGGTTTGCTCCTATCTACCATGCATGTAGACAACAAAGGTCTGTGTAATCTTAACAAGAGAACGCAGGTGCACATTCTCAATGACAAAAGGAAAAACTCTTCTTGCTCCTAAAGACATGAGCTGTGGTGTTGACCGAGATCTATTCTCGAGGATAAAAAGGAAAGTGAGAAAGCTCTCTAAATGTTTGAACATCTTTGACCAACTTTCTATGCTTGCAATCTTTTTCATCTCCCGAGAACACCAGCACACCTAAGTTTCATATAACGGGAGCATTCGCCCAGCAGTTACAGGTACAAAGAAACCTGTCAGCACACTAATAACGGTCCGGACAAGGCAAGGAGGTGGTGTCGTCTGAACCACAGGAAACACTGTCTCTGGGAAATTAAAAGTGAACCGTGGAGTGCTTGGTGAATGTCTGTTTGCACGTCTGCTTCCTCTGCTACCGATGGCACTCCCAATCAGTGGGGTCAATACCGTTGGCAAAACAGGAAATTGCTTCAGTTGTACATAGCCCCAACTGGATGTTAAACCAACAGAACAGTGACAGTAAAATCAGACTTAGACAGCTGCTACTTTCTAACTTTTGAGCTGAAAAGAAAATAGGCTACTCTAGGTAGAAGGGGAAAAAAATAAATCAAAGCTGCATGTGCATGTTCGTTAGAGAAGATGTTTCTGCAAAAAGTAAATAATATGGAATCTTGTGGTCTATCTCCTCCCTCCCGCACTTCAATGACAGAATTAAAAAGTTCAAGGGGACGCACCATAAGCAGCAATGGTGCATTCAATAAGGTCAGAGGCAAAGTGGGGACCACAGCAACATAACTGTGTCCCACTTAGGAGGACAGACAGGTACTATCAGTTATTAGCACTTCCACGGTGCATAGGAGACCACTACCCACCAAACCAGTCCTCTCCTTCAGACATCAAAGACATGCAGAGTGGGTCAGAAGATGACCTCATTTCATAGCTCCCTGTGAAGCTGGTCACAGACATGTGGCTTTATTCTCACCATTGGAGGCATGAAGGAAGTGATGGATTCCACTAACTGCCTGTGCATGCCTGAGTTTGCCTGACCCCACCACGCCCTCGGGCCGGAACACAGATGTACCTCTGACCGGCAGTCATGGGCATTGTGACCAGAGTAACACCCTGAGGAATGGAAGAGATCTACAATCCTGAAAGGTGAGGGGGAACAAAGCTAGCCCAAACTAAGAGAAGTGCATTTCTCTCTGTTTCCACAATGTTCTTTAGGCCTCTTTGTGGCTGCGACCTAGCTGTCACCCTCACACATGCTGTGGCATTTGGAGGTTACCTTCTGCAAACCCAGAAAAGGAGCAATAGAAAAAAAAAAGTAAATGCTGCCAGCATCTCAGACTTTGAACCCTCCAGGACTGTAAGAAATCTAACTTTGTGTTGTCCGCACTCCTTGACAAGGGTGGGCTGTAGTGGCAGCCTTGAGGAGTCCTCTTTGCAGCCTGTCAGTGGATAGACACATGCAGCTCAAAGCCAAGTGTTTGAGCCTTGATAACAAAATTGTATGGGTTTTATTTAATTGATACCATAGGAAAATTAGCAGGCAGGAAAATATGTTCACAATATCTGAAGCCAGAGATTCATAACTGGAATCTACCTGCCAGGAGACTAAGAAAACCTGTCAACTGACAAGAAAATTGTGCAAAAACAAACACAGAAATGAACATCCACAGGTGCAGCCTGGTTGTCTGGCATGTGTATGAACAAAGGCCAACACTATTATCAACAAAAATTTAAAAATTAAAAAAAAAATAAAACCAGTGTTTCAACAGCAATGGAATTTGATGCCGGTACTGGCTGGTTTTGTGTCAACTTGACACAAGCTGGAGTTATCACAGAGAAAGGAGTTTCAGTTGAGAAAATGCCTCCATGAGATCTAGCGATAAGGCATTTTCTCAATTAGTGATCAAGGGAGGAGGGCCCCTTGTGGGTGGTACCATCTGTGGGCTGGTAGTCTTGGGCTCTATAAGAAAGCAGGCTGAGCAAGCCAGGAGAAGCAAGCCAGTAAGCAGCATTCCTCCATGGCCTCTGCTCAGCTCCTGCTCCTTGACCTGCTTGAGGTCCAGTCCTGACTTCCTTTCGTGATGAACAGCAGCATGGAAGTGTAAGCTCAATAAACCCTTTCCTCCCCAACTTGCATCTTGGTCATAATGTTTGTGCAGGAATAGAAACCTTGACTAAGACAATGCCATTCATTAACTTGGTAAATTTAGAACACTAGACAATAAATGGTGGGCAGGAGGTGAGGACAAAAATTGATAGGTCCCAATAAAACAAAATAAGCTTGTCCAGTGCTTCTAGAAAGCAATGTAACAGTACTGGGGAATTAATATTGAGTGAATTAATTTTGAAAATGTCCTATGATCCAGCAGTTGACTTCTGGTATATATAGAATGGTTATACCTAAGATAGATAGATAGATAGATAGATAGATAGATAGACAGACAGACAATAGATGAATAGATAGATAGATGATACATACATACATACATACATACATACATACATACATAATAGGTAGATGGATGGATAGATGATAGATAAATAGATGATATATATACATACATACATATATAAAATGATAGATGATGGATGGATGGATAGATAGATAGATAGATAGATAGATAGATAGATAGACAGACCATGTGCCTTGGCCTGGAGAGATGTCTTCGTGGGTAAGAGTGCTTACTGCACAAGCATGAGGGTGTGAATTAAGATCTCCAGCATCACATAAAAGCCACATGTAATATAAACTGTAATCCCAGGTTTGGGGAGGATGAAGACAGGAGAATGGCTAGGATGTGAATGACTCTAGCCATGGAGGAAAACAGCAATGTCCAAGCTCAGTGAGACACTGTCTCAGTGGAGCAAGACAGATAGAGGACACCACAGCCGCCTCTGGCTTGCCTACACATGTGCCTCTGTTCCCAATGGAAGCTCAGCATCTCATTATACTGTCCACATTGCACATCCTTCTCAGGTCTTTTAACCACCAGCATGCTGCTTTCAAACTTCCAGACTTCCTCCATCCTGTGCTCCCCACCCCCTCCTCATCTTCCTGGCCACCGTCATCTGGTCAAGCATTGTCTGGTTAAACTAAATGTTCCACTATGCTCTACCAAGTCATTACTTCTGTAAGTCATTAGTGTATTTAAATATCACAGAAACTTCAATCGCTCATGTAAAGTGAGGGGATATCATAACACTGGGCTTGCAATAATAATATAATTAATATAATATAATTACAATAATAGAGTTAACATAAAATGCCTCTCATTGCTTTTCCTTCCTCTCTTAGGAGATACTTCTCCAAACCTCCATATTTTCAGTTTAATATTCACTATAGGCCTTTACTAATTCTGCATGAATATGCTGAGAGAATTGAACTAATGAATTTTCTGGAAGATCAAATATTATTTAAAACAAAACAAAACAAAACAAAAAAAACCAGGGACCTACAAGCAGCCTGGGACAGCAGCCTTCCGGTCTCCTTCTGCTGCGGGGGACCCCAGTCTGTGCCACAGAGCTCCATAACCAAATAGCACAGGGAGAAGGCTACATCCAGGGAGTGTGGACAAGATGGTGAGAGGAGGCGCCACTGCTCAGTGGGACCCGCCAGGAATCTGCAGGACACTGGGACAGAGGAAAAGCCTGGGACAGGAGCCTCCCAGTTTATGGCTGTGGTCTGTGCCACGAGGTTCCATACTCAAATAGCAGAGGGAAAGAGCTATCCAGCAGTTGTGGACAAGCCTATGATCAGGGGTAAGGTCAGCACCTCTGCTCACAGAGACTGGTCCAGAACCCTCAGGACACAGTGCCTGAGGAGTGGTCTTCTGGTTTCCTTCTGAGGACGGGGAGCTGGTCCCATGACACAGGGCTCCATACTCAGTGCCAGGAGAAAGCTAGTCTCCCAGGAGTGCCAACACACCTTTGAGCACAGGAAGACCACCACATCTGTTCAAATTCCTCAATCAAGAGGGACCCTCACAGAGCCATCAGGACACAGGAACAAAGGAACAGCTGGGAACAGGATCCTTCTGGTTTCTGTCTGCACCCCAGAGCTGACCCTGTATCACAGCTCTCCAAACTCAAATTCCTTTCAGAGAGAGCTGGTCTCCAAGGAGTACTGATGAAAAGGATTGCAGGAGGGACAAGCCACAGTCAGAGAGAGCAAGACCAGCTAACACCAGAGATAACTAGATGGCAAAAGACAAGGACAAGAATATAAGGAAAAGAAACCAAGGCAACTTGGCATCATCAGAACCCAGTTCTCCCACCACAGCGAGCCCTGGATACCCCAACACACCAGAAAAGGAAGACTCGGATTTAAAATCACTTGGCATGATGATGATAGAAGACTTTAAGAAGGAAATAAATAACTCCCTTAAAGAAATACAAGAGAACACAGGTAAACAGCTAGAAGCCCTTAAAGAGGAAATACAGGAAAACACAATCAAACAGGCAAAGGAAATGAACAAAACCATCCAGAATCTAAGAATGGAAA
>CM052709.1:58500316-58527886 GCA_028551405.1 Uromys caudimaculatus | reverse complement strand
AAGATTGAAATAATCCCTGCCTCCTATCAGATCACTACAGATTAAGGCTGGTCTTCAATGGCAACAAAAACAACAGAAAGCCCACATACACATGGAAACTGAACAACGCTCTACTCAATGATAACTTGGTCAAGGAAGAAATAAAGAAAGAAATCAAAGACTTCCTAGAATTTAATGAAAATGAAAGTACAACATACCCAAACTTATGGGACACAATGAAAGCAATGTTAGGAGGAAAACTCAGCTTTGAGTGCCTCCAAAAAGAAACTGGAGAGAGCATACACTAGCAGCTTAACAGCACACCTGAAAGCTCTAGAACAAAATGAAGCTAATGCACCCAAGAGAAGTAGAAGGCAAGAAATAATCAAACTCAGGACTGAAATCAACCAAGTAGAAACAAAAAGAACTATACAAAGCATCAACAAAACCAGGAGTTGGTTCTTTGAGAAAATCAACAAGACAGATAAACCCTTAGCCAGACTAACCAGAGGGCACAGAAACAGTATCCAAATTAACAAAATCAGAGATGAAAAGGGAGATATAACTACAGAATCGGAGGAAATTCAAAATAATCAACAGATCCTACTACAAAAGACTATACTCAACAAAACTGCAAAATCTGGATGAAATGGACAATTTTCTAGACAGATACCAAATACCAAAATTAAGTCAGGATCAGATAAACCATCTAAACAGTCCCATAACCCCTAAAGAAATAGAAGCAGTTATTAAAAGTCTCCCAACCAAAAAAAGTCCAGAACCAGATGGGTTTAGTGCAGAATTCTATCAGACCTTCAAAGAATACCTAATACCAATATTCTTCAAACTATTCCACAAAATAGAAATAGAAAGAAAACTACCTAATTCCTTCTATGAGGCCACAGTTACACTGATACCAAACCTCACAAAGACCCAACCAAGAAAGAAAACTTCAGACCAATTTCCCTTATGAATATTGATGCAAAAATACTCAATAAAATTCTCGCAAACCAAATCCAAGAACACATCAAAATGATCATTCATCATGATCAAGTAAACTTCATCCCAGGGATGCAGGGATGGTTCAATACCTGGAAATCCATCAATGTAATCCACTACATAAACAAACTCAAAAAAAAAAAAAAAAACACCACATGGTCATTTCATTAGATGCTGAAAAAGCATTTGACAAAATTCAACATCCCTTCATGATAAAAGACTTGGAAAGATCAGGAATTCAAGGACCATACTTAAACATAGTAAAAGTAATATACAGCAAACCAGTAACCAACATCAAACTAAATGGGGAGAAACTTGAAGCATTCCCACTAAAATCAGAGACTAGACAAGGCTGTCCACTCTCTATATATCTGTTCAATATAGTACTTGAAGTTCTAGCTAGAGCAATTAGACAACAAAAGGAGCTCAAAGGAATACAAATTGGAAAGGAAGAAATCAAAATTTCACTCTTTGCAGATGATATGGTCGTATACGTAAGTGACCCGGAAAAACTCCACCAGAGAACTGCTACAGCTAATAAACAAGTTCAGCAAAGTGGCCGGATATAAAATTAACTCAAACAAATCAGTAGCCTTCCTAAACTCGAAGGATAAACAGGCTGAGAAAGAAATTAGGGAAATGACACCCTTCACAATTGTCACAAACAATATAAAGTATCTTGATGTGACTCTAACCAAACAAGTGAAAGATCTGTATGACAAGAACTTCAAGTCTCTAAAGAAAGAAATCGAAGAAGATCTCAGAAGGTGGAAAGACCTCCCATGCACATGGATTGGCAGGATTAATATACTAAAAATGGCTATCTTGCCAAAAGCAATCTACAGATTCAATGCAATCCTCATCAAAATTCCAACTCAATTCTTCATAGACTTAGAAAGAGCAATCCTCAAATTCATTTGGAATAACAAAAAACCCAGGATAGCAAAAACTATCCTCAACAATAAAATAACTTTTGGGGCAATCAGCATCCCTGACCTCAAGCTGTACTACAAAGCAGTAGTGATAAAAACTGCATGGTATTGGTACAGTGATAGGCAGGTAGATCAATGGAATAGAATTGAAAACCCAGAAATGAACCCACACACCTATGGTCACTTGATCTTTGACAAAGGAGCTAAAACCATCCAGTGGAAAAAAGACAGCATTTTCAACAAATGGTGCTGGCTCAACTGGCGGTCAACACGTAAAAGAATGCAAATTGATTCATTCCTATCTCCCTGTACAAAGCTCAAGCCCAAGTGGATCAAGGACCTCCACATAAAACCAGATACACTGAATCTAATAGAAGAGAAAGTGGGGAAAAGTCTCAAACACATGGGTACAAGGGAAATGTTCCTGAACAGAACACCAATGGCTTATGCTCTAAGATCAAGAATCGACAAATGGGACCTCATGAAATTGCAAGCTTCTGTAAGACAAAGGACACTGTCAATAGGACAAAAAGGCAACCAACACATTGGGAAAAGCTCTTTACCAATCCTACATCCGATAGAGGGCTAATATCAAATATATACAAAGAACTCAAGAAGTTAGACTCCAGAGAACCAAATAACCCTATCAAAAAATGGGGAACAGAGCTAAACAGAGAATTCTCAACTGAGGAAATTCGCAGGGTTGAGAAGTACCTAAAGAAATGTTCAACATCCTTAGTCCTCAGGGAAATGCAAATCAAAACAAGTCTGAGATTCATTCAAAACCAGTCAGAATGGCTGAGATCAAAATCTCAGGTGACAGCAGATGCTGGCGAGGATGTGGAGAAAGAGGAAACTCCTCCATTGTTGGTGGGATTGCAAGCTGGTACAACCACTCTGGAAATCAGTTTGGCGGACCCTCAGAAAATTGGACATAATACTACCTGAGGACCCAGCTATACCACTCCTGGGCATATACCCAGAAGATGCTCCAACATCTAATAAGGACACATGCTCTACTATGTTCATAGCAGCCATATTTATAATAGCCAGAAGCTGGAAACAACCAAGATGTCCCTTAACAGAGGAATGGATACAGAAAATGTGGTACATTTACACAATGGAGTACTACTCAGCTATTAAAAACAATGACTTCATGAAATTCGCAGGCAAATGGATAGAACTTGAAAATATCAAGTGACTGAGGTGACTCAGTTTTTTGTGAGTGAGGTAACTCAGTCACAAAAGAACGAACAGGGCATGTACTCACTGATAAGCGGATATTAGCCCAAAAGTTCAAAACACCCATGATTCAATTCACAGCAACTGTTGGACTGAGTGTGGGCTTCCAGATGGAGGAGTTGGAGAAGGGACTGAGGGAGCTGAGGGAGTTTGCAGTTCCATGGGGAGGGAGCAACATTGTCAACTGGTCAGGCCCCTGGTGCTCTCAGAGACTGGACCACCAACCAAAGAATGCATATGGAGGGGCCCAAGGTGCTGGCCAAAGATGTGGCTAAGGAGGGCCTTGTTGACCATCAGTGGGAGGAGAGGTACTTGGGTCTGAGAGTGTTAGATGCCCCAGTATAGAGGAATGCCAGGGAAGGAAAACAGGAGAGGGTGGGTGGGTGGGGGAATACCCTCATAGAGGCAGGGGGAGCGGGGATGGAATAAGGGGGTTGCAAAGGGGAGACCTGGAAAGAGGGAAACATTTGAAATGTAAATAAAGTATCAAAAAAAAATAGAAATTAAAAAAAAATAGGAAAAAGAGGGGAAATGAAATCATATTTTATGATTTTTTTATTTTATTCATTTTCTCTACCCCTCTCCTCTTCCCCCTCCCTTCCGTGTGTGTGTGTGTGTGTGTGTGTGTGTGTGTGTGTGTGTGTGTGTGTGTGTGTGTGTGTGTTTGGGGGTGGGGTGTTGTTTATGGCCGCCAGAAGACAGCATTGAATCAGCTAGAATTCTGTTCATTGCAAGCAGCCCAATATGGGTGCTGGGAATCAAACCCTGGACCTCCTGGAGTGCAGCAAGCGCTCTCAGCCCCCAGGCATCTCTGCTGCCCTTGACAGATGTGAACTAAATCACCACATTCTTTGAACAGAGATGTCCCAATGCATCCCAGGTAAGATTTAATCTCCAGCGAATTTTTTTTCAAACAAGAAGACTGTTAAGCACTGAGATGGCTTTCCGATCTTTGTCCTTAATTTTTTTTTAAAAGGGTATAAAACTAGTATCAGATCTAATTTAGTCTACTGAGCAGAGTAAATTTCCTAAGTGTTTTTGATTTGCGTTTTTGTATAAATTCCCTGATGATTTTGTCACTTGGTGCCTTGTCCACAGCCTCCAAACAGCCTTGAAGAAAAGAATGTCCTGAAAGTATTTAGCATATCCTGTTTTGTTGTGATGCTAGTGTGTGGGGGCCCACGCGGTCTTGTGGGGTTTGTTTGTTTGTTTGTTTGTTTGTTCTTTAAGACAGTGTTTCTCTATGAAACCCTGTCTGTCCTGGAATTCACTCAGTAGACCAGGCTGACATAGCACTCAGAGATCTGCCTCCCTCTGCCTTGTCTTCCAAATGCTAAAATTAAAGGTCCGACACCACTGACTGGCTGGCCACGTGAGTTTGGTGGTGATGGTGGTTGGTTGGTTGGTTGGGTTTGTTGTTGTTTTCTTCACTGTCCTTTCTGTGTCTCTTTTTCCCTCCTTTTAGAAACGAAATTAAAAGATGAAAATGCAAATCCTCCCCAATTTCATTTTGCCAGCTGTAGTTAAGACTTGGTGTGTAGACTTGAAAGCGGTCCTTTCCCTCTGCTGGTAAAGGGGGCTTCGAACTCCTGAAATCTAGAACTGACCTTTCTTTAACAAGGTGTTATTTATAAATGAGTGTAGGAAACCTAGAGCCCCACCACCGCTGCCTACTAGGAAAAGCTTCAGAAAGTACGTTGTGACTTTAAGAACCTGAAGGCGGGCCTCCACCTCAGCGTGCTCTCTGATTGGCCAGGCCTACAGGAAGTGGGCGGTAAACGCGCCGCGTCTGTTATTGTCCGCGCTGCACGGTTTGCGGAGCCGCTGGAGAGGTGGACTCATCATCTCCGTGTACCCCCCATTCGTAGGCGTGGGCCGTGGGTGAAAAACGGGCTCCCTTCCTCCCTCGGGGCTCCGAGCTGCGGCCACTGTCCCGCGCGCTTGCCGAGCGGCTGCCAGCCGGCTGCAGTCTCGTCCCAGCCCCGAGCCCCAGGCCCCCTTGAGATATCTCTTTCCGCTGTTCTGCAGGTTCGCTTGGGGCGTCATGGCTCAGAGGGCCTTTCCGAATCCTTATGCCGATTATAACAAGTCGCTGGCCGAAAGCTACTTTGATTCTACTGGGAGGGTGAGTCGAGGCTTGCCTGCATCGCCACCTACCCTCTTTCCCCACCCCGAGGCTCCGAAGGACATCACTTCTGCCTAGATGATGCTGTCCCCTGCCAAAGATGTGTGATTAGATCAGACTTACATAAGTATCTAAGTCGGGATATACTGAGTCCTAACGTATTGGATAGAGAATAAAAAGCCATTGTCAACATCACTAACAGTGGAAGAAATAACCTCTGCTAGTAAGAATGTCAGTTATAAAAATTGTCTTCCAAGTTCACTCCCTAAGTGGCATTAAGGGAGATGAGGGGCCTAGCTGTTTTCATAGGTGCCATGTTATTCCTTAGTGAGTGTGCGCAAGTCTGGACAGAGTCATGAGAGCAAACGGGCCTGTGGAGAGGACAACTTTAAAGGCATGGTGCTGACAGAAATGTATCCGACAGGCCCAAAATAATTGTAATTTTATGTTTCGAAGCCTTCTTTAAAGCTGAGAGCAGTGAGCCAAAGATTAGAAAAACCATTCGTACTTAACATTGGTTTGCATACCACCAGGCACTTAGAGAGGAGAGCCTGGGGGTGTGGTACCAGGGACCTGCTTTCTCATTCCTTCTGGGGAGTAGGATTATTGGAAGAAAAGCCTGGTTTTGTCAAATCTCAGAGAGAGCTGAAGAGTGTGCACTCACTGTGTAGCCCAGGCTAAACTCACAATAGCCCAGGCTGGCCTTGAAATCACTATCCTCCTGCCTCAGCTTCCCCAGCAATAGGAGTAAAAGTGTATGCCACTGTGCCAGTGGCCATACATTTTAAACATATTATCAGCGCATTTCTTTGAAATGCTATCCATGAAAAGAAAAGAAAAGTGGTTTTAGGTAGCTGCAAGGCTTTCACAAATATGTCTGGCCTACGTGGTGTCAGCTCACCCCTGAAAACACCCTGGTTGGTCATGCAGTATGAGGGATGGACAGTGAGGTGCAGTGTGGAAGGGTATCAACGTGTATGTTCTCCTGGGACAAAGCTTTGTGTAATTGTCTAGAGCCCCAGGGCCTTGTTGTCATCATCTGGGCCTGTGTTCTGCCTACCTCAGCAGACCTGAAGCTAAGGTTTGAGTCACTCCTGTCTGATCGGAGGAAGGTGTGCCGCTTTGTGCAACTTGGCAGAGGAGGCACTTGAAGAAGTGCCTTAATGATGGCACTTCGGTCTTAGGCTGTAGGCTGCTCATAAGTAATGTTTTTACACACTTATTATGATTATTAATAATTATTACCTTTTGTTGCTTCAGAAAATGAATGCATACGTTGCTTGTGGGTGATGTGCAGGCCCGTACATGTTACAGCCATGTAGAGTCCTTTCTTGCCTTGCCTTGTTGAGGCGCAGTCTCTATCACTTTTGCTCCTGGGCAGTGTACTCCAGGCTGGCTGGCCCACAGCCTGGGTGACTCTCGTCCCTGCCTGACATTTGCCGTAGGAGGCATTAAGATGTGTGTTGCTGCATGCAGCTTTTTTCATGCTCTGAGATCGGGTCTGAGTAGTCATGTTTCTCAGCTAATGCTTTTGTATGCTGACACTTCTTGGCCCACTTTCTTTGGATTTTTGAAATGCTAAACTAAAGCCCACGCTGGCTGACCTTTAACTCAAAGTAATCCTCCTGCCTCAGCTTCCTGAGTACTAATATTAAAAGGTGTGAGCCACCACATCCAGCTCTCAGAATCATCCATTCATTCATTTCTTTGCTTTCTTAAGGCAGTGTCTCACTATGTAGCTCCAGCTAGCTAGGAATTCACTATGAAATCCAGGGTACCCTCAAACTCACCAGAGTCTATCTGCCTTTACCTCCTAAGTCCTGGGATTAAAGATATGTGCCACTATACCTAGCCTAACGTTAATTCATTTCTAAGGAACAAAAAAAGACACAAATGCAAACTCTAATCCCAAATAACAAGGTGGCATACGGTAGAGCACAGTTTGGGAACCCAACAAAGAAAGTGGCATCTGTTTTTAAATCTTCTTGTTGAACCCGAAAAGTCAAATCCTGGTTGAGACCTGGCAGCCTCCACCTTAAGACAGAGATACCGGAGGAGCTTGTCTGTCTCCTGGCATCTTCCGGGACTCTTCACACTTTCCATTTCAGTGGTGTGGTCTGCCACAAGCAGCCAGTATTCTCAGGCAGGTCGCCTTTGTAAACATGTGTGCCTAGCAGAGAGTGGCTTCTGTCCCAAGGCTGAGGCACCCTCACTGTGGCCTCCTGTCATCAGGACATCCAGGGCTTCGTGTTACACGCGGCCTCTGTGCAGAAGATGGTTTGTGGCCATGCCCAGCTTCTCCTCAACCTCTGTGAGGCCTATAGCCCTTTTTATATTATTATTAAAGTCCATCATATCTTACTAAATGTGTCTCAAGTCACCTTGAAGTCCTGACCTTTTGTCAGAGACTGTTAAATAACAGGCGAGTGTCTGTCAAGCTGTGGATTCTTTGTGGTGCTCTGTGCTGCAGCAGCCACAGACCTCACCAGGGGTGCTCCTCAGAGGCAAATCTTCAAAAATTATTAGTGTTAGGACTTACAACACTGCCTTCCTCCAATCTGAAGTACCTCTGCATGGTGTGCTGGAGACATGCACATGTGTTGGCTTAAAGGATAAAGTCCCGTGCTCCCTGTGTGCTGTCTTTTTTCTTCTTCTTTTTTTTTTTTTTTCCAGACAAGACTTTCTGGCATGGAACTGACAAGTAGTCCCAAGACTCCTCTGCAGCTCTAAGATAATAACCACATGCCAGCTCACCCCGCTATGAGCACATTGTCAGCATGCCCCGCTATGAGCACATGTCAGCATGCCCCGCTATGAGCACATGCCAGCATGCCTAGCTATAAGCACATGCCAGTGTACCCCACTTTTTAATATACTGGTTCTAGAGATCAAAGTCAAGTTTTCATGCATGTAAAGCAGGCATTTACCATCAGAGCCATTTCCCTAACCTAAGGTGTTCTTAAAAATCAGATTATTGGGCCGTTGAGATGGCTCATCAGGTGAATGCACTTGCAGGCAAGCTGAGGACCTAATCGGAAGGAGAGAACTGACAGTTGACCTCTAACCTCTCCCCAGGTGCCAGCCATGCATGCATGGGGAGCATATCCAACCAGACTCAGAATAATAAAGACAGACAGACTCTAGTGATGGCCACTGTAGATTTGATACTATAGTCTTTTCATGATGAAACACTTGTCTGCACGTGTGGTCCTCAACCCTGGTTTGAAATCTCACTGTTTTTTTGGACTTGCAAGTCTGGAGTCATAGCATGTTCCTGATGAGTTGATATGTTGGCACCGCTTTTTAATACACGAAGTCATTTAGAGTGTACAGTGCTTCAAAACTACTTTACAGTTGCCTTTGTAAAGAGTATGCCTTGGTGGGGAAGCAGAAGACATGGCTGCAATTGAGAGCACTCGTTGCCCTTCACAGGACCTAAGTTCTAGTCCCAGCACTCACATGGTAGCTTACAGCTCTCTGTAACTATAGTTTCAGGGGATCAGACACCCCCTTTTGGCCTCCCAAGGCACCGAACACACATATTACACAGACATACAAGACATCGAAACACCCATACATAAAATAATAAAAAAAAATTGAAAAAAAGGTTTTCAAAATAATCATAGGATTATGACCTGTGACCCTCAGCTTGCCCATCCATTTCGTAGGCCAGCACATGGGTGCCACTAACCTCAGGGCCTCAGCCTGAGAGTACCCTTATGGCACATAGTGGGTGGCCTTTAAGAAACCATGGGGCAAGTGTTACTCTCCAACTCCAGGAAGGCAGCTGCTGAATAAAGAAGTGGAGTTAAGCTGGGCAGTGGTGGCTCACACCTTTATTCCCAGCACTTGGGAGGCAGAGACAGGCTGATCTCTGAGTTCAAGAACAGCCTGGTATACAGTTTGAGTTCCCAGACAGCCAGGACTACGCAGAGAAACCTTGTCTAAAATAGGAAGAAAATGGTTTTCTTTTCTATTGAGACTAGGTCTGACTGTGTAGCCAAGGCTAGCCTCAAACTAGCTGACTTCCTGCAGCAGTCTCCCAAATGCTGGGATTGGAGGCATGGCCCACTATAACCTGGCTCACGGTGACTTTTTAAAATAAACTTGTCTTAAATAGTGTGAGTTCCCTATGTGGCTTCTGGAAAACCTGTAAAGCTGCTTTAAGTTTCACATGATAATAGTTTATTTCCATGAGTAGAAAATGTCATCATAAAGGTACTATTGATCCACTCTTCTTAAAAATATTTTTCCTTAATTTCTACAGCTGACTCCTGAGTTCTCACATCGCTTGACCAATAAGATTCGGGAGCTCCTTCAGCAAATGGAGAGAGGCCTAAAGTCTGCAGACCCGCGGGATGGCACTGGCTACACCGGCTGGGCAGGTAGAGTGTGCTCACTGAGCCAGCATGCGCACTGCTGAGAACCAGTGCAGGACCTTCCCAGGGCTGTGAGGTGTGGGCACAGCCTGCAGGGCCTCCTGTGTGGGCACGTCCTGGGAGTGTGCTGTTCTCCTGCCCACAGGCAAGCACACTGCAGGTGTTCATGCCTGGCACTGGGGGGGCTTACTATGAGGAGAAAAATTGTTTTCAGCATGACGTAGTTGATTAGAAGAGTTCCTGGAACAGAGGCAAAGAAGCTTCATCTTCACGGAATAAAACAAGTCTGTAGATGTCACCTTAAACACCCATCCCAAAGCTCTGGTCTGCAAGGGCCACACAGTAATGAACCCCCTCTGCTCTCTGTAGATGTCACCTTAAACACCCGCCCCAAAGCACTGACCTGCAAGGGCCACACAGTAATGAACCCCCTCTGCTCTCCTTGCTGCTTGATGTTCAGGCCCCACTACTGATAGCCTGGAGGGAGGAGGGCTTGCGGGCAGGCTGAAGGACTGCACTTAGCCTACTGCAGAAACAGGAGAGCACCATCAGAATACTGAGGAAATCGGTCTAGGGGCAGTGTTCCCCTCACACGTGGAATAGTTGGAGGCTCCATTTTGAGCTTCCAGACTTTGCGGGTTCCTGGGGCCCACAGCTGAGGGCTTAGTGAATCGTAAGCAAAAGCCAGGAATGTGCATTTTACAAACAAATGTGGAAGCTGCCAGGGAAGGAGAGCTGCCATGTGAGAGAGATGGTCTGACAGCAGGCTCGTTACAACCCTCTGTGTGTGAGAACTCATATTTCCTCACCAGCTTAGGGAAGACACGTGAGATCTCTTAACATAATTGCAGGGAAACCAAATGTATTAGGGTTCTCTAGAGTCACAGAACTTATAGGTAGTCTCTATATATAGTAAGGGAATTTGTTAATGACTTACGGTCTGTAGTCAAACTCCCCAACAATGGTCGGCAGTAGCTGTGAATGAAAACCCAAGGATCTAGCCATCGCTTAGTCCCACAAGGCTCGCAGGCGAAGAAGATTGAATCTTCCTCCTTCCAATGTCCTTATGTAGATCTCCAGCAGCAGGTGTGGCCCAGATTAGAGGTGTGTGCACCACCACACCTGAAACTTGTGTCTTCCAGACGCAAGCTCTAGATCACAGGTGAGCCTTCTAATTCTGGATTGTAATTCATTCCAGATAGAGTCAAGTTGACAATCAGAGCCACTACACCAAATTTTTTTTCTTGACCCATGGCCTCACTATGCAGCCCTGGCTGGTCTCAAATTCACCATGTAAATTAGGCTGTCTTCAAACTCACAGTGATCCACCTGCCTCTACCTTCCAAGTGCTGGGAGTAATGGCATATACCACCACACCTGGCCTGAGGCAAGCTAACATTGGCCCGTACTTAACGTTTTAAGTCTGTTACTTATTTTAGAGGCTGAACATAAGAACATTAAGAGGAGAATGAAAGGAAAGCATTTGTGTCAAGAAGGAAGTTATCAAAGTGTCCTTTACTACTGTAGTGTCCGCTGTAGTGTCCTTTATTACTGTAGTGTCCTTTATTACGGTAGTGTCCGCTGTAGTGTAGCTGACAAATCGTCTCATTAATAAAGACCCTTGCCGTCTTTCTTTACATTAGCAGAATTTGGAGAACAGAGAAGGTGTACCTACACAGGTGTTGCTGCATGTCCTTCCCTGCCAGGGTATCCACTACAGAAGGCCCAGGCTCAGATCCCGTCCTAAGACATTTGAAGTTTCCATTACTTTGTACCTCTGACCAGAGAAAAGGGCACAGGCTGACCTGAGATGCAAGGCTAGACTTAGTTCCAGAGCAGATTCCAAAACGGGACTTAAATCTGTAAGTCACCCATTCAGATAGGCCCATGGTGTTCTAGAGAACATTGCTTGAGGCTGGAGGAGAAATGGTTTAGATTCAAAATACTAACTTGACAGTGACAGGAAAAGCTGTCTGTCAAACAGCCTGAACTGCTACTTAGTTGAGAAGCTAAAAGTCATACTTCCTTCAGAGGAATTTTTACTCTGAGGTGAAATGCCCCTTGCGTGAGCTTTCTGACTGTGGTACATGTCAGGCACCATCTCCTTCAACTGCTAGTATCTTATTCTCGAGCAGCTCGCTCGCTCTCAGTGCTGGCTCAGGAAAGAAGCTCCATGGCACCCTGAGCAGTTAAGGGTGTCTTCTGTCGCTGGTACATTTTCTGAAGAAGCTTAAAATCTTGTAGTAAAATTTGCTAATAGCTTTCGAGGCAAGCTTCCTAATATCCTCTCTTCGAACACTGTTAAAATGCCATTATTTCTGCATAAAATAAACGTCTCTTCCAGCATTCTAATACATAAAAGGCTGTTCTAGGCCAGTATTCAGTTGAAAGCTCTAGGTCGACGAAGATAGAAAGCTGATTCAGCCACAGGAAATCAAAATCCATGAGCCTTCGGTAGGGTCTTAAAATCTTTTGAAATTATGTAAGCACTATTTTGCCCTTTCTTCATTTCCAAAGGAACTCAAAACAATTTTTTTCTTTTTGAAAACAAAGTCTTCATCTCACACATAGTGGGTTTTCCATAAAGCCTGTTACAGAGAACTGTTTGAGAACACAAAATCCTGTCCTGCCTGATGCTCAGTGCGCCTCCCCTCCAGGGGAGACTGAGGCTGGTTCTGCGCATGCTGCTGCCTTCTCTAACTGATGACCTAGTCTCCACTGCCCCTTTCTTGTCCTTCAAACCCCTGTTGGCTTTTGTGGCCTCTAAATGCTTTTGTTTGCTTGTACTGTACACGTTTGTCACACATCACTAAGCCCCACAGTCACACTATGTGCCCTTCATGATTCTGAAGGTTTACAGCTCCAGAACTAGGCTGCCGCTCCATGATGCTTGGCATGTGCTGTCCACCTGCTCTGCTCACCCTGAAGATGAAAGGGTTTGGTGACAAGACATAGCACCATGTGTTTAGTGCTACATGTGTACCTACATCCAAACACATGGATGCCAGAGTTTTTGCATTCTCAGACTTTCAGCTAAACTTGACACTAATGGGATCAAGGTACTTTGACTTCTGCCTGGGCACCTCTGTGTTATACATGCTTTGCAAGGGAACTATTGCAATTAGAAGCTTACCATCGGATTTATTATGTTTCTTTCACCCTAATAGTTCGGTCTGGTAGTTAATTCTGGCTTAGATAAAAGTAAACTTTGAAATAACCACATGTGTACAAAATATGTTATTGATAAGAGTTAATGTGTACATGGTTAAACAAAACTTGAAGTAAATAAGGAGCTGGCAAGATGGCTCAGGGTAGAGAGCTTGCTACCCAGATATGAGGACTGGAGTTCCCCAGCACCCAGATAAAAACTGGGAGAGCATAGCACCCACCTGTAATTCCAAATCCTGTACTCAGGAGATGAAGAGGGTATCCTTAGACACACTGGCTAGCTAGTGTGAGCTTCAGGTTTAGCAAGAGACCCTGTCCCAGCAAACAAGTTGTAAATTGACCAAGGAGAACAGCCAACGAGAGCCTCTGGCCTCCACATCCCTAGGTCTACATGCGTACAGACACATGCACACTACCAGCACAGACACACTGCTCTGCAATAGGACCTGTCTTGGCTTTTACTTTTCAGTGGAACTTGAGGATATTTTACAGACTGAGAATGTTAACTGGGCTTCCAGAATCCAAGTGCTACACCTATGAGATGCCATCATTAAGCCCCTTACCCCTGGCATTTACCCTTTTACACATGTGATGGAGAAGCAGAACTCCATGACCCTGAGGAGAAAAGAGTAGAGGTGACTGCACTGTCCTGTTAACAGTCACTCTGACATTGTCTTGACAGCAGTGAGTGTGTGTGCATGGACGCCAGTAACCAGTGGGGAAGGCACACACTATGCTCAGTGCTTTCCTCTAATTCATTCTTCCGTGCCTCAGAACAACGCCATGGTGTGGAGTTTAGCCAGGTTTCCATGTGCGTGTCACAGCCAAGAAACAGAAGCAGAGGAAGGCTGAGTTCTTAGGTCACACAGCCAACAGGCGATGACGACAGGCTTCTGTCCAGCAAGCCTGGCTCATGAGTTATGTCCTTTAAGTTTTGAGTGAGTCTGTGTGCATGTTTTCTACTAACTATACTATATTTGTGTCTATTGTCTGGGTTTTGTAAGTAAAAATTTGTAAGTAAAGATCTCTGATATGGAACCTGTATTGTACAACATTTTAGAATTGCATATGACCAATCAGAGTTCATTTTTTTGTAATTATAAAAAGAATTTGAAAAATAGAGAAATAAGCCTTAATACCAAGACAGCAGAGGGAGGGGTGACTGCTGTCTGGCCTGGGAGGAGCTTGTTTTGGATTGGACATAAAGAAAATCCTGGATGTTTTCTCAGTATTGCAGCCAGAAAACCAAGCTCTCGGGGATTCTTTTGGAAGAATTTGTTTTCCCATTTCCTGATCTTATAGTTGTCTGTCTACTGTCTCCATCCCCTCCCAGCAGACCTACAGGAGTTTGTGCTGACAGTTTAGGACCAAGAGAAGCATTCAGGTTACTTAGACGCAGAAAACAACAGGAGTGGAGCCCTCAACCAAATCCGTGGCCAGCTGCTGGCTCTGTGATGGGTCCAGTGGTGTACAGGACACTAGGGGACTAGTGCTACCTGTCACTGGGCTGGGCTGCCTTTTGTTAGGGAAGACTAGAAGATCTTAGGAAAGAGGTGAAATCACAAAAAATGTGTAAGGAGTTATTGCTATAAAGGGCTAATGGGCAAGGAAGTGTCTCTGTTAAAAGCAAGCGTTTACTAGAAAACAGTGCTTCTCTGACAGGTAACATCAGAGTAAACAGCCTGAGGAGGGCTGTTCTCTCTGGTGTCTTTAGCATGAAGTGCTAGCCTCCATGTGACGTCATGTTTCCTGTCTCTACTGTGCTGACTCCTCAGAACAATGGTGATCAGCTTACACTTTAAAAGGGAAAAAAGCCATGTGTACAAACGGCTCAAGAGGATTCAGTTCTGAAAGACATGACCTAAGCTCTGGTAGCCGACTCAGGAAGTTAATGAGGCTAAGATTGGCATGCACATACTTTTTTCAAGTATTAGATAACATTTTAAATAAGAGCTACAGTGTGATCCCTAGAGTAATATTAACTTGGGCTCTAAATGCACGTCATTAGTGTTTCAAGATGCTATTCCTCTGATCTGCCAGATGTATAGCTGTTAGCTGCCACATTAGGATGTGGGTCTTAGTTACTGCTGACACTAGATTTACTTGAAAGAAATCATTCTGGCCAGTTGCAATTTAATCTCTCTTTATAAGAAGCTTCTGTACCAGCGCCAACATTTCACTGTCTAATTTGAGCCCTGAGCAGATGTCACCTTCACCTTCGTGAGAATCACCCATCCCTCCAAGCCAGTGCCATTGGTTGCAGACAGTGGGTTCCCTAGAGCCCTTCTTATTATCCATAGGAGAGATAACTAGGCCAGGAGCTCTGTCTGCTCTCTCTCTGAGCTACATATCAAAGCATAGAACTTTGGTGCCATTGTGCTGTAGGTTATGTGACTAAGGCACAAGTTTGAAACAAGTGTGGGGTTTAGATGTCCGGCGTGTGCTTAGGTGAGGCACAGAGAGCAGAAGGCAGTGTTTGTAAGCAAACAAGAACAAATGTAGAAGGGAACTGAGGACATGGCTCAGTTGGGTAAAGTGCTTTGCCATACAAGGATGACAAGCAGGGTTCAGACCCCTAGCACCCATGTAGACTCTGAGCTGGTGTGGCGGCTGCCTGTAATCCCAGCACTCTGAGTGTGCACACAAGGTCCCCAAAGCAGTCTGGGTAACTAGACTAGTTATGGGTTCAGTTAAGAAGTCCTGACTTAATGAATAAGGTTGAAAGTAGTTAACAAAGACTCCTAACATCAGCTTTGCATGCATGCGAACACACACACACACACACACACACACACACACACACACACACACACACAAGAAATGGTAGAAAGGAAATCTGACTGACCTAAGCAATGGCCTTCACAGACAACACCAAAAGGCTGCAGCTAGACTTGGCATTTGCATTCCAAATAACTTCTATTCAGCAGAATGTCATGTCCATAGTCAATATTTAATAGAAATAGTTGCCTGCATTACTGCTCTTTGCCATTACCTATTTAACCTAAAAGAATTATTTAAAATTAGGTGCAAGGGGAAAAGAATGAACATTCAGTTGAGCTCATGTCTGTTAGGATATGATTCAGTTCATCACAGCTCCAGTCTGGTCCAGTTGGAATTCAGGAATTAGCTGACAAGTTTTACCATATCTGCTCCATAACTGGTAAAGGAGTAAGGAGCCAGTCACTTAGGCCTTGGATTCTCTTACCCTGTGATCTGAACTTCTCCCTAGACTCACAGAGCACCTGATAGTCCTGGGTGAGCATGCCTGCCTAGCAAACAGAAGGAGTGAACAGATGAGGGTGGAGGACTCCAGGAGGCTCATGAGAAGCCAGGCGGCTTCTGTGCAAGAGCATTTCCCTGCCCTCACAGATCAGAACGAGAGGAGAGATGCTGACATGTGGGAAGAAGGAGTGTGGTCCCTCTGCACTCTGCCCCTTCAGACGAGTGATCAGAGATGGATATCAGCAAGTTAACATCCAGTGAGGTGCACTGTCTAATGGTTGAACACTTTAGTCAGTGTGTGTCGGGGACTGGTCCCTGTGAGCCACGTGACTCGGTGATTCTCTATGAAAGCTGCTATTGTTTCGGATTTTAGAAGAGTGCTCGGCCTTAGGGAGGCTTAGCGAGGGTTATGTTTGCACAGCTAGGAAGGGCAGAGGCAGTCCTAGACCCCATGGTGAAGAACCCACATTCTTACTACTTTATTTATCAACTGCTATACCAGTCCAGTAAAAGGCTAACGGCTTCTGTATTTGACCTTTACAAAGCAGAGGGCTGCTGGACACTGATTGAAAGGAGGAGCATGTAATGTTTCCTTTGTTCTTAAATCCTGGTTCCACCATTGCTTGGCAGCTGTGGAAATAGCTAAAAGAAAAAGGACGCATGTCTGAAGGGCTCTTTGAACCTCTTTGTTTGGGGTTATAGTAAATGGAAGGTGAAGAATCGTGCCTGCTTTCCTCCCAGATTGCCTGTGTAAAGCTCTGGGGGATCTGTGTAGTCAGCAGTCCACAGTAGGCAGCTATGAGCTCACAACTGAGCAGATACCACCATGGGTGCTGGACTGAAACCTAGGTTGCATCGGTTGAGCTGTGCACAGTAAAGTCATCACCAGGAAGAAACTGCTGCCCTAATGGCATCTAATTCCACTGATGAACCATGTGCGCATGTCCAGTCATTGACACATAAGATTGAGGAACAGTTCTGCGATTATAGTAGAAAGCACCTACTTGATACAGAAGGGCAGGGTCATGGGTAATGGGAGTTCAGGGTCTTTCACTTACATTCCCCAATCTGAAAGGAAGAAAGTGTAGTAACTGATGATGGACTTTTAAAGTCTCAAGAAAGCAGCAGTTTCCACTTAGGCTGCAATTCTCCTTCTCTCCTTTAGTAATTTTGACATTCTAAACTACTGAGTGCTAGTGGACCACCTCTGGTAGCTCCCTAAGGGTCTGCATTCTTTTTTTTTTTTTTTTTTTTTTTTTTTTTTTTTTTTTTTGAGACAGGGTTTCTCTGTGTAGCCCTGTCTGTCTGGAACTCACTCTGTAGGCCAGGCTGGCCTTGAACTCAGAAATCTACCTGCCTCTGCCTCCCAAGTGCTGGGATTAAAGGCGTGCGCCACCACTGCCCGGCTAGGATCTGTATTCTTAATGTGGTCCTGCCATAGCACCTGTATCTTTGAGAACCCCTGGCCTGCAGGGAGCTGACATCCTCTGACAGAGTTACCACTGCCGACCAGTTATTGAATAAACGACATACTTTCTAGCATTACAGAGACACGTTTGGAAGGCCCATGTGTCTGGAGAGTTTATCATTGCAATATACATTTGAGACACAGTGAGGCCTGGATTGGTCAAAAAGAATAGAACTAATGATCCCTCAGAAATGCAAGGCTTAGTATTAATTACTTCCCCCAGCTGGCTGTACTTACAGCACTGCTGTGGCTCAATAGCTGAGTCAGGGAAGTGCAGATTTAGATGTGTCCTCCTCCCTCCCCAGGGCTCGAGAGAGAAACTGCAGAGCCAGGGCTGGGTGCCTCTCAGAGAAGCTTTTTTGGCCCCACTGGTTTTGTTTTTTGTTTTTGTTTTTTGTCTTGTCTTTTCTTTTTTCTTAAAGTAAATTAGTTACAAACATTCAAATCCCCGTTTATATGGTGAGTTTGAGGCAGCCGCAGACTTCCTCAGCTCCTAATGCAGAGGAATATTGCAGTCACTTCGACAGCCACTGGCCCAATGTAGTTGTTGAACATTCTGAATGTGGGGGTGTAACTGAAAGTTTGTTTCCTGTTTAATGAATGTAAGTGTCTGTATAGCACAGACTGGCATCAGATGCTGCAGACAAGGCTGAGAGAGCAGGTTTCTGGAGTGCTAATGTCACAAGCTGTGTTTCTCTGGCCTCCCAGACCACGAAAACTATAGCAAGTCCATTTGCTTTGGTTTGTCTAAGGAAAGGCAACTGTCTAGTACTCTCCATTGCTCCTGACACAAACTGGGAATTATTGTCGACATCAGTTACACAGAACTAAGATGCTTCCCCAAATGCTTACTGGTCACATTTTCTGACTGTAGGATTCATAAATAAATGTGTCTAATTACATTTTTTTCTTTCCACTTCTCTGAGTGTGCTCTTCTCTTGGATTATACTCTTCTGTCTTCGTCAGGGTTTCTATTCCTGCACAAACATCATAACCAAGAAGCAAGTTGGGGAGGAAAGGGTTTATTGAGCTTACACTTCCACGTTGCTGTTCATCACCAGAGGAAGTCAGGACAGGAACTCAAGCAGGTCAGGAAGCAGGAGCTGATGCAGAGGCCATAGCGGGATGTTCCTTACTGGCTTGCTTGCTTCTCCTGGCTTGCTCAGCCTGCTTTCTTATAGAACCCAAGACTACCAGCCCACAGATGGTACCACCCACAAGGGGCCCTCCTCCCTTGATCACTAATTGAGAAAATGCCTTACCGCTGGATCTCATGGAGGCATTTTCTCACCTGAAACTCCTTTCTCTGTGATAACTTCAGCTTGTGTCAAGTTAACACACAAAACCAGCCAGTACAATTGACCCCTTGTCAACTTGACACACAAACACATCACCATTACTTTCTTATTCATCCCCAAGATCTAAATAACTTTAAAAGTCCCACAGTCTTTGCAAATTCTTACATATTAACATTTCAGTCCCTTTTAAATATCCAATCTCTTAAAATTCAAAGTCTTTTAAAAATTCAAAGTCTCTTAACTATGGATTCCACTAAAATACCTTCTTTCTTCAAAAAGGAAAAATATCAGGCCACAGTCACAATCAAAAGCAAACTCCAGCCGTCTGGGATCCACCCACAATCTTCTGGATTCCTCCAAGGGCTTGAGTCACTTCTCCAGCTCTGCCCTTGTAGCACATACCTTGTCTTCTAGGCTCCAGATGCCAGATGCCGGTACTCAACTACTGCTGCTGTTCTTGGTGGTCATCTCTTGGTACTGGTATCTCCAAAACACTGCTGTCCTCTGCTGCAACTAGGCTTTACAATAGCCTCTCATAGGCTCTCTTCATGGTGCCAAGCCTCACCTCCTTTGCCTGACCCCTTCAGTCCTGGGCTGTCAATTGCAACTGAGGCTGCACCTTCACCAATGGCCTTCCACGGCCTCTCACCATGCCCAGGCCTCAGCTGCTCTCACGACTCCTTCATGCCTTCAAAATCAGTACCACCTGGGTGACTCTTATATATTACCGAGTCCTGCCACAGCACGAGGTACAACCCTGGCTAACTCTGGAATGCAGCCTCTGTGCTCTCAGAAAACACTTTTCAGAAGATTTCACCGCAGTGTTGCTGGTCTCTTAATCACTGCTAATATCTTAGCTCCAGCTAACCAGGATCAATAGTCCCAGCAATGCAATGGTTTTTACTTTAGTAGTTCTGGTATCTTGTTTATCACAGCTGATTTCTTCAGCCCCAGCTAACCAAAACCACAGAATCTTAAATCAAACTAGCAATGGCCCTGATACGAGTCTTTAATCTTCCCTCTGAAATTTCACAAGCCAGACCTCCATCTTCTGCACTGTTCTCAACATTATCTTCCAAGCTCCTACAGAACACCCCACAGAGCTCTTAACACCCCAATGGCTCTTCTAGCTCAAAGTTCCAAAGTCCTTCCACAGTCCTCCCCAAAACATGGTCAAGTTGTCACAGGAATACCCCACTTCGCTGGTACCAATTTGTCTTCGTCAGGGTTTCTTTTCCTGCACAAACATCATGACCAAGATGCAAGTTGGAGAGGAAAGGGTTTATTGAGCTTACACTTCCACATTGCAGTTCATCACCAGAGGAAGTCGGGACTGGAACTCAAGCAGATCAGAAAGCAGGAGCTAATGCAGAGGCCATGGAGGGATGTTCCTTACTGGCTTGCTTGCTTCTCCTGGCTTGCTCAGCTGGCTTTTTTATAGAGCCCAAGACTACCAGCCCACAGTTGGTACCACTCAAAAGGGGCCCTCCCCCCCTTGATCACTAACTGAGAAAATGCCTTACCGCTGGATCTCATGGAGGCATTTTCTCAACTGAAACTCCTTTCTCTGATAACTCCAGCTTGTGTCAAGTCGACACACAAAACTAGCCAGTACATCATCTTTGAGACATTCACATGTTTTAGCCATGTGTATGAGCAAAGGTAAAAAAAAAAAAAAAAAAAAAATATTACAAGCCAAAGACCTTACTTACTTTGCACACCTTAACGACACTAGTTATGGGGTAGACCAACCATGATAAGAAATGGGTAATACTTACCTTAAATGTTAATGTTGGCCAGTGAGATGGCGCAGTAAGTGAAGGTGCCTGCCACCAAGCCTCACAACCTAATTTCCATCGCCTGGTCCCACGTGGTATTAGCACGAAAGACCAGATGCCCACAAGTCACCCTCTGACTCCACATATGTGCCATGGTACACACACACTCAAACAAATAAAATGTAATTGTTAAAAGAAAAATTTTAAGACTTGAAAGTTTTGTGTTCATGAAAATGTCAAAATTTATCTAGGTTAATGAAAAGAAGGCTTTTATATATATATTTTAAAGATTTATTTATTTATTTTATGTATATGAGTACACTATTGCTCTCTTCAGACACACCAGAAGAGGGCATCAGATCCAATTACAGATGGTTGTGAGCCACCATGTGGTTGCTGGGAGTTGAACTCAGGACCTCTGGAAGAGCAGTTGGTGCTCTTAACCCCTGAGCCATCTCTCCAGCCCCCAGCTTTTATATTTTTAAATAAAACATTTCTAAAATTAAAAAGGTAGATGAAGCTTATTTTTCTAATTAAATATAATCAAAACTTAAATAATATTTAAATATTTTCTTATATGGTACGGAAAGTTAAAAGATAGAGAAAGAAAGCATATCTCTGTTTTTGTAGCCCTTGCTTAGCAAGTAGAGTGCAAAATTCAGGCATAAACCAAAGAACACACTTAATTACAAATGGTGCTGTCTTATTTTAAAGAAGTTGCGTAGGTTTAAATACTGACAGACACAGCTCTGAGCATCAGTCACTGTGCGGAGCCCCTTGCCCAGCTGGGCTGTCAGCACACGAGCTTTTTCCTCCTGAAATTAAGTGTCCTTTAAAGACCAGCAGTGTATTTAAGAATGTCTCTCTCCATGGACACAGTGGTAGTCTGCCCTTGCGAACCTGCGGTTGCCTGTGCTGCCATGCTGTGGTGCCCACAGAGCCGTGGACCTGGGACACTGAAGAGCCATCATGCTGTGTGCCTATCACCCATCCCCCACCACATCCTGCTGGGTTTACCCCAGGCAGGTTCATTGTCACAGCGCCTCTGTTGCCCTGTTCTCACTTCTGCTCTTGTTGCACCCTCCTAAGTATCCTTGGGCATCCACTGTTCCAACCTTGACAGGGCGGCGATAGTGATTTTATTTTAAATACCCTTATGCTGTTCTCTGCTTAAAGTGATACATTTCAAATGAAACCACCATCAACTGACTAAACCTGAGCTATAGCTTTGCTACTACCTCTCTAGCTTTGGAAAGAGCTATTCTCTAGGACTGGTCTTAACAGCGTGTGACAGAATACTTAAATAGCAGTGGCTTTTATGAGACCTTCTTTCTCATGTCAGTAGACAGCCTAGGGTCTGGTGCGGCTGTATGTCAGGCTCAGGGTACTACACCACCGTCTCCTACCATCACCAGTATCCTAATGGAGGTCCCAGTCCGTGGTCTACAGTCACTTCTGCACCCCAGACAGGAAGAAGGTGGGAGGGAGGGGGAGGAGGATACATACTCCCTCCTGAGAGCCAACCAGAAGCCATCCCCTGATGTAGGTTTATTCTACCTTGAAATCTAGGCAATTGTTTAAAGGGAAATGGGTGTACATTTAGAGAACTTTTATATCTCTATAACAAAAGGTAAATCTTCATATTCCAGATGGGAATATTTTCTAAAAGACTCTCTGAAATGGAAAAAATTAATAAATAATTTTGTAGGCATTCTCTTAGAAATCTGGAGGCAGAGAGTCAAACAAGTAGATGATATCACTGAAGGTGGCTGCCTCTGGAATGCTGGAGTAGGCAGAGGAAGGAGCCCAGTTTGTATGTGCAGCCTTGCAGTGCTCTATGCTCTCCAGTGTGCAGCCGAAGCCAGGCCTGATTGCTTATCAGCAGGACTGCAGGCTGCATCTTGGTTTCCACCTTGCCGTCCATCTTCAAGTCTTTGATATCTGTGCAAAGAGGATTGAGGGGGTCTGAGGACTGGACTCAGGACTTTAAGCCACAGGTAGTTCATTTCCCCACTTCTTCTGTTACTGAATTTAAACATGTTGGTGAGAAATGAAATCTGACCAAAGTGTTTTGTCTATTCTCCTGACCGGAGCTGGATTGTAAGTAGGTCCAAGGATATTGGCAGCAACACTCAGCACTTAAAAGCCCTTTCTATCCCCTGGGTCCTTTGTGCAGAAAGAAAGCACACACTCCAGGAACAGACTGCCTGATTGAAATACGACACCAAGACCCAGAACAGGAGGAAGAGGGAAATGGGATCTGGGGCTGTGGACTCCAGGAACCTCAAGCCATAGCTCTGTGCTCATCAGAAAAGAACCAACCAAAAGATTCTACAGTTTTCATGAAGAATGCGTGGGGTCTTATAATTGTGAGGCATAATAGGTTTTGTTTGTTAACTGCTTAAGACAAAAGGAATTGTTGATCATAAGAGACAGGGGTCCAAAAGGGAAACCATCACTGGGCTTGTAATTAATCACATTCTGTTTTCCCAGATATGAACCGTGTCATTATCCGGCTTTGGTGCTAACATCACTTAATTAGGGGGGTTGCAGCGGCAGTGGGACTAGGAGGGAAGTGGAAGGGCAGCCGTTTAAGTGGATTACCAGCAGGTGCGTGATGTGGGTGGCAATGAAGCCCATTAGGGAGGTAATTCTGGAAGAAGCTCTTGATGTTGATCACTTGTGAAAGGAGGGTTTTCTTCCCCGCCACGCACATGGTTCTGTACACTTGTCTGCAAACCTTGTGCGTCCTTACATCTGCTCATCAACTTCTGGAATTACTAACACCACGCTGCTTTGAAAGAGCAGACAAGGTTATTAACTTTGGCAGGAAATGAAAACTTGGCCTTAATATACATGTGAAATTGAATTGTCTGTAACACAAAGCTTTGGAGATTACCCATGCAAAATGAGAAAAGTATCTGAATTTAAAATTGTCCTCAGTACAGTGAGAAGTAATTCTGCAGACTGCATTTTTACTGCGTTGAAATCCATGAAGAGATTGGCTCTATTAATTTAGATTTAAACATAGGCTCTGTGTCTCCTAAAAATGGTAAATGAGATGGAAAATGTGTTTCTGGAGATGCTTTAGGCAAACAGACTTCTCCACATCTCTGACTGCTTCTCCCTGAGCTGGCTTCAGAGGGAGAGCTCTGTCCCCTGTGAGAGGCATTTGTATTAAGGATTTGCACACACTGCCTCAGTTACTCCGTAGGCTTTAGGGCAGGACAAGTTGCAAGGTGAGTGGGACCATGGCAAAGTCACTGGCAGCTCTTATGTTAGTCTCCAAAGTAGTGCGCTGGGGAAAGGGGGTGTCCTTGACAGGGAACTAAAGTTTAGGACTCTGACACAAACTAGCCTCTCACACACAAAAGAGTTTACCTTTTGTTGAAAGAGAAGTTAGCTTTTTCATCCCTTACTCTGAATTGCTTTATGTCACAAAGATAATGTTTCTTGTTCATTATTAATTAACAGAACAACCATCAACCAGAAAACAGTAGTTACAGCCTGTGTCTATGTGTTTCTGCCTTGGATAAGTCTTCAAAAGTCTTTACTACTTAACAGAATTTTAACAGTGAGAAATACAAGGGAAAGTAAAGATTCCCTCTGCCTCATTCTTAGAGCTGAGGCTAGAAGGAAAGTCACCTGAATTTGCA
Source organism: Uromys caudimaculatus (assembly GCA_028551405.1). NCBI lineage: Eukaryota > Metazoa > Chordata > Mammalia > Rodentia > Muridae > Uromys > Uromys caudimaculatus. The sequence goes on along the minus strand of CM052709.1, from coordinate 58,503,640 downwards.
GATGATGTCACACAGCTCCTAAACCTCAACCCAGATGAGCAGATAAGACACCCAAATGACAGAATGAGTTACCTGCCCTTTTTGCTTGCATTCCAGGCATTGCTGTGCTTTATCTACATCTCCACAGTGTGCTTGGGGACCCGGCCTATCTGCAGATGGCGCACAGCTACGTAAAGCAAAGCCTAAACTGTTTGAGCAGGCGATCCATCACCTTCCTGTGTGGCGATGCGGGCCCCCTGGCTGTGGCTGCTGTGCTGTACCACAAGATGAACAGTGAGAAGCAGGCAGAGGATTGCATCACACGGTAACCATGTTTGCTTGTGAGGATTGTTGCCTAGACATCGTTAGGATTCTGTATATGTTAACAAGAGTGTTCTAATGAGTTTGCTTTTCTCTCAGCAGGTAAATCATCCCCCTGCTTTTGGTTAGTTCTCATGTTTCTCTTATACTTAAGGAATAGCTATGTAATCCTTATCTAAGTGCACAATAGAAGACACTGGTGTGGTCCAGGTCAAATATCAATTCCCTGGGATCAAGCCTTGATCATGGCATGACTAATTCATTGTGCTTCCCAGAATCAGCATTTTGAAAGGAAGTGTCTGTCCTTGTAAACCAGGGACCAAAAACTAATCGGAGACTGCCATTCTAGCTGGGTTGAGGGCACACCTGTAATCCCACTTTGTAAGCTATTGAGCACTCTTTTGATCTCGTGAGAAGGTGGACTAGCATGCAGCCCCACAGAGGACTCACTCAGGGTCCTCACTGAGAACCTGTGTCAGCAGGTAGAGTTTCTAATGTGATCATCCCAGAGTCTCCTGTGGTTTTATATTCTCATTCTTCTTTCCTGTAATTGCTGCTAGAAATGCATAGTTACCAGTTTAGTTACTTGAGGACTTCCTCCATTAATATATATTGTCCTTCCATACCCATGGGTTTCCATCCACAGACTCAGCCAGCAATGGCGCAAAAATGTTGGGCAAAAAGTTTGTGTTAGTCCCTAAACAGTGTGACTATTTACAGAGCACTTTAGGGATAACCTGCTTCAAAGCATAAGTGAAGATATCCATGGGTTGCATATTAATCACCCATTTTATATGATGGATATGATTGTCAGTATATTTTAATATCTTTGGGGGTGCTAGAACCAGTCTCATGGGTGCCTAACAATAATTCTGGTCTGTATGTATAGTTCATCAAGTTGTGCTTATGCTACAAAGAAGGAATTATTCCCGTGTTGCTTAGTGGATGTATAATTTGCATATGTATGCACACATACAGAAGTTCTCCATTCTCCCCAAATTTTGTCCCATACACTGGTACTTTCTCATTATAGCAATGTTTTTTCCTACTGGAAGTTATAACCACAGCAGGGAAGTGAAAGAATCTTTTGCTCTACCTGTCACATTTTATGAGCCAATATAATAAATCATTTTCTGCATTGACATTTTTTTAAAGATTTATTTATTTATTTTATGCATGTGAGTACACTGTAGCTCTCGTTAGGCACACCAGAAGAGGGCATTGGATCCCATTACAGATGGTTGTGAGCCACCATGTGGTTGCTGGGAATTGAACTCAGGACCTCTGGAAGAGCAGTCAGTGTTCTTAACTACTGAGCCATCTCTCCAGCCCCCCCCCTTCTTTTTAAAGATTGCATTGACATTTTTAATACATAACTGTGCTTATATCTATCAGAAGCCACAAATTATATAGTCCAACTTCAAATGAAAAGCCACATTATTTAGTATGTATAGAAAAAAAACTTTGGCCAAGAATTGTTTAATATAAAACTACACAAGCTTTCTGCATGTTGGCTAGTCCTCATAGTGCTGGCAGATGCTGCTGGGGGAGTGACATCACATTCATACACAGCTACAGTCAGTACTGCTGTACCCTGTAGTTGTACTACTGACCTACAGAGCAGGATGTGCCCGCTGGTGCAGTACAGCCATGACTCTTAATAGGGTAGCCAACTGTTTTCTTACTGATTTGAGGCCCACTCACCAGGAGGGGTTTTATGTCTGGTACTGTAAAGCCTGGTCAAAAGCCCATGGCTGAAGAGATCATCCGCCCTGCTGAGGAAGCTACTGCTGTTGTTTTGCTAAAAGGACACGATGCACCTATCCAATTACCACCTAACTGTTGATGTCGATGCCTACAGGTCAGTGCTATTGTCAGTGTTTGCCAGAAAAGCTTCTTTCTGCACTGGATGCCCACTACTATAGAGGCTCATAACTGATCTAAGTAAGTTCCTGTTAAGCATTTAGCCCTGAGATGGCATCATGTCACCTCTCCAGTCTCAGAGACCATCAAGAGAGCTGGAAAGAATGGGAGAGCTTAGGGAAAACCTGGAATCCTGCCCTGTGGGTGTGGCATCCTGCCCTGTGGGTGTGGCATCCTGCCCTGTGGGTGTGGCATGACCATTGTTCTCATGAACTCTCAGCAGCTGTGATTACCTACATGTTCTTTCACAGAGAGGGAAGGAGTCACAGGCTGCAGCAGCCCTAATCATCTCTTTCAGTGGTCAGTGGCTTCTGAGGGTAGGGGACAGCAACTGATAAGATTCCCGTGTATTTGTAACAACGAAGCCCATGCTCTTGTAACTTTCATTAAACTCATGGGTGCACAAAAAATAAAATTAAAATATGAATTTTAAAAAGCTGTTGCCAAGCTTGACCAGAGTGAGGGATGATACAAAGCAATAATTTCTCTAAACATCTGTGCAAAGTAGGTTTCTTCCATTGCAGTTTACTGATACATGACTGCCAGGGCAAAGCTTTGGATGCTCACTGAAGTCTGAAATACAGAACCTACCCTTCTTATTTGTTAAAGCCAAAGGCATTTGAGATCTCTAAGACAGTATACTTCAGTACCACTCTGAATTACTCTCAGATCCGTTACAGTGGTTCCAGTATGTCACACACAAGGTCACGTTTCCTGAGATACAGTGGCCAAGTAGTAACCTGCTGTGTTAAGAATGTCAGTGGTATTTGGTGAAAACAAGGTGTTGAAACAGATTGGAGTTTGTGCTCAATACTGGTTACACCAGTTTCAGTGCACACTGCTCCCTGTCTGCGCAGTCTCAGGAGCATGTGTGGAGGGATCCTGCCACCCTAGGCCGCAGCAGTGCTCTCTTTCTAGTCATCCAGTCAGCCTTTGAAAGACCCCCGAGCTGGGGAGACCCTCGCTCAAGTCTCGGGATGGCGCGACCCCCCAAGAACTCACGAAAGACCGTCCTTGCTGCAATCACACGAGGTTTAATTCAGGGGCGGTGAGAAGGACCAATGCATTGGGGTCGAACCCGTAACCTACGCAGAGGCAGAG